>VXBQ01016885.1:1178290-1252101 GCA_013400175.1 Phainopepla nitens | reverse complement strand
TTTTTTTTTTTTTTGTAGTGACACATGCCTCCAATCAGAGGAGATGTATTAGCAGAACTCTGAAGGACACACAATGTCTGTAACATTTCTCAGATAATATTGTCATATCCTTGGAGCAGCAGGCCCATTTTGAAACAGTAATTTGGTCCCTAAAGAGCTCTTTAGCCTCTGCCTTGCCTGCCCACCCTGGCCAAGCTGTCGAAGAGAGGAGCCCAAGATAGATGGTCTGGATTTGTGTAGAGTAATTTAAAGCATCCTGCTTTTTTTTCTGCTTCGTTTTCTTTCCTGGTGGAGAATTTACTTGGGAATATACTTTATCTGCAGTATTGCTTGCTTATACAGGCATACACAGCTCCTTCATTTTTTTGTTTTGTCTTACTTTTACTAAAACCTTTATTAGAATGCAGATGAACCCTGACCTCAGCCAAGGATTAAGTGAACAGATTCTTTAAGTAATAAATCTAAAGGCATATTACAAGCAAGAAAAAGGGATTTCCCTTGTGTTTTTGGATTTATAAGTGCCAGAGGCTAAACAACTTACAAGGGCTCTAAGATTGCTCCTTTTTTCTAACCTGGGACATGTTCTAATATTGTGACATAGCAAAGAATTAAGCTGGCTTACTAAGTAGAAAACATGTAGAGTAATTGAAAATGCATCATACAGACAGGAATGCTCAATGCAACGATGTCCTGTTACAAAGATTACACTGATTTATAGGGGATGTCTTAACTCCTAATCCCAGGGACACAAGATCACATCGACCAATGTATTCTTTCATAAGCACCAAAATAAAAAAGGTGGTTAATAATATATATGCTGGAGATGGAAAATGAGGGAGAGGGGGCTGGGACAGCATTGACTTTCATGTTAGAAGAATTTACCAGTGCCAATATTTTCATTAGGTTTTTGTGTTTGTCTCATTAGGGAAGTGCAGCTATTTTCTGTTTTGTAGCTGAGAGAAGTAACCAAATGGAGTGAGAATGAATTAGGGCTAAATATTGTTTGGTATAAGCTGTTCTGAAGAGCTCAGAGAGGAAATGGCTGGGGGTGGGGGAGGGAGGAAAGGTCACATGGACCGTGGATGTAAAGCAGGGTGTGGAAACAGCTGGAGCCGAATCACCGTGTCTTGAAATTAAAAGAGAAGATGGTGAAAACAGTTATTTTCTTTTGAGCATCCAGAGGGGAAGACTTGAGGGAGAACAATGGTGCTGCTTTGCAGAGCTCACGTCACCCATGGTGACCTCACCCCACACAAGTTCAAGGACCTCTTCTCCCCCATTAACCATGTACAAAATAATCACACGTACTCTTTCCTGATCTGTTCGTTTTCTCCCAGCTGTTGGTTCCTGCTCTGATCAGTCTTTTGTCTTCTCATTTGGTAACACCTCTCTGAAGGTCTGCTGGAACCTGGAAGAGCTGTTTCTCCTTGGAGTCATCCTCTTTCCTTCCTGCATCTTATTCTCCTCTGTAGTTTGAGTAGCTTCATGAAGCTCATGTTTTCAGCTGCTTCAGCTCTGCCAAAAGAACACAAATCTATTATTTCAGTCTTTCCTTCTTTAGCTGAAATTTTCTGCCTCTTGTGTCCCTTGTGATTGCATTTCCCAAGCTGCAGAATATCCTCCTTTCACATTTTCCTCAGTCACTGGTTCTCAAATTGGTAGGAACAACTCTTAGGACCCTGAGTGAGCAGAAAGGGGTGCAAAGCTTTTTTGCCAGGGGTTTGAAACAAAAGTTTGTGGAAGTTTGTCCTAATTAGCTCAACACTTGACTCAACCCCTAGAGATGGCATTGTGACTGGCAGAGTTGTTGATGTTTGGCTGCTTGTCATTGGAAAAGAAGCTTCAGATTTCATTTCACACAACTTCAAGGCATCTCCTCTGCTTTCCTGGTTGTGGCCAGCTTTGCTGCAGCTTCTCTTGGTACCAATACTTTCTTCCTCTGCCAAAAACCCTGGCCTGTGAGGAATGGAAAATTCATGGATAGCAGGAAATATGTGGAACTTCAATGGCAAAGAGCTGACAGAAAACCTTTTTTTGTTACAAGTATTAAAGTCCTTGCTATGGTTTCGGTTTTATCTGAGATATTTGGGGTGGTTTTTTTGTTGGTTCACAGGTTTGCCTGCCGCCTTCTGACTTTGTTACATCACACTAAAGCCTGGTGTGAGAGAAAATTAGAGAGAATAATTTCTGAGTGTTGACATTATGCAAAAAATCCATTTTAGAGTGCAGGATACTTGGATAATTATGTTATCTGACTAGAGAGACCATAATGCTACATTGAACATTTATAAATTTGGGGAAGAAATGACAATATTTGAAGATGCATAATAGGGAGACTCTTGAGTAAAAGGAATTCTTAACACTTTAATGTCTGCAAAAATGTATGACCCATTCAGGGAGGGTCCTGTGGGTTTTGTCCCCATCTTGTGGCTGTCCAGATGTGGCATTTGAAAGCCTTAATCTTTTGACTGAAGCTGTGCAAGGTCTGCTGTCAGCCAAAGAGGAATTATTTGTGCATGTTCCTGTTTAATCAATACACTAAGCATAAAAAGGCAATAGAAATAAGCAAGAGAATTAAAAGCCTCGTGAGGAAACCTGAAGGCTGCAAAGTGGCAGCTGAGACTGCAGAATGAACTCAGGGGAAGTTTTGAAATGGTATGAGCACGAGTGGTAAAGGAACTTTCTGTATAGAAAATCCCCCAAAGCCCCCACAGTCAGAAAAATTTCACATCCAAAGGAAGAAACTTTTAAGGAGGAAGCAGGATCCTGTGATAGATGACAAGGAATTTCTTGACAGAAGACCAAGAGGTTGCTATAAAGCATTCAAAGATCTCTTTGCCCCTTGCAGTGGACAAAAGAAAGTCCTGGAGAGATGCCATTGACTGAAATGCTTCTACTATACATATAGTAACAAAAATAGGAAGAACTTTTACGAGTCGTGGAAAGAGTAGGTGAAGCTTTGGGCAAGTCAAGTGGTGTCCCTGAAGTCTGAAAGGCATAAAATGCTGTGAAGTTGCTCATTTATCACAATCCAGGAAAAGGAGCTCCAGGTGACTGCACCCGGCAAGCTCTGAAATCTGCAGCAGGGAAATGCTCACAATGGTCTTCATGGGGAAAAAATGAAAACTGAGCTGGAGTCTGAAGAAAAAAGCAGAGGGACACATTGGGGGGCAACTGTGAATCTCCCTGAAGGGCTCTGGAGCAGGCCAAAGACCTGTAGCTCAGAGCCAGTGTTGGATGCTGTTCCCCACTTGTTCCAAGTGAGATGATACCCGTGCAAAAAGCTCAAGGAAATAAAAGGAGCGCCACTTATTGTATTACAGGAGGGAAATAGAAAGTAACCAAGATGTGTAAATACCTTGCTTGATAAACTCTGGACTCCAGGGACAATGAAACTACATTTTGCAAAATCTTGTCTTCTGTGGACCTACCTTTTACTCAGCATTTTCTTTTAATTGGTGGCTTTGTAATGTCCATAGTGAAATTTTGAAAATATTATATTTGGTTGGATTTACTGGGGTTTTTTTGTTTGGTTTGGTTTGTTTTTTTTAAAATTTCTAGCAGTTAGAATCAGTTTTGAGAGAAGGGACCACATTTTAAGAGAAAGTTTTATTCTCTGGATTCTTACAAAATGAAATCTTACAGAAACAAATCAAAAAATAGGCAATACAAATAGTTGCGTGAAAAAAACATTTACTGATGTGAATCCTCCAGCTTCTTCTTTTTCACTTCCAAGTATCTTAATCAGAAGAGCACAAACAAGTGAAGGAAGTTGATATCTTTGGGGGTTGGGGATGGGTTAAGAGGTGGGAAGAGGTATAGTCAGGATTGTGGAATGATATATGAGAAGAGACTGTAGAGACTTGAAATCATTAGGATGAAAGATGAGTGAAAAAGATACAATCAAGACTATGAAATTATCAAGGGGAATATGGAATGAATATTCACAAATCCCAATACAAGGAGTAAAAATTTCCCTGTTAAATGGTCAGGTTTAACACAAACAAAGGAAGTACTTTTTCACACAATGCATAATTAAATTGTGGAACCCATTGCAACAGGATGTTGTGGAGGTCAGAACTGTAAATGAGTTCAAAGAGAGACAAGTTCAAGGAGGATGGAGCTGACAAAGCCTATTAAATATGAGGGCTCAGATACAATCTCTGGGCTTGGAGAGCCCTGAACTTTCATTGCTGGAGGCTGGGAGAGCACAGTCGGATACACTTTCCATGTTCCTATTTTCTCCTTTCACACAGCTTGCATTGGCCACTGTCAGAGAGCTGCTTGGCTCAGTGTCTGCCTTTATGGAAGACATTATTGGTATTATGCTTTGGAAGACTTCCATTTGCCTTTGGAATGAGTTTGTTCCAGATCTGAAATCTTTTCTATCTCCTTGAGATTTTGTTTCTCTCAGGTTGGGGGTGTGACAACCCAAGGTGCTCCAACACTATTCCCTCCAGAATAATGAGATTGCATAAGAAATGATATTTTTAGATACAGCAGTACTGGTTTCTCTGTTTTTGGAGTCTTGTATGATGGTGAATAAAGGGTTGACTTTGTAGTTTATGAATTTTCTGATTTTCCTAGTGCCATATGAAAACCAGAAATCAACCTCCACTAAAAAACTAGGATGATAAAATCCTCATAAAAATCACAGGTAAATGAGCCATTATTGTGAGAATTTCAATAATGCTAGTCAGGATTAGAAGTAATACTTTGGATGAGTGTTGGAGACAAATGGGGAGCCAGGGCAGGCTCAGATTACTCTTTCTAAGTCAGCTCATGAAAACTGTTCAGTATCAGTGAACTGTTCCTGTGAGGAGATGGATCCCAAAATGCACAGCTGGGATTGAATGGTGGTACACAAAGGGATATATGGATGGGCATGTTGCTATTATTTAATTGTGAAGTAGCTTTAGCAGAAGTCAGGATGCTAAATAACATTTTCTATACACAGCAGAAACCAATCCCTGTTCTCAGACATCCCCACTGTACATAAGTAGCCAAAGATGGGCAACAGCAGGGAAGGGAGAACAGGGAGGCACAAGGGGATAAAAGTGATTAGCCCAAACTCACACAAAAGATCAGTGGCAAAGCCAAAAAACAAGCCCAGGGTTTCTGGGGCAGAGCTGACAGGATCATGTGCTGCACAAATCCATTACAGTGAGATGTAGTAGCTTTGTGGTCTGAGCTGTAAGTTCAATGTTCATCCACTCCAAAAATATAATGTATGGAGAGCTGAGTGTATTTTAAGAGTTGTTCCTTTATCCTCACAGCAACTGGAAAGGATGGCAGCCTGCCCTGAAATAGTAACTATCAATATATGATGCCTTTTGCAGCTTTCCTTCCTGATCAAATAAATAATTTGTAAGGTTTTGATGACAAAAGGATGTATCCTCTGCTCAGCTATCACCTGCCAGCACTACTCTGTGCAATCTGATTTAGAGATTTAAGCATAGAAATCGTCCTTTCTGCTGTTTCCCCTGGAAACAGGGAGCCCAGCGGAGAGGTTAATCATTTGGGTTTGCAATTCAGAGTTGGCAAAATCCAAAATAATTCCCCATCTTCTGAGTTTTAAAAGATGCTGCTAGACTTCAAACTTTCAAAGGAAGTGGTGTTGCTTGCTCCCTGATGTTGTTTAAAAATAAGTAATTTAGACAATGATAAATACTCAGAAGGGTTTATGTTAGTGTGAAGCTCCCTTTGCTTTGCTGTGGTACAGTCATGCATGGGAGAGTGCAGAAATAACCCACAGCTTCCCCTTGGGTTTGTGGAATATTCTGTGTAGTAATAGCTGTGCCAGCTTCCCAGTCTAGGGAATACATCCCAGTAAAAGCGAATTCATTGTGGTAGAGGCTGAGCTGGGAACTGAGGCATCACTGGAGCTCTGCAGGAGAGGAACGCTGGCCAGTGCTCCTGCTCTGGGGGCTGCTGTCAACCCTTTGTTTGTGGGGTGGGTGGGCACAGCACAGTCCTGTTTGCAGGGACATCCCAAACCTGGCCCCTGCAGGGTCACTCTGTGCCCACCCCACTCTCTGCAGTCACCTCATCACAAAGGGTCTGCTGTGTGCCAGGGTGAAGTGGGAGGAGGAGAAGGATGGGAGCAAGGGAGGGAGATTGGAAGCTGGGGAGGAAACTAGGGTGAGTGGCAGAGGAGAAAATTCCTTGGTTTCACAGAGTTAATGGATCCAGGGTGCTGCAGTATCTTCTCCCCATACGAGCTACAGCTGCAGCTCAGCCTACAGGGGGTGGTTTGCACATTCTCCATGTTCTTCATGGAAATGATCCCCTCTACCCTGCACACTGTGCAGAGTGTCCTTGGAGCCAAAGGCTAGGAAATACTCCGTGTCTCTCCACTTTTCTACCCGCCTATTGCAACATCTGCTGTATGTGAGGTGCAAGAGCATGAACTGGCAGTATCCAGGCATGAGGATAAGTCACAGCTTTAGTTCAACTTCTGCGTGCCTTGGCTGTGTGGGATTAAGTAAAGCAAATCACAAAGTACTGGTGCTGCATGCTACATTTCCTGCTTGAAAAAGCTCTTGAAAAATCTTTAAAACAATGATAAAACCAGAGGGCTAAGAGGAAAAAAAAAAAAAAAAAAAAGAAAAAGCCTTTCTCTGATGTCTTGACCATTGGGGTCAAAACCCAGTAGGCTGAACTGGAGACATTATAATTTCCATTATTAGGCTTCTGAGAGAGCATGACTATAAGCACATTTTCCTGGGCTTTCAGTAGTGTTCAAATATATTGTAATGTTTCCTGCAGGAAAATAGGGGTAATTGCTGTCACTATACTCTGGGGGCTAACATTCTCAAAAGATATAACTAGTCACTGCAGAGGGGTTGTACCTGAAATGAATTTGACCCATAATATATTGCAAAAATACTGTATGCATCTTGGGATCTCAGCACTCTGCATGCTGTGGAGGTGGGTCAATTAAAAGGCTATAATTTAGGGTCTTCATGAAAGTCTTTGGTAATAGGGAAGCCAGAATCCCATAATGAAAATCCATAAGGTTATTTTCACTTTATTGGTGCATTTGTATCTCTAGTCAGTGTGGAGATGAAAACATCTGATTGGTGTGAGACGTGTAAAAGTTAGATAAAAATATGTACATAAATAGTGTGTGCACGGGCGTGTACACGCACAGAGAACATCCATGTGCACACGTGCACACACCCCCTGCCCCCCACACCTCTGTGTTAATGAGCTTTTCCTCTGGAGAGGACAAGTCGAAAGGAGCCAGTCCTTCCAGCCAAAAAAATCAATTGCTTCTTCATGAATTATTGAGATGTTTGCCATCAGTTTCTTTACAAAAAAAAAAAAAAATCCAGTCATTGTTCGATGTTTCCTCCCCTAGCACACCCTTTGCTTCTTCTTGTGATACCATGATATGAAGACACAAATTCTCAGATATTAAAAGTTTTCATTCTTTTAATGACACAAATATTGCAGTATTTGGGTATATTTTTCTTCTCTCCAGTTCTTAGCTGTATTTGTGCACATAGACACTTCTCACATATACCAACTGTCATCTTCCTCCCAGCACTTAGCTAAGGAAGGGACCCTGCAAGTGAAAAAAAAAAAAAAAAGGATTTCATAGCAGAAATACTAATATTTCCTCTCTGCCAAGTGCAGTATTGATGTACTGAAGCTCAGACACTGAATCAGGGCTCTTACGTGGAACTGTGAGACACCACTAAACGAAGACTTTTGCCTCCTGTGTAAATAGAGAGATTAATGACATTAAGTGAAAGCCAAGCTGCTGAAATGTTACCTTCCTTATGGTGCTTTGAATTTCCCTTATTTTTGATAAATGAACCAATCTGGCAATAAGAGCCTTGCACAGTAGGTTAATAATGTCATAGCTGTACTGCAAAATAGTTATGTTTGTACTGTCTCTTTGCAAACAATAATCCTTTGAAGCCTGATGAATCTATTTTCAACCAACTTGTCTGATCACTGGTACACAGAGCTTCCCTTTTGAAAAAACAGCTTAGAAGATATTTAAAGCCCAGGAGACAATAGGCTAAGGAAGAGGGATAGTGATTTAAAAGGCAGAAATTGGGTGAACTCCTCTTTTTCGCTTCGCTTTTTTCTCCATGCCTCATTTAATAGTTTTGTAAGCATTTTAAGAAAGATTTCCTTGCTGCTTTTTCTAGCCACAGACCACTGCCCTGTGTGTTTGCTGCAACATTGTTATCACTTACAAAAGTAGCTTTTCCCCTCAATCACTTGTGAAGAGAACTGGAAAAGCAGGGGCTGAGTGTAATCAGAAACTTTGTTTGCTAAATCAGGTCTGAGATTGAGCTGTCTTTGTAGGGTGACTTTCTCATGGTGACACTGGTTTTGTTCTTGTGCTCTGGGAGGAGCTCTTATTTATATTTATATGGATTTTATCATATTTATGTATCAACCAGCATATCTGGGCATAGCAAACTAACTTCCCAGCAGGAGTTTTTGTTGCAGCTTTACAAGACACTTCAAATGTGGGCATGTGAATATACTGGCTCTGTGTACTTGCTCATGGGGAAGTTTAGGAGGTAAAAAGAAACTGCAGAAGCTGTGAGAACAAGCAAGTTAATCTAGTAAAATGGGAGGTGAGCTGTGCAGGCAGCAGCAGATCCTCTGCCCAGAGAGTACTTGTCACTGTTCATATTCAGTGAGGAGCTCTTGGCACTTCCCTCAGCGAACAGAGGTGTCACAGCAGTCCTCAAAATTGCTGTCACCTGACCCTGCAGAGGTCTAACCCTCCTCACTGCACTGAAACACAGGCCTTGCACAGTGGCCACACACCCACTTCCCATTTCAGAGAGAAACTGATAGCAGGGAGGGGATTGTAGGAGAGAAACAGGGCAGTCATGCAGCAGGGCAGTGGGGTCCTTTCTTAAACACCCTCCCACACCTGGCTATCTCTTGCTTACAGACCTTTCCCCCATCCTCTCTGCTGTCTCCTGGAAGATCAGCTTCCTAAGGACTTGCATGAGTAAAGGTGGTGTTCACCTTTAGGAGGAGGAGAAACTGTCCCCTGCATTTTAGGTGATCAACCATGTGGGCTCAGTTCAGCACAGGACTCTCTCAGCAGATCACAGACCTCTAAAGGGTGGCTGCTCATCAACAGAAAGACCAACCTGATTGCAGCAAATAATTCTGTTGTCTCCCGTGCTCATAAGTGCATCAGGATGTGAGCAGCAGTGGATTTGGTGCTCTAAGAAGCATAATGGACTGGCAGCAACTGGGAGAGGAAAGGAATCCTGAAAAACCAAAGTCTCCCATCAAATGGTTAGCAAAGAGCCAATTGTTCTATTTACAAGAGCACTACTGCCTGAAGGAGAGGCAAAAAAAAAAAAGTATCAAGACAAGCATTTCCTCCCTGTAATGATAAGGAGCTGTTGCCTGCAGCATTCAGACTACACGGTTTCACAGATGTTTTAAAAAAACCCCAGCCAACAGTCTCGCTCTACCTTAACTAGAGCAGCAGCACAATTGTCTGTCAGTCTTTGTACAAAGCAGAGTGGAAATATTGCCCTCCTGTTTCTTTAAGTCCCAGGGACTTAGTAAAATTAACACTAAATGTTTTAAAAGAAACCCTATCAAAAATCACTGATGATTTCAAGTTATTATTGAGCATGGGTGTCTGAGTAGCTTGGGGCAGTGCACATAAACTTGACAAACAGGGTACTTTAGTGCTGCCTGCCCAGATCCACATAATAGGGCAATGAAGCTTTTATTCATTCAAAGAAAGGTTGAGTTTGATTGGCAGGTCAGCCTGCCTGAACACCACAGTCTCTTTCCCCTAACACTTCACTGCTATCAATTACAGTTTTGAATGTGAATTGTTTCTAATGTAAAATAATGCCAACCTCTGCCTCTAACCTCAGGCCAGAAAGCTCTCCTGTGTTTTTTTTTTTTTTATTCATATTCACTTACTGCCTGAGGAATCTGTTTCTGCTTTGTGTTTTCTCAGTCTCTCACCAAAGTGCTGCCATCAGAAGCCAGATTCATTCACAGCACATTATTTTCATTGTATTAATGATATCACTGGTGAGCAAAATTAAATAGAATGATTTGTCCCCCCTTTCCCCTTTGGTGCCACAGGAGTAATGCTTGTTCTTTTAAACCTGCAGGTTCAGGGACATAATTCATAATAAAGTTATAATCCATTACAAGCAAGCATGACTCTGAAATTGCTTGATTTTTATCTGGCAGTTGACTTAAATCTGTTTGCAAAACTTGCCGGATTGAAGCGAATGCAGATCTTATTTAAATCAGGTGATTTGGTTCAGCTGCCATCTGTTGGCCGGTTCATTATTATGATTTTGTGGTTACAGTAGTTACCTGCCTTCATTTATTTCAGTAAAACAGAAATTGCATTTAGTAAATAGTGGGGTGTTATGTAATGTCTCTTTACCCCAGGGAACTGAGTTTACGTGTACGCATGTGTGACTTTAACACAAAATCTCCTTTCTGTGCTGGATGACCATTTATGCTGCAAGATCCCTTTCCTGTTCTTTGTGACAGACCTCAAAAATGAATTCCTCTGCTGACTTATGAAGATGTCATGTGTGTTGCATTGTGGAAGGTTAGAAAGGCCCTACAGGATGGCATTTTTAATGGGCTCCCAGAGTGGGAAATTTGGGTTTAGGACCCTCTGAATGGTGGAGTCAGTTGTAGGGACTTTTGTAGACTCAGATGCTGTTGTTTTTTTTTTTCTGCTCCTTCATAAGATTCATGTTCCCTTACCGAGGACTCAACTGTGTCCATTTATCCAGTTTAACAAAAGCTTCTATTCCAACTGAATTTCCATTTTACTATTGTTTACCTGATTTTCATCAGGATTTTCCTTTTCTTGTGTTTGTGTCTTGTCTGTCCTGCTCCATTATGGAACCCCTGAGCACTGTGTGCACTCTGCCTCCAGTGACATCACTTCAGGCTTTCTCCCATCACATCCATTATTATCTTGATGGGGATATACAGGAAAGACCTACCTTTGCTCTTTCATCTCTCTTGAGACAGCCACTCTGCAGAATAACCTAGAAACAAACCATCCCTTCTGGATGTAATTGCTTACAAAAATACCAGTTTCAGGGTGAAGCAGCGCTTGTGATAACAGCTTTTTTTATCAAATATGTCCTTACATGGGTTTAGCATATATTTAATTTTATGGTGTGATATTTTACTCACAGTTTGTGGTGGGAAAGGATCTCTTACATTAGGAAAATAAGTGGATAAAAATGTTATATATGATATGAAATGTTATATATGACATAGCTGGAGACACCTCCTGCTCCTGGAGGTTTTATGTTTTCCTTGTGGTCTTCTTCCTGCTATATGAGATTTCTCCATTAGCTCCAAGGATAGGGTGGGCTGAGAATTTGAAACAGGAAAATGTGAAGTCTGTTTTTTTTCCTGTTATCAGGTTTCACTTGGCCATGGTATATATCACAGTGTCCAGCAGACTGTCTCAGGAAATTAGAGACTTCTCACTATATTGTGTATTTCTGTCATGCCATACATTAGGTGATTCCAGGTATGATTTCTAGTTTTTTGTAGTGTGTTCTTCTTCTATTTTGATTTCAGATGAAAATAAGTGTCAATATTTCAGACTTCCAGTTCAGACAAAAATTCCAAATTTTTACCCATTTGACATTCAGCAAAACTCAGAACATGGTCTGGTAGCCTAGTCTTGGTCAAATGACAATTTTTATAGCCACTTTGCCTTTTGGGCAGTGGAGGTAAAGTGGCACATGGTCTGATTTCTGTGTTACACCAGTTTGGGAACAGAGTAACTCCACATTTTGCATAGGGAATTTCTGATTTACAAGCTCAGGCTAACAGACCACTTTCATAGCAAGCACGTTGTGTATTTTTGGTGTGAATAAATGTGTGCTCCTCAGTAACTGCCTTGTGAGGCTCAGACCTTTGGAGTCTGAAAGCAGCGTGTGTGGAAAGGAAGCTATGAGAGATGCCACCTACTCCAACTCGTCCTCCACTTTCCAAACAAACCTGGCACAAACACATTGTAAATAAAGATGACTTCAGACACAGCTCTTTTCATGGGTGAATGAGTTACACTGGGCGTTTTACTGGCAAGCGAAATGTTCCCTGGATTCCACGTTTGAATACTTGATCTGTTAGCATTGCTGGATTCTTTCGTTCCTGTGTATTGATTTAAAGTCTCTACTGCAAACAAGCCCTCAGCTCGCTGGAAGGCAGCATTTGAGGGAGATGCTGCTGCCCAGCAGCAGAGCCTGGGTTTGCTGCAGGCAGGGTTGTGTTCTCCGAGGCTCCAGGATGGTGTTTGAGGACCATCTCACTCTGCCAGCAGTCCCCAGAAACCTTCAATTCTGGCAGTTTGGCAGTGCCTGTGCTTTGGGGCTGCAGTAATGCATTGGCATTACCCAGCCTGATGAGGAGGATCATGTTCACCATCACTGGACTATGAAGTGGTTAAGGCTGTAATTCAAGAAAGCAATTGAGCATTTAATGTAAATCCATCC
Organism: Phainopepla nitens; assembly: GCA_013400175.1. Classification (NCBI taxonomy): domain Eukaryota; kingdom Metazoa; phylum Chordata; class Aves; order Passeriformes; family Bombycillidae; genus Phainopepla; species Phainopepla nitens. Next base: position 1,239,598 of record VXBQ01016885.1, on the reverse strand, counting down.
TTGTTCTGCACAAGCTGAAGCATGTGTTAAACTTTGACTTTAATGAGACTTGACCCAGAGTTTGAAGGTCTATGTGTACTTAAGATCAGCTGATATCATGAAGACTTTTTAGCTGGACTTCATGCACAATATGGATGTTGTGGTTTAATATCAGATGAAACAAGTCCTAATAAGAAAGTTTTTTGGCAGATCAGTCTTTTGACTTTTTTTCCATGAAATCTGTTGCAATTCATAATGCATCCTCTTTTCTTTTTTTCTTTTTTTTTAAAGAGCACATGAGGAATTGAATAATGTATCTTATAATTTTATGAGGCACAAAAATTTTTGAACAGTCAGCAGAATCTTTCCTCATTTGTTTGGAAGCTTAAGGGGTTTAGAAAGTTCTTCCTTAGAGATAAATAAGCTGTCAATTCATGATGAAGAAAATCAAACTTGTGCTGTTGATTTTGGCTGTGGTATTTGCAAAAGTATGAAAGAAATTTTTGCAGTCGTAGAGCACTCCATGTGTTAGCATTTAGCTTTCCAATGCCACATTGTGCCTCTGATAGCATTTCTAAAAGGTAAACAGAAATGTCAAAATAATGAAAATAAAAGATTAACCATTCCAGTTTTTGAGAGTTAGAAATCAAATCTGTATTGCAAATTAATAGAAAGCCATATCAAGTTTCAAAAGCTGCTTATTGCACTATTGCCTGACTTTTTTTTCCTTCCTTCTTCTGAAGGCCTTTTTCAGACTTCACCAGATTTAGATTGTGAAATGTCTAAACAGAGGTTCTAAACAGAAACCTGGGAGGTATAGAAAGTATGCCAAGAGCAAATTAGTTTACTTAGTTCATGACTTTAATACACCCTTGCAATTAGCAGAGTATTTCCTTTGGACTGTGGTCTCAAGGTATATATTTCTGTTCATGATAGTTGTTTTTTTTTATTTGCTGCCTTTAAATGAGGAACCCCAAACTCCACAGTTCTGCCTTGCTGCGTTCAGATGTACCAGGAGTTTGATCACGTTTGAGTCACAATTTAATTCACAATTCAGTATCTCCAAATGCATGGGCAGGTGGGAGAAAAAAGGCTGAGTTAGGACTTCGTTGCAAACAAAGCAGAATTAGGGTGTAAAACCCTCTTGCCAAACCTCTCCTTGATACACCAGTTTCTCATGGGTGTATGACCTGAGGGATGTATTGTCTTCCATGTATTGTCTTCTGCTGGAGAAAATACACCTTTTTGGCTGAGTAAAATATTAAACTCATAGTGGTAAACATTGCTGAAGGCACCAATCCCTTTAAAACTGCATCTTCCCCTACAGATATCCTAAACCACTCCAGCTCCTGCATGCTTTGTCTCTCTGCCATCTCCCTGTTTCCATCAACTAAACTCACTTTCTCCTCACTGCCAAACTTTCTAGAAACAGCTTCAGTTCTACCTGAATCTTCCCGAGCCTCCAGCATGGTCATCATCTCTTCCCTCCCTGGAAAACAACTGCAACCCACCTCGGAGCTGCCAAACTGGCACCCACAATTGCAGAGTCTTGACCCAGCGTGACACAACCCCTCTCCCTCAGATGCTGATCCTGCCCACAAACCCCCCACAATGGCAGCCTGACCCTGGCTGACACAATTGCCCCTTGTGTTTGCCAAACCCACAAAATTATAGGGGTCGTGCAGGAAAAGGCAGTGAGGTGGGTGAGTTCGTGCTCCCTGTGCTGTCTGTGACACTGTGACCCTATTCATGGGCACATCCTTGCAGGAGGACCCGGCAGCCTGTCTGCAAGGCATTGCTTTAAATTGTAGCCTTAAAAGAGCCTTTTTTAGATGCAAATGAAAGACCCAATAAGAGCTTAAATTTTTTTTAAAAAGCCCTAAAATGTATTAAGATTACTAAGAAATGTCTGATGCTGCTTCTGTACTCCTATAATTTTTCTGTGTTCGGTCTTAATCTTTATTTCTCATGCATGCATGTAGACTGCTATGCATCCAAACCCAGTGCTATCATTTATATTTGTACATGAGAAATCTTCAAGCTATCAAAGATGTGTTTATGTTTGGCATAGAAGAGCTATCTGATGGTCACTCAGGTTCCAGCCCAGTTTCTTTTAATAGCTGGTGGTATTTTGACTTTGTATTCCAGTTCTACCAGTGGGAGAATGGGAGAAATTATTCATCATCATTTCCAGGAGGTGATCTTTGGGCTAATCAGACAGTGTTTATAACACGTGTTCTAAAATGTAAATTCAGATAAATAGAAGTATGTCTATTTTGGTATGCTATATTTATAATAGTATAAATATATCTAAAGCATGTATGGGTGCACATGCATGTGACTGTGTGCATGATAAACATGTAAAAGATTATTTTATTATTTTTCTGCTAGTGTGTTATTAATTTACTCACGTGCCACTGAGTGCCCTGGCTCGGGAGCAGGGTTTGGGGATCTCTGCTCCCAGATGTGTTTCTCTGCAGGCCCCCTGGCTGTGTGCTGGGGCAGGATGCAGCAGTGCCCTGCTCCTTACAGGGAGGTTTTCTCTGGGCTTGCTAATACAGGGAAATTTACTGGCATAATTATACCCGTATAATTATGCTGGAGTAGTTATACTGCTTATATTCCCCTGTGAATGCTCTTGTGCTGCAATAATAGTGCCCATATGGGGAGTTACACCAGTATATTTCTACTGAAAATATCTCCATGTAGGCAAGTCCCTCTTTAGGGGCAGATTTTGCAGACCAAGGTGCTGCACAGCCCTTGTAGACCCTTGGTTTCTATATCGTGGTTGGCTTTTGGCAGCCATGTTTTGTGCACAGGAAAAAGTTGTTTAGAATTCCTACCAGAATCTTTGAAAGGAAACAAACATTTTCTTTCACCAGTACAACTTTTTTTTTTTCTTCTGCAGTCCCTTTATTTATTTTTTTAATATCTCTTAATATCTAAAAATACAGATGTAACTTTTGACTTTTGGGTTCAGGAATTTTCTTTTTAGATGTAGTGAGGATCAGATATAAGCCATGTCTGGAAGCAGTACTTGGCCAACAGCTGAGTGTGTGTGTATGTGTGTGTGTTCATCTATCCATGATTCATTCTGAGGGCTGTTTTAGCCTTCATAAAATATTCATGCTGGTTGTGCATGGTTCTATAATTGCCATCTCAGGCCTTGAATTATTTATAGGTTGTACTGTTCACATAGTCTCATTTACTGATAGAACAGATAACACTATACAAGAGGATCCCAAACACTCTAATGCCTGTTACTTTGCATTAAGTAGTGGAATTATATTACTGTAGGTGTAAAATGCTGGCCTTTTTCTCCTCTCACTTTAATATATCATTTTTGTATTTATAATATGCTAATTGTTGAGGTGCTGTTAAGCCTCATAATTCCTGCCGAGTTTTGCAGAAATCAAGATGTGGTTGAAATGATTTAGCTCTTGATCCCAAAATGATTGTTCTAAATCCACCCCCCTCCCTTCCCCCGGTGTTAACACCCAGGGTAATTTATTGAAGTGATGTATGAGTACACATGCATACCTGAGCTCCTTTGTTTTACACTATTGATCAGTTTGTGTATCTTAACTGCTACAAACATTCAGAAGTCCAGCTAATGCAGACATTCACCAAGTGTATTTTCAAGTTCATTGTACTCAATTAAGTGCTGACTATGAATTCATCATGAAAAGTGATTTTATTTCCATCAAATTTCCCATTCATCTCTTCTGTGATTAATTCTGTCAGCTTTTCTGACCTACTTTTGACTTTATTTTTTTTACTGAATATGTGGAATTGCATCAGTTTAGCTTGGACATACAATGCACTTGGAGTTTTCTTTGCCTGCTCAGGTTTTGGCTCATTTGCTTTCTGAACCAAGCGCTAATTCTAGGTGGAAAATGCAGCTGAGGTAGGTTTTATTTTATTTTTTTATTGGTTCTGCTTTTGTAATTGAAATAATTCTTGGAGTAGAAATTCAATCACTAGCAGAGCCATGCGCTGCAATACTTTCCCTTCTTTTACCAACAACTCTTGAATGTTTTTGTGAAGTCCTTGTTTTACTCCCCTCTGAAAGGAGAATATTGGCATTTCCTTAACTGGCTTGATGTCAGTAAGGACTAAGTACATAAAGGGGATAAATTGTGTCCTTGCTGTAGTCAGGAGATGCAGTAGGAGCACATGGGAAGGGAAGGCTGCTGTGGTGGCACTGGAATATCCCAGCATCACACAGAGCACACCCAGCCAGGGTCTCTCTGGAGCTGCTGCTGGCTGGGAAGGAGAGTTGGTTCAAGCCCTTCATTTCAGTGCAGCTCCTCCTGTTGCTCACACAGGGATTAGGAAGGACCTTCTTCCAGCTGGGTTTCTGTTTCCCTCAGGGAGGCAGTTCCCAATCTCCAGCAGCATCCTCTGCTCCAGCTGACAGGTTGGGGATGCTCTTGTCCTCTTGGGCCACCACTGTGTTCCCAGCAGGGATCGAAGGAGATCCTCACCCTGGAATTCAGGCTTCATTCTGCCTCCAGTGTCAGAGGATTGAGTCTGGTATTGGTGGTGCTTTGCTCCCTTGTCTCTCCAGAGGGATCCTGATGTTTTGGGTGGCAGGAGCCAGACAGGTGTGGTGCAAGAAAGAAGAGGTGGCTTAGCAGTGATTCAGGCGCAGCATCAACTTTGCAGGGGAAATCTTGGGGCTGCAGGTGACAGAAGAAGTGACAATGGAAAGTTTACCTCTCTCAAAGCAAAGTGTAGGTGAAGGCAGGTCTAGAATGAAGCTAGAAAAAAATAGAGCAGAAAGAAATGTTTCAACAAAACAAACCATTTTGGTGAACAATAAATTCTTGAGGAAAATATGTCTCTGCCTGAGCCCTTATTTTTCTTTATATTAAGTCATTATAAAATAAAACTTATGACATTCACCGTTCTGTACAATGGGCTGAACTGAAAAGAGCTGTATTCTTTTCTGTATGATTTTGTGAGCCCTAAGGGTCTCTCAGAGAAGGAAACAATGTTATTGTCATGCAGATTTCTCTCCTTTTCAAGATTTCAGAGTTTCCATTAATCCCTTGCAACAGGGTAGCTCTAGTTCACATGTTTTTAAAGCTTTCTCCAGCAGTGCCTGTGTGGTGGCTTCTTTGCAATGTCCACCTATCTCATGGAGTTTTATAGGTTTTTAGAGCTAAGTGTGGTTGCTATGGCATGCAGACAGTACCAAGCTTTCCTGTTGGCACTTAGCTTACTTTTTGCTTTTCCTGCCCATTTAAAGCTTAACATGTATGTAAGAAAAAACAAAATAAAACAAACCCAAAAGGTTATGAATTTTTACCTACCTGTCATATGTTTTGTGGTAGTACCTGGAGACCTCTGGTCATCAGATTTCTATACAAATCATTTCATGCTGCCCCACAAAATTTTTGACTGAAAGGAGTAAAGATGGTAAATGAATGACAGGGAGGAGAATGGGATTGAAAGAACCCAGGTGCTGGGGGTGCTGTACAGCTGATATTATTTTATTATGATGATGCTGTTTATTTGGGCTGCACTGTTCTAATAATCTGGTTTTGGTCAGGAATAGTGATCCCAACTTCTGCTTGCATAGGTGTTGTCATGGAGTTACTTGGCGGAGGGGTTTGCACCATATAATTTCTGTGTTGGGTAATAGAAATAGAATATTATTGCTTTTAGAGAAAATGACACATGCTTTATTAGGCAATTACTAAATAAATTTTCTGCAGTGAAATTGTTAAATATGTGATCCTGGGCTTTTAAAGTCTTTGTGACCTCTAGCATTTTGCAGACGATGGGCTGCAGGGACACTGAGGCATCACTGAGCCTTAACTGGTGAACTGGTCTTTGCTGTCCTCAGACTGTATTCCCAAATAGTTTCCTTTAACAAGAAGTAATGTGTAGAGTGCAGGGGCAGTGATGCTCAAGCCTTGGAATAGAATTTTACCATCTCTATTGCTCTAAAATGATGAAGTGCCAAAAAAATCCCATACACGACCTAGAAAAACAAATTGGTAAGTGTGGTTCTCTCACTGATCCAGCCTATACAGAACAATTTTCTTAGATACATTTAAAGTCTATGAAATCCTACATCATTTCTCCTTTATATATCAGAAGTCTTTCAAAATATCTAAGATTTTTTTTTATGCCAACAATACATGAGAGAATCCTAGATGTGTGTGACACCTTTTAGAAAGTGTCTTTGTCTTTATCTATCCGTACCATACCTGTGTGCTAGAGAAGTGTCATGATCCCTATTTTAAAGATGGGAAAAGAAGACAGAGAGATTTAAAGGTAGATTTTTAAAGGTGTTTTGACTTCTAAAGATGCAGTAAAATGTGCAGTAGGGACTTTTAAGAGGGCTTAATTGCATCTTTAGCAGCCTGAAAGCGACTCGGTGGCTTCCAAAGTATACCAAGCACAGAAAGGAATGTAGGTCTTCTGTGTCCTGCTCTGGTACTGTAACCATTGGATGGCCCTTCCAGGTGGATTGATTTTGGAAAATAAGTGTGACTTTCTGCTGCACTGCTCTTCAGGATTGCTGCTTTAGTAGGACATGGAAGCATTGAGTCATGGCTGCTGAGATTAAGTGAAGAGCTTTCACTCACAAATTTTCTCAAGTTGATGTTTTGTCACACAAGAGGTTTTTCTCTAAGAATTTTTTTTCGTGCTGGCAGACCTTCAGACATGATCCTTTCCCACAAATCTTCCTTTTTTACAGACTGTCATTTCCCAACAGAGGCAAAAAAAAGCATCCAGAGAATTCAGTCAAATCTGTCTCTCCCAGGCTGGCTGTGAGCTCATCACCAATGCGTTATTGTGTGTATTCCAGGATGTTTTGTTTCATAAGGAATCTGTTGCTGTAATGGAATACAACATTGTAAAAGAGACCATATGGGCAAAACTGGCATTACTATCAGGAAAGCTGTGTTAGAAAACCAAAATGGGGCTCCTGGTTTGTGCTTTGGTAAGAGTCAGCTTTCCAAAGGGTGAGAAGCTCAAGTGTCAGGGGTCCTTTCCTTACCTGTCTTCTTCCTCTGCTGCTGACAAACCTGTTGAGCTCCATAAAAGCTGGTTCAAGTGACACCTTCCCTCCTGGCCACAGTGTGCATTTGCAACATGCAGTTTTATTACTGCACATAGTAATAATGCAGTTATATGTAGATCCAGATGTCATTCCTTAATCTTGAACCTGTCACAGATGTAACCAAAGTAACCAAAAGATGCCAACATTTTCCCTATTGCTTTCCAGTGCTTACAGTTTTATTCAGGAAAATTGGAAGAAGGGTTTTAAAAAGTACATGTATATCAACATTTTTAATATACTCTGTTACTTTAAGTAATGCTTTATTCATATTGTTTAAAAAAAAAATCAGTTTTGCTCAAGAAGTAGTAAAGAAAGTATTGGTACTGTGCCAGTCATCTGCAGTTTAGCATCACATTCTGCAATACAACTCTGTGGTGTTTCATTTCTGTTTCAAGCTGTGATTGGCTGTGGAAGCACTAAGAATGGAAATATTACAGGTGTTCAGACTAACTGTAAATCAAACCCAAGATTTGGCCCCACCTATGTGTTGTGTTGTTATAAATGATAGTATCTATAAACTTGGTTGGCTTAAAGTGGTGAAATTGTAACGTGATACACTCAGGAGATGTGTTTTTGATAAACTTGCCGAAGAGTTGTTTATACATCCCTATAATACTGTGTGGCAACTCGTGTTCATCTCTATACTTGTCTGACTAGTTACAATGTGTGCTGATAAAGTTTAATGACTGGACTGAAAAATATTTAGCCCGTTAAAATGTACGAAATATACCTGTAACAGGTAATTCTGTATATTCTATGCCATTCCCACGCCGGGCATGGGTGTGCACACGCATGCCCACGTGTGGCTGTGGTCCCCAGTGTGCAGTTTATAGTTGGGAGAGAAATCATCCTCCATCATTCGTCACTGCTGAGCTGCAGCAGCCCAGGCCAGCACATCATTTGTTAACAGCGACAAAGCCGCGCTCATAAACGCCGACATGTTACATTAATTTATAGGCACTGAGTGACTTATTAAATGTGACGTGTGAAATATAACAGGGCCCGGTATGGATGATTAGGTTTTGGGCTTTGAATTGTTGACAAGGCAGGGGTAATGAATTGCGGGACACAAGCTAGTGTGTTTCCCCCTCATTAGTCAGTATTAGCTGCATTAATAGTAATAATTGGATATATTCATCATTTAAAATGTTTTAATAAATGTTTGGACAGCACCTGATCTAGGCTGTCAAATATTAGACTGGAAGGTTCGTGATGGGAGAAAAATTATGCCATTCCTTCTGCAGAGATTTATACAGCCTAAGGGGTGCCATTTGCCAATGTCCTTTAAGAGGTAATGGGTGGGAGAGAGTTTGGGAACAGACAGTGCAACAAGAGAGAAGCCAGCCTCTCTTGCACTTCAGGAAGACATTTCCAGTTTATTCTAAAGACTTCTTGGTCCTGAGCTCGGGTCTCCAAGATGGGGTCTGAACTGTTTATTTCTGGTCAGATGCCAGCCTCAGGTGAGAACTCCACAAAAAGCTTCACAAAAGTGTTCCCATCTGAATTTGTCTCACTCTTTCACTACTGCAGACCGAATGTTGCTCGGGGCTCAGGAACTTTCCAATTTGGGGTTTTGGCTTGGAGTCATCGTTATTTTGAGCTATTAACATATTTAAAATTCCAGGAAATTTTCTGCCTGGACACCTTGAAAGCCTAAGTCTCTGTGGGATGAAGGCAAGGTGATGTTCTGTGGGTCTGCCAGCTCCACTTCCATTCTTGGTTTTTGTATCTCAAATGCATTCTTGCCTCCAACTTGATACAAAGATTCCTTTGAAAAAAGAAAAAAATACACTTTTTTTCATTATTTTGCGATCCTTCTAAGTGAAATTTAAAAAATAACCTACGACTAACCTTGTTACCAAGGAATACAGAATGTATCTGTCTCTTGCTTTAAAAGTGACATATAGGTGAACATTAGAACGTGCCTTCTAAATGACTGGATGGAGATCAAGAAAACCATGCCCAACTGCAAACAAAACAAAACAAAAAACCAAAAAACTCGATTTAAAACTTGTGAGACATCACTTTGCTGTAACCCATTATGTAATGAAACCCATTTTTTAAAAGCAACCTTGAGGATGTACGAAAGCAACAGCACGTGGAGTTATTGGCACTGCATCACTAGACTGATAATTTTTTATTTTCAAAGGAGAGTCCTCTAAGGAAAAGCCTCACTAGTGTGGGAAGCAGCGTTTGGTGGCTCAGTGGGAGGTTGGCTTCCCTTTCAGAAGCAGCTGAAGAGGTGTCACACTGGGGAGTGCCGCCTTGCTGGAGGTGCTGTCTTTCAGGAGAGACGCAAAGTCAAGTGTCTGACCACCTGTAGTCATAACAAGTCCCAAGACACTTTCAGCAAGGATGAAAGTGTTCTCCTCAATGTCCTTGCTAGTTCCAGGTAGCTGCTTCTGCTGAGTGTCAGGAATCTTTAAGATGAAGGGATCTTCACGCTCTCTTAAACACAGTGAGCCAAACCTGCCTCTTTCTATCCATGGACTTAGTGTGAAAAGTTGGTGGAGGACTCAGAAGATGGCAAGGGTAAAGCTGGCTGTAGACAGGCAATGCTGCAGCTCCAGGGTGGCAGAGAGGCTTCACTGCAGGAGCAGTGCAGTCATTTTGTGCTTCTTGCACTTATTCTGCCCAGTGGAAGAAGTCTTTGCAGATAGAAACTTGGCCATTCTGTTGTAATCAGAATGATCCTACTTCCCAACTTGGAGTAATATTATTTAATTGAATAGACTCAAAGTCACAAGCAATTTGTATGTGATAGTGTATATTTAACTGTATTTTCAGTCAAGCCCTGAGCATTATGTTGTCAGGGTTGTCTGTTAGTCGGTGGTTATTGTTGACAAGTTGATGTGAGGGTATTTTAGTGTGTTGTTTAACATGTGTCTGCTGATGAGTTTGTCATTGGCACTGCACAGTATTTCTTCAAACTTGCCCTAATTTTTACTTGGAGATTAAGTGGAGATGTAAAACTTAGAATCACAGAACCATTACAGTTGGAAAAGACCTCCAAGATCATCAAGGCCAACCTTTGACTGACTACCACTGTGTCAACTAAACCACTGAATGTCACATCCAGTCATTCCTTGGACACCTCCAGGGATGGGAACTCCACCACCTCCCTGGGCAGCCCTTTCCAAATCTTTGCCTCCCTTGCAGTGAAGAAATTCTTCCTGATGTCCAGCACAATTGCTCTCAAAAGAAGCCAAATAGAACATAAAAAGTTGTTAAGAGTTGTTCACTTGCAAATACTTCTCAGTCCCTTGATTTGTGATTTTCCTTGGTAAGATGTAGATGAACAGCAACTTTTATCTTTCTTCCCTGGCTGTTTGGCAAGGTTTCTTAACTGCTCATTGTAAAGCTTCCATCGCTGATGCTGTCCTCTGCAGTGACACAGAAAAGTCCTAATTCTGAAGTACTTGCCTAGTACTTTGTAGACCTTCATGCTCTGTGTTTTGTGGCTGTAAATCCTACTGATCACAGATCTCATCCCTGCTTTCACACAGAAGGGCATCTGGGTGACACAGCCAGACATCCAGAAATACAGGGGAGATCCCAAATCTTGTCTGTTTTAACACCATGGCAGTTGTCTGTAGTTGTTCTTTGTTCCCCTCTGTCAAGTATTTATGCTGTGCCTCTGCCCTTGCAATGCTTTTGGTCTGTTGAACTCCCTCTAAATGTGCTGCTTTTCACAGTTCCCACCACCAAAGTACACAATACCATAAGCATGATTTATTTTATGAAAGTCTTACAAATGCCGACTCATGTCTTTGCCTTGCTCCAGTTCTAGCTGCTCACCAGCATCCTGATCTGAATTCCACTTCAGATTTGGAGTTTTGTCCTTCAGGCTGGGTACCCCACTCGATGGTGAGCTTCAAGGACAGGAGAAAATATTCTTTTTAGCTGGATCACCTTTCTCGACTGGTGCAAGAGATAACTTTGCAGCTGCAGCCTACAATGCCTTTCCCACATCTCTCTGACACAGAAGAGGACATCAGCAAAAGTCTTTTTCCTACATATTCAAGGCTCATTGCTGTAAGAAAAGCTCTGAAACACTTAATCCAAAACTTGTGATATAAGCAGATATGATTGGTTTCTACATGTCTGCTGCAGAGGTCATTATTTCTGAGGTTAATCAAGCTCTTTCAATGTCATGTTAAAGGTAGCACACATATGCAATATTTATTGATGACAGCTCCAGCATTACATACAGGGTGATCTCCACCAGCACATCAGAAACCCTTTTCCCCTTCCTCTTTCAGGTTTTCCCCATTTGTGGCAAAACCCACTGAATTTTCCAGTGTCTGGGTTGCTTGCCCACACATACACACACACACACACACATACATCTGAAGTATTTTACACTTAGAGGCCGTTCACGATCTCCTTCAAGCACCCCTGGCGTGTCTTCTCTTGTTGAACCAGTGCACACAGAGCTCAGAGTGCCTCCGCCTTTGCACAGAACAGCCTCTTGCTTCCTTCCAGCTCTCAAAATAGCCACTGCACTCCAGATCCTGTGCTCACTGCCAGAGCTCCCTGCTGCAAAGGAAACGAGGGCTTTATTCTCTTAAATATCATGAAACAATGGGAACCCCTGGATGGAATGTCCAGGTTGTGGGCAGAAGCTGAAGGCAGCACTCGACTTTCTTCCTCAACATTTTTGCACTTGATCTTGTCTTGTAGAAATACAAACATGCTTTTGCATATGTATTTTTTTTTTCTGGGCAGCTAATTCTAGACTCACCCTTCTAGTTTGTTTAAATGATTCCTTTTAATTGTTGGGGTTTTTTCTTTTATTCAAGAGAACCATGGAAGTATAAAATCACATCTCCCAGCAGCATCTTTGTCAGAGACTGACTGGGTTCCCATATAATTTTAGTTTTTAATTTATTAAAAATTAGCTTTCAATAACTGAAAGTTATTAATTTATTGGATTTTTTCCCTTCCCCCACGTAATGTCCTTCACTGCTGCTACTTTACTTGAAGAAAACATTTAATGTGTTTATTGAAGCATAAGTTTTCTTAGGAGGAGATGCAATCAATTCCTCTCCATATTACACTTCCAAAATACATCTCTGTAATTACTGAGGTGGTTCAGGTGAGGTGAGTTCCTCCCAGGACTGTGTGAACAGGAGATTTACAGGTACATTTTAAGCTTATCCATCGCTGTTGCAGTTCTCTGGAGGATTTAGTGATGCAGAAGCTGAGGCTGGGGTGTTATCCCAGCAGTAAATCCCACAGCCTTGCAGTGTAGATCTTGCTGGCAGTGATCCCAAGGCACTGGAGCAGCTGCAGTCAAGAACCCCGAGTTTGCCCAGAGTCAGCATCTCATGGGCACGCAGCACTGTGAAAAGTTTGTCTTGCATTTCTCTGGAAACTCCTTGAATTGTGTATTTTTAATGTTTTTGAGACATGAATTTACTCAATAATCACTTTCTTGATCTCTTGTGTTCTTCTGACTCATTACTGTTGTATACCATGGGTTATTGTAAATAAGAGATATAACAGCATCTTGCTTGTTTCTCTCTCTTCAGACCATCAGTCCTACCCATAAATTTGGTCAAAAATAATTTCCAGGTCAGCCTAAGCAGACCTCCTGTCCCTCCCCCTTTTTTTTTTTTACATAGAGCATCTTCCACTTAAAAAAGACATCTTGAAGACAAAATGAAGTAGGTTCTGAGCCAGGTCTCGGGAGATTTCACCATTGTAACATCATGTCTACACCTGGTGTAAATGCTTAAGGATGCATCTGTTCAGATGGGTTTTGAGTAACACTTCATCTTCTGCTTGTGCAGAATTTTTTCTCAGTGCTTTAGAGGCTCAGACCTGTCCTTTAAATAGCCTCAGCCTCTGGGTTTTGCAGATTTGGGTGCTGGCACCAGTGTGTCAATGTTACTTCAAGATATTCTTGGAGTCAGGTTATTTGAGGAATCATTAATTATTGTATGTGCAGGTAGATTGCACACAATTTTACATGCAGATGATTAACATGTGCCTGGTCCAGGGAAAGGTGGGAAATGTGTTTCCCACATATGAAATAATTACTGTGTGAATCTTTATAAATTTCTCAGTAAGCTGGTGAGAGAAATATGTCATCAGCACCCCCAGCTCAAGGTGACACGTTTTAGGGCCCCATGTTTGCTGTGAGAAGAGCAGCTTCAGAGGGCTGGATTAGCTCTGCTCTCCAACATCCCCTACTTTGATACCTCTGCTGCTTTTTGGTGCCCATGCAAAGTTCCAGGAGTTTACCTGGAGGAACAGGGAAGCAAATGCTGATATTGTATTGCAATAACAGCACTGCTGTTGTCTGTCAGCACTTACACTGAACAGAGGCTCTTTTTGCTAAACTATGACTCTGGCAGGGCTGCTAATTCACTGGCATTGTGTGAACTATGACAGACCACAGGCCTGGTTTGTAGTTTTTTCCAGTGACTGAAGTCTAATGTCTTCAGTAAAAATTAAAAATAGTTAACTCACTTTTATGCCCTGGTATTTGAGGGGTGAAATGGGAGCGAAATGGGAAAAGGCTAAAGGGGAAAGTGATTAAACTGAAGCAAATTGATTGAATTTTGTTATTACTATTTTACTATTTACAGTGGTTGTCTTCAACCAAAGGCCCTCTGTATCCCCTGTACACAGATGGCATAAGCTCCATCCAACTGGTTTTTTTTTTGGTCGTTTGTGATAGAAAGGTAGCTGCAGTTCAAGTGTAATAAAAATTTTAGATACTGGAGCTGGGCACAAGTAAGGAGATATAGAAAAATTCAAGATTTTCACTATTTTAAGGAAAAAAATATTAAAAAGTCAGACCTGGGGGCAAAATTAAATTACAGAAGACTGAGCATTCAAACCTGCCTGTGGACTAATCTTAATTCTGTTTTGTGATGTTGTTTTTCAGTGGTGTTATCTCTTTCTTTTCTTATTAAAAGCCCTGGAAAAGAAACCAAAGCAGTCTTCCTGGGATTTTAACTCACTCACAGGAGAAAATGCCAAATATACTTTCCCAAACTACTCTAAATTTCTGTGATGCATTATAACTCAGTATCAGAGAGCTAGAGGAGTCCAGAAGATGCAAGATGAAAAATTGATATGCTGTGCTTCGCTGTGCAGAACACACAGACCTGAGGAAAACTGACTGGGAGCACTTGCTGAAGCGAGCAATGAGTAATTTAAGGCTGGTTTGGGCAGTCCTGCCTTCTGATTTGGGGATTATGTGGGTGCCTCCTCAGCTGTTTGCTGTGCTGAGCTGAATATTTACTGTATTGATAACAGCAAACCCTGGCAGCGCTGGAGCTCCAGCAGCCACAGCAAGTTCACAAAAATAACATTATTATTACTATTATTATTATTATTATGTTTCTGTTATTATGGCAGTGCCTGAAGAATTTCAGTTGACAGGCTCTGACTGCTTGAGGTTTATTCTCTGCACCACATTGCTTTTCTTAGACCTTTTCTGCAGTTCAGGAGGAAGATATATATTTTCTAGTAAAGTAAATAATTTTCCATGCTTTTAGTTTTGGTGTTTGTTTGTTTGTTTCGTAAACCAGTGAATTGCTTAGCATCCCATAAATGCAAAATGCATGTCTGATTTGGCTTCCATTTTAAATCAGTAAGAACATTGAATCCAGAGAGAACAGATTTGGGATTTTTTTTTTTCCTTAATTAGGATATTTGATAACTCAAGAGATTATGTTTAGAAGAGAGTTGGATGGCTGTATCTGGTGTTTAATCTCTCTTCTGCAGAATAAATTTCCCATTGTAAAAATGCCACAAAGGTAGCTACTGCTGTTTATTGACTCAAAAGCCAAGTAAAATCCAGCTGTGAACATGTGGGTAATAGGAGGTTTTCTCCATGCCTATATTTGATTTCCATGCTCAGCCTCATGTTGGTAAATATCAGTGCAAGTCTCAATTATTCTTTTGTGAATAAGGTACCTGACATGATCCCGGAGTTGTATGTGAAATGGCTTGCAGGGAAAAAAAACCCAAGAACAGTCTTCAAGTAAAGTTTTAAAATGTTGGAAAATTAAAGAAATTCTTGTTCAAGAATAAAAAAAGCTTTATTTTAGCCTTTTTCAATGTTCAGAAATTTGCCATTTTAAAACAAGAGTTTTGATAGGAAGAGTCATCTTGAAAAGGGAAAAGAATTAACTTTGTCCTTTTGAAGTTGCTAAAGGGACATTTCATAGATCATGGAATCATAGAATGGTTTGGGTTGGAAAGGATTTTAAAGCTCATCTCATTCCAAACCCCTGCCATGGCAGGGACACCTGCCACTGTCCCAGGCTGCTCCAAGCCCTGTCCAGCCTGGCCTTGGACCCTGCCAGGGATCCAGGGGCAGCCACAGCTGCTCTGGGCACCTGTGCCAGGGCCCCACCACCCTCACAGGGAAGAAGTTTTTCCTAATGTCTAATCTAAACCTACTCTCTTTACTTTTTGATTATTTACTTTTCCGACTAAAATTGAATTTTCTCTATATTTTTATTTTAGTGACAAATTACTGAGTAGATCAAGTTACCAGGAGTTGCAGGAGAAGTTATAGATTGACTAAGAGAGAAGTGTGTGAAAAGTGCAGAGAAAACCCTGCAGAAGCAAACAAAGCAGTGGCAATGAGTGCACTGTCAGCCTTGGTGACCTCTGGGCTCACCCCTGTACTGGCACCTCTTGATATTCCAAGTTTTCACCAGAGCTAAAACACTCCTCAGAGGTTGTTTGAGACAACTGTTTTTGTAGCATCCCCAGGCTGCCAGCAGAGCTGGGCCTGCGACGTGCTCCAGTATGTGAGTAGTACCTTTGTCTCCATCAGTACTGCTTGTGTATTAAAATTTATGCACATATTTAGTACTCTGCTGGATTGGTGTGCCATACAGAATGGGTGTGCAATCCTTTTATCTGATGGAAAGTTGCTAATTATTGCCTTGGCCCTGTGTATTTCGGTTTTGCTAATTTTACAAACCCACATATACTTGCTGCTGTGTTTCATCAAGGAGTCTGAAGTTGCTCTTTTTCTATCAACTGTGTTTACACCACAGAAAAGGTGTGTTTTGTCAGTTTTGTTTGCCCTAGCCAGGTCTGAGCTGTATAACCAGCACTCACTCTCTGGATAGCCACTGGTCTGGCTGACCTTGGCACCATGACAGCTGTCATATTTTCACATGGAGGAACTGTTCTTGAACAACTTCTCCAATGTATCAGGAACAAACAAGCTTTTCTTCAGCATCAGGAATGCAGCAGGTCTTCTTTCCAACTATTTTTTTCTCCTTCCACAGACATATTTATTGTGGCAATGGCAAGAAAATCCTACTGCTAAGCCTTCGTGTTTGAGTTCCTTTAAATTTCCTTCAGGGGAGTGACAGAAGAGCCAACGTAGATCATGTCAGAGCTTGCTTTCTTTAATTTAACTCTTCAGTTATTTTTAATAAATGTGAGCATTAATTTGTAGTGGCAAGAAAAGCAGGAAGACAAAGTCCTCTTACATCTTCATTACTTGGATTTCCATTTTTGTTGTGTGTTTAATTTAAACCCCTGAGGTGGTGGCAAAGAGCGAGATGCTGCTGGGGAGAGTGTTGCACAAACCAAAGGGGTTTGGTGTGTGATGCACAAGAAGGCCAGCAGGGAGTGGCAGGGGGCATTTTAAACAAGTGGAGTGACCTCAGCTGGTCTTGTGCTCACCAGATCCATCAGTGGAACAAGGGGAATCAGAGGATGGATGGGGCAGGAGTGAGGACAGAGCTGGTTTCAGGAGCTGGAAGTAGCAGTAGGAACCAGGCCTGAGGCAGAGTTCCTCCCTAGCAGAGGGTGAGAGCACAGTCCTACTGGCACCAGCATCTTTTTGGAAATGCAGCAGTTTTGTTAGAAAAAACCCACAGTTTCATCTCCAAAAAAGGAATTTCTGTTGAATTGTGAGAAAAGGAGAGAACATTCCCGGAACAGCCAATAGCATATTTTTTAGGGTTTTTGCCTGGCAGACAGTTCACCTTAGTTTGGGTTCTGATTCAGCCCAGGAGTTTGTACTTAACCAGAGGACATATTTCTCCACTGGACCTTGCAGTTACTCAGGGATTTGTAGTGCATGCATGGCATGGATTAACTGCTCGGCAGCTTCACTCCCTCAGCACTTTTTGCTGTCTGCCCTGAGCAGCATCGTAGGACACCTAAATATAATCTAAAATTAACAGTTTTTCCCCTTAACTTCCCTTCCTTACACTCCACCCATGTCTCTGTGGGATAAAGGTGATGAATGAGATTCTCTGGTTTCATATCAATGCAAGTCAGTAAATCGAAATGCTCTGTAAAAAATTTTTGCTTCTGGACTTGAACTGACTTGCCTGGAGCTGAATTGTGTTTCTCTGCTCCATATGCACAAATGCTCTTCATACCAGGGATGGTAGTAGTCAGAAAGGGAGTCAGAAAATATGTTTTGGTTGATTCATGAAAAAGCCCCAAACCTTCAATGGTAGCAATAAGTATAATTGATGACTAACTCCTGTGTGGCAGAAGAGCGGGTGTTCAGCAGTCACATAAGTTTAGAGAGAGAGTTGAAGATTTTATAGACACTCCTGTGTTTTGCACATTTTTTTTTTTCATCTTGGAAATGAATTTCAGACCCCAGTAGTGAGTATTAACGCTATATATCCTCTGTGGTTAGCGTTAATGGTACACAGTGCTGCCAAATGCGGGGAAAGTTAGAACTGAAAAAAAAATAACCCACTGTGAAGAAGCTCAATGCGAGCAAGTGGGGATGGAGGTTTATGCTTACAAAGACCTCAGCTCTGTTGGCACTTCTCCTGGACCAGTGCTGTCAATCCAAATCTGAAATATTTGCAGAATGAAGTGTTGCTAATGAGCAATGCTGGCAGGACCGAGCTTGAGGTGATGGAGGCACCTGAACAAGCGGTTTAAAGCAGGAACCAAGAGCCTGGGCTGAGCCCCATGAATCAAACTGCTCTGCTCTACTCTTGTCTTAATCCTCCTTCCTGCCAGGGAGGGGGATTCCATCAGCCTGGGTGTGGGTGCCAGCCTAGGAGCTGCTCAGCTCTTGCCTGGATGGATGTGGGATGCTTCGTGTGGCCAGAGGGACTCCAGCCCTGGAGTTTTGTGTTCCAAAACAAAGTCCAGCCCTATAGTTTGTTTTGTCTTTCAGTGGAATTAAAATACAGCACTTGGCAGAATGTGCTCTGTAAACTGGTGACTTTTTTTTGCTTAACATGCAGTGAGTGAACTTGGCTGTGTAAGCTTCGCGTTCCTCTGAAAATGCTGTTATTTTTGCGAGTTAATTTTTTTCTGGAGTTGGTTTAATTCAAAGGAAGTTTTGTTTGCTTGCTTGCTTGCTTGCCTGAGGTTTTTTTGGTAGGCTTAAACAGATGAGCTTCATTTCTTCTGCAGTTTATTTTGTTGAAACTTCTGTAGCCTTTGGGGGGTTATAGTACAGTGCAAATGGAGTTAGACTGTGAAACTTTGGGTTAGAGTTTTGCAGACCCCAAAAGCAAACTTTTGTATTTTAGACTTATTTTCCAAGCCTTTGAGTTGACATGAACTCAGAGTTTGTAAGGGAAGGGAAGGCCCAGTGTTACTCCAGAGAGCTTCACAAAGAGTTTTCCATCTTTTTTGGGGAGCCCTTAAATCAACCCACCAATTGCCCATTATTTGTGGGCTATGCGAACACAAACCAGGAATTTTTAGCTATTTTTGACTTTTCCATGCCCCAGCTCCCCTCAGGGCTGGGGTGTTGCTCTGGGGCCATGGCAGACCGGGTGGGCAGCTGCTGGACTCAGCCCTCGGCGAAGCCGCCAAAATCCCGCGGTAAGCCCAGGGCAGCGCCAGCTTCTCCCCAAAGAGTGAGTGGCTCTGAGAGGTTTTGCCACATAAGGGCCTGTTCGAGGCTGTAGGCACCAGCTGACAGGGACGTCTTTGCCTCTGAACAGATGGCCAGGCTTTTTATTTCAGCGAGCAATCTCGTGTGGAGGGGTGGTCTCCCAATCCTGCCAGGGTTTCGCGAGACAGGGCCAGCTTAGGGCAAGAGGGATCTGATGTCTGTGCCCTTCATAGCTCGTGAGCTAAATGATGAGCTGTTGACAGGACAGCCATCATCTGAAGTGTAAGATCCCGAACTCTCCCCACTTTTTGTTTTTCTTTGGCGGAATTAATGCCCTATTTGCTTGTCTCTCAAAATCCATTCTGGCACAAGTACAAACCCTCGCCTGGTGGCGAGCAGTTGTCTGCATCCGAGATGCCAAGATTTGTGCTGACAGCTCCTTCTACACAATCTGAGTCAGGCTGTCACAGCTGGCCATTAGCGGCTTAAAAAGACACATATATACAGCAAATAGCAGCACCTTTCCATTACTGAATATCAGAACCTGCTTGATAGAGAAATGCAATGACTTGCACTGCTCTTTCCTTTAAACAAACACTGTCTCCAAACTGCTGTTCTAGGATGGTGGATGTTTATTTTGTGTTGATTGCTTGCTCTTATTTAGAAGCTCAGGTATAGAAGAGACTTCCTGGGCCAGGAGATCTAGTCCTTGATAATCCCAAGCATCACATTTGGTAATCCTCCTCATTACATTGCATTTCTTTAATGAAAACAGTCCCTTGTAGTTTTGATTTATTGTTGCAGCCGTTCGCCTTGTATGATTTTTTGATGTGGAGGAACAAGCAGCAGAACTTGCCTTGTTGAGGGGCAGCATCACAACTAGAGCAGGGGAAAGAATGCTGCTCATCAAAAAGGGATTTTCTGAAGCTGTTTACCCTGCAGTGCTGCCTTTCTTGGTGACAGTCTGTGCAAATTCTGCTGACCTAGCATTCAGTTTGGTTGCTAAAAGAGGGTTGCTTGCAAAAGTTAACATTCAGATTTAAAGTAAAGCAGGATCAAACTGTTCCCCACCCCACTCCTGTATGTGGGAACAGGGCAGAGGAACTTCTGCTTAGTCACTGATGGTTATTTCACGTGTAATGCTGCCCTGTCTGGTTACACTGGGCTTTAAACTTGCTGTAGGATTAAACTTAGCACGGCTGAGCTTCAGTAGACCTTCATCTGTAGTTTATTTTGGACAAAAGGCTGATAAACTTTGGCTTTCAGGGAGGAAGCCTGGAATCTGAGACCCACTATTATTCATTGACTTGTCTTTATGAGTTTACAGTCCACTGATGCATAACACTGAAGGAAGTATTTTCAGTGAAATGTTTGCTTTTCTCTTTGGCTTTGTAAAAGGCAATGTCTTTTCTTAGAGATATGTGTCAGGGTCATATAGCTACTTCAGTGAACTGTGTATGGTCAGGAAATATACTGCATCAAAAATATTTCATTTTTCCATGAAGTCATTATTTTGACCAAGAATTCCCCCTTCTACTCTTAGGGATTTGGGCTTCACTAACTACTATTTGAGCATTAATTTTATGCACAAGCTTGGTCTGATCCTGGGAGGGAGATTTCAACTGTATGGAACATTTTCGGTATTTTTGTATTAAATCAAAACTTGCGGGTGACAGCAAACTTGTAAAACAAAACTCCATTTGTACCCAAGGGAATTTTCATGTCTAGCATTTTTCTGTCTCTTTTTTGCTGTGCTGAAAAACATGTCTGTTCCTTACTGCTCTGGATGGCACAGCGAGCCTGGCATGACAGAGGGACTGACCCTGAAAGCTTTAACAGATCTATGAAATTAGAGTTTCAATTTTCAGGATGTACTCACATGTTTTGGGCCTATGCAAACTCCCTCTCTGGATGGGCAGGGGGCCGATTTGTCTGGGTTGGGAATGCTGATGTAGATAAATCTTTGTTGGACCAAATGTGCAGATGTCATATTTGTACATACTACACCCTATTTATAAGACATTAATGTTCGTTTCTCTTTCTCCGCAGGTTCTTCTTGAAATTTTTCCTCAAATGTAACCAAAATTGCCTAAAAAATGCAGGAAACCCTCGAGACATGCGTCGATTCCAGGTCAGTCGGACACGCTTCCTCCTTTAAAAATCAGCAGCTGTTAGGGACAGAAGTACTTTGACCCAAACTAACCTAGTAATTCACTGGAAGATGCTAAAAACATAAGGTCAAAAATATTGCCTGAGGACTTCTTGTCACAGCAGAATTGACAGGAAGTAGTTGGATTTTCTTGCTCTGGAAGAGAGCACTTTTGAAGATAATGTCATCTCCACCGGAAGGGAAAGCGTGAAAAGGAAAAATCAAAATGACCTCTCTGTTGTTTTCAGCTATGGGGCTCCGCTACTCTGAGATATTCCTCTCTCCATGGGGAACTATTTATTTTCATGCAGACACCGAGTGAGCACCTTGTTTATTGGCTAGGGCAGAGGAAGGTGTAAGAGCAATTAATAAAATCAGGCTTGTGACTACACGTGTTCCTCCTGAGCAGTGGTAAAGACACAAATGTGCATCAATGGGGTGAAGGTCCGTCCCTGTAGTCAGCACTTGGAAAAATCTACCATGGAGTGTCTCTTTCTTGGGATGCTTTGGGCTGGTATTTCCTCACTGTTACATCTTGTGGCAGTGGGGCTTGGGAGCTGAAATATCAACACAGCTTCAGATGGCCAAGGACATGTTTTTATGCTCCACCTATGTAACAACTCATTTTGGGATGAAGAGCATCACTGTCCCTTGGGAAGGTGGTCTGTACATGCACTTCCCCAGTGCTGACAGCAGTGTGGAGTGGTGGCAACACTGAGAAATAATTGTTCCAACCTTTTCATTGAAGACATGGGGGCAATAATGCTTTACCTGGGTATGTGCTGAATAAAAATATGGGATAGAGAGTCAAAGGACCTTCTTTTTTGGTGGGAGGAGTGAATATAGCCCACAGAGGAAACATGGTAGAATCTGTCCGTGGGGCTTTACCTCAGGGTTCTGAGGAAGAAACAAGAGATTTGTCCCATAGACCACATGGAGAAAGACAACTCCAAAATATATCTGCTTTCTGTAGTTACTCTGGACCTTGTTGGCTTCTTTTCCAGTATTGTTGCACTTCAATACAAGTGTTGAATGTTATGTAAGTGACAATATTATTTATATGTAGAATGCCTTATGTTGAACTCCTTAATTGCAGCAATGCTGGAAGGCAGAAGGGTGCTATTTGCCTCTGAGCAGGGAAGTGCAGAAGTGAGAAGATGTGGCCACAGGGATTAAACTAATCAGTGTAAAAGCCAGCATTAGCATGGCAGAGCCCTCAGCTTCTCACCCCACACTCCTCCCTCTGTCAAGTTTCTCCCGTGATTCCAGAGGGCATTGTCACGGAAAGAGAATGTGGGAAAAGGACTCTCACCAGCACGAGGATTTAGTCCAAGCAGTCACCCCTGGGGCCTGTCAGAGCTTGCTTCACAACATGTACACTCTGCTGGGGCTGTGCTCGCCCAGGCTCGAGGCTGATTTTCATATGGAAATGCCTGTGCATGTTCCTCAGAACAGCAATCAGGAGCTGTGTCGGCAGGGAGGTAGGACATAGGAAAGGTTGTTGATCTCTTGACTTGTAAAGACATTCTGTCATACAAACCCAGCTTCACAGCAGTTGAGCTTTCCGTGTGTAAACAGAGACTGCTTAATTACACAGGTCATGTCAATTAGCGTGACCTCAGCATTTTCAAGAAATTAATCACTTTCAGCCAAGCGAACCACTCCTACTCTCATACAGGGTGGCATTGAAGCTTGCAGTGTTCTCTTCAGTGCCCAGGCTTATTGTTTTACAATAGCTGCTTTTGTTTCTTCCCTTTTCTTTTTTTGTTTTAATTTTGAACTTGTTGGTCTTTTAGCAATAGACTTCTTAAAATAAAACAGCTGGGCTGTACAGAGTCCAAGCTTTATTTATCATTTCTTAGGGTGAGAAGGACCAAGCGTACATGTAGTATCTCAATGCTGTGGTGCTCCTGGGTCTTTGAGGCAGTGTTGTGTAGGAACCAAGTGAAATCTGTGCCCCTGTGTTTGCTATCAGCTGCCTTTGAATTGTTTCCAGTGACTTACAAGGTCTCCAATGGTGATGTCAAAGTTCTGGTTAAAAACCAAAAGGATAAGGTATTTCCAGATATTTTTAAATGGTATCGTACTCATTTTACATACACAAAAATGGAGACATTGCCTTCCTTCATTCCCATACTTGTGCTGGACTTTGAAGCTGCCAAGAGATATGTCCAGCTTTTGGTCTGTCATTCTTCAATCCCCAAAAGTTGTTGGGAGTTCTTAGAGCACAGATTGTGATTTTGATGGGAGAATCAGTGAGGGGTCAAGGACATGAGTCTTGCATCATCTGAGGACCAGTCCTGTGGAAAATTTCCTTTCTTAGTAGATTTTAGCGTTGGTTTGGTTTTTTTTATTTTTTTCCCTGCAGCATGGAATTGTCCGGTTATCATCTGACACAAGATGTGTTCAGAAAGTGCAGGGAGGAGGGAGGGTGTGTGTTGATTCAGGCGACCTGTGTATGCCACTTCATTCAGGCTCACAATCAGAATTAGGAGGTTTTATCCTGAACTTTGCTTGCAAATGTAGGAGTGTGATAAGTCTAACATAAAAGCTGTTGTGGGGCTGGAAGGAAATAAACTTCTCTGCATGTCTGAGGTGTCCAGGCATGTGACAAGAGGAGCAGTGTGGAGTGCCAGCAGTGTGTGCTGGAGCAGTGTTGGCCCTGGCTGTGTTGGTTGTGTCTCTATTAGCACAAGGAGACAGTCAGGGAGGAGAAGTTAAGTAGTGCACAGTACTTCAGCTGTGCTTCACACTCCCCGCTTGTCCTTGAGAAAATAATTTCATCTCAGTGTTTCAAAGCATTTGGTGCTGTTGTGTATCATCACCTTTGCCCTACCTTGCCTTTTTATTCCAGAAAAACCATGGAGCAGATGCTCAGTCTGGTTGTGAGTTCTCCATCACAATAAGTCATTCTTGGTGGGATGGGCTGTGGTGCCCCAGTTAGTGGTAATAATAATAATACTACTACAAAGTAGATGGTGTCATGAGTGAACTCTGCCCAGATTTGATTTTTCAGAACGAAAACCTCATTCATACAACCTAAACAGTTTTGTATGTTATTGTAATTAATGAAACCCAGGTGCCCTAGCTGTCTTGTTGTTCTTGTTTTAGCACAACTGCTTGTAAACTGACACATGTCAAGTTTTAATTTAGAGGAAACTTTTCAGGCTGTGTCACTGAATAAAACCCCAAACATTCACTTATTATGAAAACCTTGAAAGTCACTTAGAGATTGCCATGCTGTTTGATTCTGTTACCATAGCCTCTCTTGCAGCAGAGGCTGCTCGTTTGCCTCCATGGGATGCTGCCACTCATGTTTGAATTGAAGCCACTTGTGTCTTATTGCAAATTTGCATAAGAGACAGAGATGATGCTTCATGAATCCCAGATAATGGAATTTGGACATGCAAGGCTCCATCCCTAGAGAAGGGAAAGGCAAAAAGAAAAAAAAAAAAAAAAAGAGAGACTGAAAAAAAGCAGGGAGAGCTGTGGCCCAATTCAACAAGGTAATTAAGTGCCCAGCCTGTCCTTGAGCACGTGAGCAAAATTACTGAATGTATTGTACTTATGTGCTCCTAGATAGGCACCTTTTGAAGTGTCTTGTTAAATGGAGAGTGATTTTTAGTTACTAGAATAAAGAAGTCAACACATTGTAGGAAGAGGTCACCAAGTGGTGATGAAAATAAAGATGTGCTCAAGCCATTTATAGCTTTCAGAAGAGTGGCAAGCACTGGAGTTACATATTTAACACTTAGGACACACTTCAAACCTGGAAATCATCCTAACCAGGTTTTTTCTGCCTTTGCCACTGGATATTGGGGACATTGCAAAAATACCAGATCCCTCACCATACACTGGAGAAAATTGAAAGCACAAGGAAAATGCTATGTCTTAATCAGTGAGCAAAGCTTAATGGGCTGTGGTTAAAAATCAGGAGTTGTGCAGTGCTTAATTTTGATATATTAGGTGAGTACTATACCAAATAAACAGGCCGAGTGCTAAACGTGGATAAATAGCTTGATCTCCAGGCTCCTGGTCTCTGAATATTTAAAGGAAAAAAAAAAATCTAAGCTCCAAAGTATTCACAAACTGAACTATTTAATGGCAGGCAGAATAATCCACAGAGCTGGGATACGTTACTGCATTCGATAGTGCCAGCTTCATTGAAGAAAGTTGTAAACCCCTGTGTTTCTTTCATACCTCTGTCTCCCCTGGTGTTGATACAGGATTTAAATTCAAAATCTATGAAGGGCTAAAGCTAAAGCTCAAAATCATTTTCCATGTTTGCCTGTCTCAAATTAAAACTGTGTTTTGTTGACAAAATTTGGAAAGGTTTGAGATTTGGCAGACCTGGTTGTCCCTGTGCTTACATTAATGTGTCAGCACCTCATTAATCATTTATTAAACTGCAGTGTGCCGTTCCCTCTTGCTACAGTCTGTGTTTTAGGATGCCTTGGTGCCCATTCCACATATACTCTGGCTGTCCCCTCCCCCTAATTTTATGATTTCTCCACAAATTAGTTTTAGCATGTGCTTTAACTTGAACATATCCCAGTCATTTCAAAATCAAAATGAGGAGAGTGTAGTATTTTTTTAGATTAAAAAATATGAGTAGAGGTTGTAAGTATGTAAGTGCTCTGTAGCAATCCAAGTAGGTAACTGTGGCACACAATATTTGAGCTGCATTTTTTCACTCTTAATAATTAGAGGCATTAATATTTCCTTAGTGCAGTGAGCATTCAGCGTTCCTCTATTAATGAGAATTTCCATTTAAAGAATTGAACAACAAGAGCGTGTTGCTTCTTACAGGTGTGCTATGAATAATCATTTTTTTTTCAAACAGACACATAAGAGTTTCTCTTTCTGCATTTCCTGAGACTGGAAACAGTTTCTCTTGGGGATTCCATTTATAGTTTCTGCTGCTAACGACACCAAAGAACCACACCAATGCGGTCTCCTCATAGTAAATCAAACTGTTCAGGAGGGAGGTAGGAAGACTTTGTTAAGTAATTCAGATATGTTGCATCAACAGTTTTGAAAACCTGAGGAGGGGGAAATTAAATGTAGCTTTACTCACATAAAACCTCAACAGGATTGTTTCCTCAAGCTCTTACCTAGAAAGCTGCATGTATAGCAACAGCTACTTAGCTACAGGATTTTCACAGGTTTGAGAGCTACCTTACTGTTACTACTCTTGACTCATTATTTTTCTGGAATTCTATTTCTAAAAATGTTAAAAGTTTTGTTTTCAGCCCAGGATTGATCAGCTTCTGTGGGATGTCTATGTGTACCCATAGGGTTTTGGAATCAGGGAAAATATTTTATCTTGTAGCCATTGTTATTAGTTGTAATTTTGTTAATTTTCATATGCATCTAATCAGACCCATAGAAGAAGATAAGGAGCTGGCATAAATCAGGGAGATGTGACAGGCAATGCCAAGGATTTGGCTCAAAATCCCACTTGCAAAGAATTTACAATGGTTGCAAGTGCACAAATAAGATTGCAAAGACTGAGCCACTTACTATAAGATCATATTTTATTGAAAATATCATAAACTTTATTCTACCCCTCAGGAATTCAATGGATAAATTACTTTTGAAATCCCTTTTGGAATTTTATATATAGGGCTTGGGTTTTTTTCTCTCCTTAGTTTGATTTCAGAAAAACTTATCTGTAGTGTTTCATGCTTTCTTTTTCCCAAATTTCCATCTCTAGGAGCTCTTGAATCATTTATTCTGTATTTTAATATCTTTCACTTAAAACATGCACAAAAATCTATTGCTTGAAATACCATTCTGAGGAATGGGGTTAGGATCTTTTAGATGTAAAATATTCTCTTTTGTATTCCTCTTTTTCAAGAGAAAGACTTCAGGATCAGCTCTGGGCAGTTTAGTGGCTTTGCTTACTTTTTGAGTATTTTAATTGGGGGCCAGAAATAGGTAGAAAATTTTTTCTTTCACTCTTTTTTTTTTTTTTTTCAGCTCCGGTTCAAGTGATGAAATTGAATAGTTGTAAGCGATCCTTTAAGTGTCCCCATTTGACCAACTTTGAGAGGCAGCAGCTTCCTGAGAGAGTTGAAGCAATGTTTGCCAATCCTTGTAAAGCATTTCACCTCTTCAGAGGCTAAAGCCTCTCAAAACCAAGAACAATTAAAGCGAGAGCCTTTCAGAGCGACTGGGGAATTCAGCAAAATAAATCAGAAATCCTCTGCCGTGGCTCTGGAGACTTGCCTCATTATAAGAGCAGATCTATTAGCCCCCTTGCCATTGTCTTTCATTTCTCAAGTGAGGTGATTCTAATTAAATTAATCTGCATGTCAATCTATCGGTGATCAATCAAAAGGGCCGAGGTCCCCCTTTGCGGCTCTGTGCTTGCGGCTGACAGGGGCTGATAATGGAGGAAGAAATAAACTGTCGAGCAAAGTTAATTAGTCAACATAATAGGTGGATTAAACAGGAGCTGCTGATTGCTGTTTCACATGTCGAAGCATGAGGTGGGAGCTGAAACTGCAATTAACAGACAATTATTATATTTGGTTGTAAGAGGTCGCATGAATAAACATATCTCTGTGGGTTTCAGTCTTTAATCCCTTTCCCTGTTTAATGTAAGGAGAAGTGTAGGTCATTTCTTCTTATTGTTTTAGTCAAAGTTCTCGAAGGCGACACGTGCTCCTGGCAAAGCAGCAGCCAGCTGAAGGCCAAATCTTTGGCTGGGGTAAAACCCTGGGAATGCCATACTTTTGCTGGGAAAAGGCTGTGGGAGGGGTGGCTGAGTGAAAGCCAGGGAGGCTGTGAGACTGCTTGGTCTGAATGGGGTAGGAGGAGATGTGGTGTGATGAGCTCGCAGCTCTGCATGGGACTTGTTTCTCTGTGAGATTTCATGACTCACGTGCCCTCTGCCTGGACAGGGATTTCCTTTAGCAGCCTCAGGGTTGAGGAGTCCCTCTGGACACCTTGGAGCAGCTGGGTCTTCTACTCTGGACCCATCATTTGGGGGTTGGCTCCACTCCTGCCCCGGGCAGCTCTGGGAGCAGAAGTGTCTGATCCTTCTTGCAGTGCAGTCCTGCTGTGTCTCCCTCACCTTGTCTCAAATCAAATCCCAGGTGTTGACATTGAGATAAGTTGAGAAATACAAATAATTCTAACACTGGATGAATAGGGTTATGTTCTCCAGATCAAGACCCCACTGTCAAGCATGTGTGTGTGTACACAAACATGCCTATACGTACTCCTTAAGATAGAGCTCAGGAGAAATTTGGGCAAGTCCAACAACCTGCAGTGACTGTGCTGAGGGGAGAACAGCAGAGAAGGGTGGGGGCGAGGCAGGCAACAACTCTTGTTACAACTTCACAAAATACACTTTTGTTTTCTTTTATTCTGAATCGATTCTCATTTGCAATGTCAACATCTCTATCTAGTTAAGCGTGGAAACTGAAGGATAATTTAGGGTGAAACACAGCTGCCCTTGTATATTGGGGAAAAAATACTTAATAAAGATCCTCTTGTTAAAATGATGGTGAACAGTCTGCTGTCTGCCACGCAGCTACAAACTCTGCAATTTGACTTAAAACTGCATCAAAAGCTTTCGATGCCAAAGACCCACTCATCAATAGCGTCTCTTGTTAGATTTGTACAGCATAAGCACCAGTTATTATGTGAAATAGCTTTGCAATTTTCTACAGCTCCCGGCTGTTATTTATTTAACTGAGTTTATTACACTCCGCACTTTTTAAAAAACATGCAGATTTATCCACATTTCCCTCCATCTTGCTCTTGTGCTTGCAGGTCGTGGTGTCTACAACAGTCAATGTTGATGGCCATGTGCTGGCAGTCTCAGACAATATGTTTGTGCACAACAATTCCAAGCACGGGCGGAGAGCTCGAAGACTCGATCCCTCGGAAGGTACGCCTTCTTATCTGGAACATGGTAGGCAAATCATTTTCATTGGTTGGCATTGCTACTTTAAATGTGCGTTTATTTGGTTTGTGTCTCTGGCTCACTGGTTTCAAAATTGTCCTGTAAGTGTTTATTATCTCTGGGGCCAGACATTTGAAAGGGACTGGCCTCGAGACCAAAGGGGGAATTTTTCAAGTAGGTCAGCTCTAAATGTAGTGAAGTGACAAACAAGTAAGCAAACATGGGTGCAGAGGTTGTCCTGGGTGTCAGTGAAGTGAGGTGATTTTGTTTGTTTTTTTTTAATGTTGGTTGCAGCACCCAAAATTGGAGTCTGACTTTTTTCCAGGCTGCCCTGATTTTTGACTGTGCAAGGTTGTTGCACATTTTCTGAAGTGCTCAGCACCCAAATTTTGGATTGCATTTCTTCTATCTATGGGGTGCTGAGCTGTATAGGAGATGCATCTGTTCCTTTGAATTGCCCTAAATGAAAGCAGAGCCCTTTTGGAAATCCATCTGCTTACTTAAGCCATGGATGAATGTTCTTTTCTAGCTCCAGCTGTGCCAGCTGAGGACATTTCTTTTCCCACAGCTGTTTGTGTCCCCTCCCTGCTCCAGGCTATTCTTCACCATGGACGTGCCAGCTAGGATGGTTGTGTGCTTGCTCCCTGGTCTCCTCCAGGCCAATGAAGTTCATTTGAATTAAACCATTTAAATAATCACTCTTTGCCAATCTGTCTTGTTGCTGAAATGATTGAAGGAGAAATGGTGCAAGGCAATTTGGCTTTTCTGAAAGCACAGTAAACCCCTGCAAGGGTGGGATGGGGGCACGTGGCTGGAAGCAGCCTGGGGACAGTAATCTCTTCTGTAAGGTCAGCTGGTCCTGGAAGGGAACATCTGCTGGTGACTGTAGGTGCTTAAAATGGGAGTTGTTGAGTGCAAATGTACTTTGAAAAATCTGGATTTGATTAATGTTTTGTTTTGGTCTTTGTCCTCAAAGTTGATGACTACTGCTGAAAAACAAAACAAAAACAGAGGGCATTTCACTCCCCTCTCCCTGTTCCAGCTCGGTAGAATAGCTCTTTGTCTTCAAAGCTGTTTGTAATCCTAAATTCATTAGGTGCTTGCTCCCTCTAAGAGATGTGTACCCTCAGCTGCCATTGAAGTAGCTGAGTGTAGAAGGCACCAGTCCTTTATGCTGGTTTGTTTCACAAATATTTGCCAAGGATCTGATGAATAATTAAAGAGATTTTTTCCAAAGAGTTTGAAGAAACCAGATAAAATTTTCTCTGGGAAAGCAAATGCCACTCAGAGAAATGTTAACTAGATATGTCAAAAAAGAAATTATTAATGCTGAGAAATGGGAAAATGTGTGGGTTTCTACTGCTCAGTGGATTCCTGTGGAAATACTTTTCTATTCTGTTTATGCTTTCAGGCATCAGTCCTGCAAGCACTTATGCATATATTTAAGATTATCCTCACATATGGTCCTGTTGGGATCAATGAGGCTTCTTGTGTCAGAGAAGCTGAGGGTATTGATAAGTGTTTGCAGAATCGGGTCTGTAGTTCACACTTACTAACCTAAAATTCTTAGCTCAGCAGCGTTTCTCATTATATAAACATAACTTACATCTGTATTTATTTAGCTCTAACTTTTTATGTAGGCTACGAGCCATTTTCAGCCATAATTCATGCTACAGAATTTTTTTTTCATCCTGCCAACAACCTAATTTAATAAACAAACCACTGTCATAATTTTTACTGAAATTTATAAGGAATGTATGAACCCTGTCTTTATTAATTAGCAGAAGGCATTACAAAGGGAAACTTCTTTCTGTTCAACTTTGTGATCTTTCCATTAAGTCTAGTCTTAAGAAAACACTATTTTTTTTCTTATATTCCTACTAAAGTAGTTGCCATATTTTTTTTTTCTTTTTTTCCCCATTGCAGTCTCCTCAGTGCATGCTTTTGGTCAAGGCAGTACTTAATTTCTCTTACATAAATGTCCTTTTTCTCATGCACGGTGGTGTCTCATTTTACCACAGCTGTCGTTCCCACTCCTACAACCCGAGAGATTCTGTTGGCAAAAAGCAACAGAAAAAAAAGATAATTCTCTGCTTACGTAGCTGCACACACCTGAGTTACTGTGCTGATATTAAAAGTCAACATCTGCAAAATATCTCCATGTGTACATTTTGTGGGAAAGGTGATTTTTCTAATCTGCTTTCTCAGGCACCTCTCAAGCAACCTCATAAAGCAACTGCTAGTAAATTCTTACTTTTGAATAACAACCTTCACACTACAAAATTGCTCTCTTCCCAAAGGCTTGGTGGAGCCTTTCTTTTTAACCTAAATCTTTCAGTCCAGTTCTCCAGGAATTCTCTGAACATGTGAGTCCAAGAAACAGGAAAAAAAAAAAAAGGCAAAAATCCAGTAACTGTTGTTATGATGCTATTAGGTATCTAAAACACTTGACTAAATAAATAAAAAGAAAGGAAAAGGCTTAATGTTATTGAATTTTGGACAAGACCCGTTGGAACAGATGACAGTTTCCTCCACTGAAATTATTTTTGCTTTCAGTTTGAGTCACAAAATGAATGAATTTTGTCCAGTTTTTGGAATTTTTATTTTGGAAAATATCAGAGGCAGTTTGTTTGCCTCTCTTCTTCCTTTCCTGCCTCCCTCAGCGGAAGGACAGATTGCCCTGAGCTGTATCCATAAGCAGGGAGATGGGAAGTGAATACAGTCATTGTTTGTCCCTGGTTCATTGCTCTGGTGCGCAACTACTCATCACAGGTTTGGAAAATCTGGGATCAAAATGTATTCCTGTGGACTTTTCCAGGCGTTTAACTTCTTAACACAAATATCTGATGGCAATAGGGATGGATGCCTGACTGTGAGCTGGGGAAAGGGGAGACAGGATGTAGCAAGGTGCGCTGATTGTTGAGTTTACCCAGACAATATCCAGCTCATTTTTCCTTACAAACTTGTGTTTGCTGCTCTGAAACATGGAGTTACAGTTTATGTGACACCTAAAAGACACTTTGGGGGCCAAAAAGCTGGAAAGAAAGCTGCAGCTCCTCAGCCACTCAGGACCCTGGTGTCTCCACATTTGGGTTTCACCATCTCATTAGCAGGTAGCCTGGGTTATTTTTGGGACATCCAACACATCTTTATTTATATCTTGCTTGTCAGACTTTTCACTCAGTAAAGTGAAGGTTCTTTTTTTTGTAGTTCCTTTCTCTGAATATAACCAGGACCCCAGATCCTGGTTTTGTATCCACATGCTGCCCCCTTGAAGCCAGTGGGTTAAGCAGCTCTTCTTTCAAAAAACATATCTATCTTTTAAAAGTAATAGCTGGCAGAGGCCAATTATTATTTCATCCATCTCTGTGTGGTATAAATAGGGTAAGCCACAGTAATCTGTGGTTTTCAATAATTATCACTTTTTCACTCACAAATAGTTGGATCCTCACTGGTTTTATATTTATGGTAAACCAGAAAGCCGGTGTGGTTGACCTTTCCAAATTATATATATATAGTAAGATGTATAGTCAACAGCCAACAGGCCCAAACCAGTAGGATAGATTTCAGCTTGTAGTTCATCCCAGGGTGTCAATTTTAAAAGCAAAATCCTCCCAATGAAATTTAAATGATGAACTTATGGAAGAGGAGAGTTCTGTCAGAGCTTGCAACAACTCTTTTCAAGTTTACCAGCAATAAATCCGCTTCAAATTTTCTGGTTAAAACTCTCATGTCATTGCAAAGCAAAAATTCTTTTTTCTCCCCAAATCTTTTGAATGTCTTTACAAGAATGTAAAGCCAATTGTAGCATCAGTTTCTCTATTATTTTTCTTCACTGGCAGAATGCAATGCCCTCGAAAAATGATAGTCCCCGAGACCCTGTCAGTTTGCATGCTCTAACACTTTATTATCTAATGATCTAATATGCAACAAGGCAAAGAGGGGGTGCTTATCACCCTGACAGGATGCCTAAGAGAAGTGACTAAATTACTTTATGTACCATTAGCACTAGCTGCCACAGTGAACTCACTGTGAGCATTTATGCAAATATTCCTGAATACATTCAAGTGGCCTTGTCAGATAGACGACTGACAAGCAGCTTAAATGCTTGGGTTTTTAAAGGGGCAGTTTTAGTTCTTTTTTCTTTTCCTTCCTCCTCCGTGGGAGAGCACTGAAGAATTAGGTGAGGGTGAGGATTGCTGACGATTTGGTTCTGAGTCAGCTCAACAGCAGCAGCAGATGAAAGATGCAGGGCAGAAATAGACACAAATGATAAGATGTGATGTCAGAGTTTGCAGATGGAAGTGGAGATAACCATGATTTCCAAAGCAACGTCCTGCTGTTATTTTAATATGAAATATACATAAATCTCTCTGTGTTTATATCTAAAATAAGTCATTATCTAGCAAAACCATTACTGCTGGTTGCCTTAAGCTGGAAAAGACAGTGCATGGCTGGGTTATTTGATCACTCTATTGTGGTACCTGAGACAGCCAAGCTTTTACAATGTTGTTTTAGCTCATGACAGCAATGAGTGACTCCAACTGTTTGTCTGCATGTGCAAAACCTCCTACAAGAAATAAAAAACAGTAGTGGCTGTGCCTCAGCTGGACATGGCAGGTAGATCCTCTTGTCAGCAGTGGGGTATTTAAGGAGCTTTTCTTGCCAATCCTGCCCATCCTGGGCCATCTAAGAGCTCACAGTTATGGCACAATCACAGATTTTCCACTGAGTCTTCAGATTTGAAAGCAAAAGTGATTACTAGGCTGTGCCTTAGTGAATTAGGTATTTTCTGTTTGGATTATTAAAAAGAGGAAAGTTTCCCCCCACCTTATAAATTATTTTGAGAGGATAATCTTTAAAATAAAGCTTTGAGACTGACTGCCCATTTCTATTTCTAGTCTGCCTGTAACAGAATTGTTGGGGACACACATTGAATACCAGGACTTCAGTTGCACGTGGTGGGTGATTCCTGAAAGATGCTCAGAAATCTGACTTAGTCACCATCTTCTTGTGCCTTAAGTGGCTCTGGCACAGCTTTAACCACTAAATTCTGGGCAGTGTGTAGAGTGGTGAAGAGGATGACCCTATCAGCTCCATCTCAACCATTTTATCCCTCATTTTCTTGGTGGTACCTATCTCTGTGCTAGTTGATGAAATTGTGACTCCGAGATAGAATAGCGACTGAAGCAAATATTTTAGAAAGTTGAGATGGGTTGATCTTCAGAACTTGATACCTTTTACCCTTAGCTGGTATAGGTCCAAGTTGCTCATCAAAGTTAGGGATTATTGCATTGAAAAACTGGCCAGGTTTAAACAAAGAAACTATAAAGTTTGACTTGTTTCATCCATGGGTGGAAGCACCTGTTATAGTTTAGTGCTGAGCTTAAGAAGGTTTTTGTGATTATATGAAAAATATAAACACATAAGCTTTTTCTGCATCATATCATTCCATATAGAGAAATGCAGGGGGCTTGATTTATTATTTAGAAGGGAAATATTGAAAAAAAATATTAGGATTCTACCACTCTACTTGAGGGGATCTCGTATGTTATTCTGAGTTATGTCTGCTTTCTAATTTATTTTCTATGAGGGAAGAATACCTTGGGTTGTTGGACATCTCTATGCATACACAGGGGAAAAAAATGGGGCTTTCAGAACATTGCACAACATGGATAGTAATAACAGTAAGTGAGCCTTGATATACTGAAGGATTGCAAAACTTCAAGCTGGAAATAATTTTCTTTATTTTTGCCAAGTTGTCTTTTTCATATCGGTTCCTTCATAAATGCAGTGACTCATAAATTCAGGCAATTTTTAACATAATGGCTTGTTATGTGTTCTTGGAGCTTGACCTCACTGAGTGTGTAATATTAACCTTTTCGCTGCCCTGTGGACTTATTCTGTTTCACAAAAGGAGGGAATGGTTGGGGCTGGAAGGGACCTCCAGAGATCTTCCAGTCCAACCCCCTGCTAAAACAGGTTTGCCTGGAGCAGGTTGCACATGATCCCATCCAGTCAGGTTTTGAATATCTCCAGGGAAGGAGACTACACAATCCTCTGAACAGCCTGGTCCAGTGCTCTGTTTCCCTCAAAACAAAGGTTTTTTTTCATAATCAGATGGAACTTCTAATACAAGTGAGAACACCAGGGCTGGATTAGTTCAGAATGTGAACCTCGGTGGAGTTGGAGCATCTATCCCTCCAAAGAGACAAAACATGACCAGAGAGTTAAGATGCTTTACTTGAGAGAATTGGTAGATAAATGCTCATGATGATCTCAACAAGATTTTTACTCTGGGAAGCACTGAAGCAAGTTTCAACAATACTGTAGCAGATTCTCTGTGGGTTGCAAATGTTGAGTAAGGGCATGGTGTTTTCCCAAAAAAATGTATGGCAGGTCAGGGAGAGGTTAAGGTTTGAGTAATTCCTCACATGGTTGAGGATGAGGGTCTCTGCTGGGTGCTGTGCAGGATGTCAGGCTGGGTGATCAGAGTGGTCTCTTCAGAAGGGAAATCTTGGGATCCATCAGATCAGCAAAACATGGCAGAGCTAGGATTTGTACAGTTCCAATTTAGACGACCAAAACTGAGTTAACTGAATTGTGCCCCACTGAATTTTGCTGATGTCTTTTTTTTTTTATCTTCACCAGAGCAAAGTTGCTGTTTGCAGGCCCAGATCCCTTATTCCTGCTTGGATATTACTGAGAATTGCACAAGAACTGGGTGGGTGGGTAGGTGGAGCGGCCCTTCTCCCAGCCAGTCACGCCAAACGAAAAGCGGAAAATCTTTTGTTTCTGTTTGTCTGGGTCATAAATCATCCATTATGGAGAGGTACTCAAAAGCTTGGAGTATCTGGCTGCAGCAATTCTAATATTTCAAAATTTACTTTTAGTCTGAGGCTAAATGAAAACAAGATTTAAACAATGAAAATGGATTTTTAATGGCTGGTTTAGGCAAGGAGATTCCAGAATTTCAGTTCTGCCATAAGAGTGTAGCTATTGCATGAAGTTGGAGGTTTGAGTTTGTTGGGTTTTTCTGGTTTTTAAACATTATTGTGTATCATATTTGTGCTAACAGTTCTGCAGGAGACTTAGGAGTTACCATTTGAGGTATTCTAGTCATTAATGAAAGGATTGCTGTTACATAATGTCCATGTAAATATCTTTTGAAAAGGCAAATTTGAATACTCCAATTACCACAGTTAGAAAGGATTTTTGCTTGACAGTCACTTATCAGGGATTTAGGGTCATGTTTAATTGAGAAAGGAAAATTTGGAATCAGAAGCACCTCAATTTTACAAAGACCAGATGTGTTACTTTCTACCCATAGGCAGCTGTCCTTTAGGTTTTTCAAATAAATAAATAAATGCCCCCAAACAGCCCTTCCTCACCAATATCTAAGGGATGTCAAGCTATGATATGTTTTTACCCTCTATTGTTACGAGGATGTCATGAATTCATGTTAAAATAGTCCCTGGATGAACATAGAGAGCATTTTATGAATTTCCCTGAGGAGCTTTCCGAATTGTGCTCCTAAAATTGCAAAAAGAAGAAAACATAGGGAAAAATGCCATTGAATTTTGATGCAGATTTGCACAGAAAAAACTGCTTTTTACAGCAGACCCATAAGGGAGGAAAGTTCAGATGGAAAGTCTCCAACCACCACAAGTGTTGACTCTTGTTTGGAGAACTTGACCAACCATTTTCTGGAGGTTTGAGATTTCTCTCCAGACCTCAGAGGAACTGGAATACATTCATACAAGTAGAAAAAGCTTGACTCTCCTGTTTGGCAGAAGCTTCACAGGTACCAGAACAGGGGAACATTGAGCAGCCCCCAAATAGGAAATGAATATTCATAGATGATGAGTATTCATTGCATTTTAATTTGCTTTGCTGGCCATCGTGTCACAAATGCAGTGGCATCATAGAGGAGAAGAATGACTTCAGAATTGGAGAAATGTTTGAGAGACACTCCACTGTGGCAGTGAAGTTTTGCCAGGTGTTGTTTTTGCAACCTTCCAAAATGAGCACACCAGGAAATGACAAAACATTGTGTTATTGTAGTATGATTAATATTATTTCTGAACAAATTCCTCTAATTTAGCTTTTTCATTATAAGATACCTTCATTGGTGTTATGGTGGGAAAAGATACTTTTTCCACTCTGTTCCCCTGCTGGTTTGGGCAGATTTCGAAGGAAAATAATTTTGTGAATTGTGGTTTGGAAGTTGAAGGCCAAGAATTAGTGATTTTTTGAGAATTCATCTGGATGTTATAAAATGTCATGATTTTCAAAGAGTGGTGTTCACAGCAGTTTGCAGGTATCTGGACGCTTCCAAATGTTTCACATTGAGCACCCCAGTGTTTAAATACCCCAAAGCAATCAAAGGTCTTTGCTCCCATGAAATTTATGCCTAAAGCTGTGAATCAACTCAGTGGTAACAATCTCAGGATTAAAGTTAGGTTTGGTTAGGTGAAAATTTTCCACAAAACTGTCATTTAGAATATTCAGTTTAGAAAACTTCACAAATAATGAACTCATCTTGTCACTGAACTGAGAGAGGATTGGAGTGAGCATTCAAGTCTCTGTCTGCCAAGTGTTTCCCCAGAAAAATGAGTATTTGACGAGGCTCCTCCACATCCAAGGAAATGAGTTAATAGCATAAACCAGGAAACTGATGCAGAAAATGGGCCCACCAGGGTGGGATATTTGGAGTGGTTATTCTAATCTGGTTTGCTATTTGAAAGTTATTAATGTAAAGAATAAAAATAAGCTACTAATAATTAATATTGGAATGAAGAAAGGCTTTGTGTTTGGCCCTAATCCAGAGTACAAGATTTTTGGGAGTGTACGGCATTGCAAAGAGTACGCTTTCATTAAAGCCAGTAGTACAACTTCATAAAGTGGTTTTTAAAATCTTAGCCCAAACTGTTTGCTGAGCATAACCAGAGGGCTTTGTGTGTCACAATCAGTCCTTTCTGCTTTCCTCCTTCATTCCATGAATTTATAGTTCTCTTTGTGACAGAACAAATCCTTAGCGTGAAAGTGACTGTAATATAAGCAGTGCTGGTTTATGACCTCACTGAGCAAGGCGAATGGGCTTAGGAAGTTTATTAAAAAGATCAAGAATAAAGTTTCATGAAAAACTAGTCTGAAATTTAGAAGTTTAAGGTTATTTCTCAGAAGTAAGTCAGACATTTAGATGTGCAAGTTAAGGTACAATGGCCACAGTGAAAGACTTAATGAGATACCGCCCTTCACATGATGTGAATGTTTAGGATTTTCTGAACTTCTGATCCATTTTTTGTGAGACAAGTTGTCATCCAAGAGTGTGGGTATCCCAAAGCAATTTTTTTGGGAAATTCTTGGACCTAAAGCCAAACTCGTAAAGCACCAACGTGCCTAAAGCTGCAGGTAGGTGTTTAGTGGGATTCTTAAAACTCTGGCTACAGAATCTCTATCTGTCTATGAGGAAAATTCCATTAGTTACTTACTGGAAGCACTGGATTGGTGGATGCTTCCAAAGTTCTTGTCCCAGCTGCTGCAGGAACCTGTGTGCTGTTTGCTGCACCACCCTTGAAGTGCCTGGGAGCGTAAGGAAGTTCAGAATTAATTATGTTTGGTTAATGCCATATCATTATGGTTTTGTAGCAGCTTTCTCAGAGGTTCTGTATCTATCCCATGAAAAAGCAAAGTGCTTTTCCCACAGAGGTCCCTCCTGAGTTGTGGAATGGCAGCAGAGTGCTGGATCTCTCCCCTGCTGCTGGAGGCTGAACAGACAGCTTGTGTTGCTGTTCCCTGAAAACCTGGGCTTGCATATGGAATTCATAGGTTTGCTGTTACCTGATCCATGCCCAGAGGGAAGGCCAGCACTTGGAGCAAATTCTGCCTGACCACAGCCCTGCTCATCTTTCCAGCTACAGCATTAGTTCATGGGTTGGGGTTTGAGGTCACGGCACTTTCCTGCAGAACGTTCAGGTGAGAGCATCACTCAGCTCCCTGGGCTCTTTGAGGAGAAGAAGAGGGGGTGAAAGAAATATTTCTGACCCTGTTTGGCTCTCTGAGACACTGAAGGGTAAAGCTACCGTGATTAGGGGCCCTTTGGGGAAAATTGCTCATTTCCTGGGATTGCAGCCCTGAAGGTGACGGTGAGTGCTGCCTCCTCCTTCAGCCCTGAGCCTGAGCAGAGGTGCCTGCAGGAAAGCCCAGAGTCAGGTGCCTGCTCAATATCAGCTGCCAAATATTTTTTTATGAGGTTGCTTCTGGCTGCTCCCTACCTATGATATCGTCTTGCCAAGATCCCTTGGTACTTTCCTGAGCCAGCACGGAACTCCCTGGGTCTCCAGGCTTGCAGAGGTGTCTTCCCATTTCTGCTTATTGTATAGAGGAAAGAGGATCCTAATTTAGGCAGTCTGAGTCACCCAGCCAGAGCTGGAGTCTGACGTTTGATAGGCTGCAATGCCTGAGGTAGGTGGTCTGAATGTGGCCCTAAATAAATAAATAAAAGCCTAGCATGACTTTATCAGAGACATTGAAAGAACAACTTCTCTAAGCATTTGTAGGCTCGAGTCCAAAATATTCACTCAGATTTTCAGCGTGCTGGTTTTATGTGGTGTCATTGCTGGACAGATACTATGAACTATAAATATAATTTTATGCTTATGTTTTTGCAAGTAAAGCCTAAATGGCTGGGAGGGGGTGCCTGACCCTGCACTCGGAGCAGCACAAAGAACAGAGGAAGGAACAGTCTGAGAGACACAGCATAGCACAGACAAGGGGGTCTCAGTCTGTGCAACGCAGTCGTGGCTGCTGCTTGAAATGCAGTGCAGGTTATGGTGCCTCCATCTCTGTCCCACTGCCATCAAAAACAGAGGCTGAGGATTATATTGCATTGCTGAATCTAATAACAATAAAAATATTATCAATATTATTAATTATATAGCAATAATATAACTATAATATTAATTAATTTGCATATCCATTCTTTCCATCCCAGATATTCATTAGTTTTCATTGTATTTCTGGCCAGAACAGAAATTTAGTGAAAACCCGTGATCACTGGGATGCTTTTCCTTCAGAAGAGCCAGATTCCCTACATTTCCCCTTGGCCCAGGGCCTGGAAACCCGAGGCCATGCATCGGACCTTGGTCCCTCCGTTGGCAGCTCTACCTGTCAGAGACAGCCCGAGCACCATTTTTGCACATGATGAATATGGATCTTTGCTGCATCTGGCAGGCTGCAACAATGACTGCAGGAGACTGTTGTTAATAGATAATAAAATCAGAAAGGCACATTAATGGGAATAAGTTTTTCTTTTACTGGGACTGATTATTACTTTTTTGTTCTTGGGCTGTGACTAGATGGAGCTGCAAAGAGCAGCTACCAGTGCTGTGTGCATGAATGTGTTTTGTCGCTGGCTGTTTTTTAATCTGAAATATTTAACCATGACATCTTCAAAGTGCAACTGTGTCATACATCCTCATACACTAATAGATTTCAAAGATGAAGAGCCTCGCTGCTTTATGTTTAGTCATGCCTTCATCTATAAATTTATGGCAGTATTATGGTTTAATGAATTGAACAAGTCCCAGAACAACAAAAAAAACGCTCTTTTGTTTGAATTTAGATATAGCGCACTTTGTTCTTCAAACGAGTAATAAAACCAACATGTTTCTTTAGTGGTAAACTTCAGGGTAACGTCATCTCACATTACTAATCCAGCACTCGGGGAGCTGTGTGTGCACATGTACACATGTGTGTGTGTGGCAAACGGGTGCTCTCAGTTGCGGTGTTGGACGTAGGCTGAGCATTCGTATTCTGATAGCGATAGGCAAACCTCCCAGAACAGATGGAGCAGAGTTCAGCACAAAGGTTTAATCCTATCAGGATGATTCCTGTATGGCCATCTGGATAATCTGGTGCACAAATTCAGTGCCTGTTAAAAGTACAACGTAGGCCAAGATTAGCGTCACAGATTTTCCACTAGACTTGTTCATATTTGACTTTATGATTCTCAGACTCCAGAAAATTGCATTAGAGAGCCTGTGATTTGTGAGAGAAATCAGATGAGGAATAAGAACTCTAGGGTACTTGAATTTCCCTTGAAGAAACTGGATTACAGGCACTCCCTGTCCCTGGCAGAACTGCTTTGTGTTTCTGCACGGGTTGTTCTTGTTTCTGAAAGACGATTACTGTGAGCTCTCTGTTGTGGGCAGACTTTCTCAATACTGCTGAACAAAGAGAACCCCAGCTAAAAATTAACGTTTGTCGTATCTTGTTTTTATAAGGAAGATAAATTCTTTGTTTCCTGTAGAATCCATCCCAGGTGAATTTCTGACTGTTGCACTGTGTGATGTAATGGGGGGGTTAATTTGAGGGATATGAGGCTCTGATTTTTTCTTCAGGATAGTGAAAGATGCCATAAAGATGTAATTGAGACTAGTATTTAGTTTGGCAGTGAGAATTTAGATTTAGACTGAACTCTATATTTCATCTAGAATAGTTTCTGTATATCAGTAACTAAAGCCTGCCAGTGTGGCCAAGTGTACCAGTGGACGTTGGAGCATCAAGGCTCAGCCCTGTTATGCTCTGGATGCTGAGCCTGTTGCACCTTACAGGATTTTGTCTGGTCCTGTGTTCTGACTCTAGGGAGATTTACTATGAGGGATTTACTGTTTTGTTAAGGTACTTATGGAAAATGAAAATGAGGAAACAGGACTAGGGTTGGTGGTAAAACAAACTAGGAATCTGAAATTTTACCCACCTGCCTTTCTGTTAGGTTGGGGTTCAGCAAAGCACAGGGTTAACATTTAGCAAATAGAAAATTCTTTGTTAGATCATGAAGGACCAGTCAGTTAAATTAAGTATGTTTTGGAGTATGCAAACTATGCAGCGATGTTTGTTTTGACAAACTTTTAGGACAGATTTATAGTACTCATTCTGGGCTTCCATTCGCAAGGTTGCCTCCATCCTCTCCCAGAAATTGCATCAGTACAACTATTTTTAAACTTCAGTGCACTTAACCAGATGCTGTCTCTTTTCTGGACATACCCATTGTTTTAAAATACTTATAGTGACTTAGCTGGGCTCCATAACTTCATAAGGGAAGTTGATGGTGGAAAGCTATTGAAATTGAAATAGTAAAGGCAGGTAAGATTTTTTTTTTCACTGTTTTATTTCCAAATTTTTAGAGCCCACTCAGATACAACAATCCCATCCATGTGTCACACCTCAGTCCAAAGGCATGAACATGGTATTTATTGCCTTTGGCTTTCACTGTTCTTGTCCCTCTGCAAGTGACACCATGGGGTGGAGGAAGGGGTGAAGGAATAGAGATGCAATAATTTGGAGGCTCATGGTAAAACATTTATCTCACTTGGAGGTCAAAATACATTTGTGCATCCCTGGGGGAGCAGAGCAGTCACTGCTTTGGTGTTGAGGTCTGAGCAAACATGTCCCCAGTTGTGGAGCTGGAGATGCTGCCA
The DNA here is from genome assembly GCA_013400175.1 of Phainopepla nitens. Lineage (NCBI taxonomy): Eukaryota > Metazoa > Chordata > Aves > Passeriformes > Bombycillidae > Phainopepla > Phainopepla nitens. The sequence goes on along the minus strand of VXBQ01016885.1, from coordinate 1,197,172 downwards.
AGATTTGAAAGGCCCTGTGCAATATTCTTGGATGTCTGGTTTTCCTCCCGACCCAGCCTGTGCATCCTTCTGTACCTGAGCTGAAGCTGAGGGACTGCACTGGTTTAGGGAGGGAGCAATGTTTGGCCAAAGCTACCCACAGCAGTTTCTTCATGGCCAAAATTGGAAGTCCTGCAATTCTGGGGCAAAAATAATGAATGCAAAAATTAGAGGCTTAAAGCCTGCCCAGAATTTCCTAGGAATAAAAAAATCAGAGTATCATATAAAAAAAATTGACAACAGAATTGTTAGGCTTCTTGAAATATACATATATATATATATTTAGAGAGACTGCAGATATCTTTTTCAAGAAGAATAAGACACATATTGTTTTTATATATATATATATATATTAATGTTTAGGCTGAACCTATATATTTGCTTTAACATAATTTTAAGTTATTCTAACATTGCATTTTTCTTGGGGAATTTATTATTTGCCAAACAAACATGATAGACCTTTTTTTGGAGGTCAAGTTTTACTGACTAGCAGGGAGATACTAGGGACTCTGGCTGTTTTATTAATTTTTGGAAAGTAGGAGGTAACTCCTAAAGTAAAACAAAAAAAATAAGCCAAATAAGCAAAGAAACTCCCAGAACTTCCTCTGTGATGTGAAAGGGTTTAAGAGAATGAATGAAATTACATTTCTTGCAATCATACAGAGATAACTAAATTATTATTTTATGGAAATGTTGTAAGTAAAATACAGAGCAGATTTTTTTTTTGTAACAGGTCTCTCATTATTCTGGATTGCCTCCTTTTTCCATGCAGTCATTTTTCAGGCACTGATCAACAACTGAGAGCTTTGGAAATCATTAAGGAAAGAGAAACACAGAGGACTCCATGAAATGTAACTTTGCTAGCTGAGGCATCAGCAAGGATAAAAGAGAAACACTGGCTTAAGTATTGATTGTAGGTGGAATATTATCCCAGGTAATTTACATTTTCATTTCCCATTAATGGGAACTGTGCATCCAAAATGTTCGCCAGAAAATCACAGCCAAGACCTTTAATTTCACTATTGGAAAACAGAAACAAATGCAACCTTCCTTCCCTTCCTTTCCCTTCCCTTCCCCCAGCCTGGAGGGATTGCACGGCGCGGGTATTTTTGGTTCAGTGATTTCACCCAGTGCAGATGTCATAAGGACTGGGAGGAGGTTGCCATTTTTGGCAGGGTGCTGTAATCTTTAAGGCTTGCATATGCTGAAACCCCCAAATATCGAGGACCCGCGGAGGAGAAGGCTGGGAAGGGGGAGCAGGGCATCACATCCTCGTGCCTGTGTCGCACAAAGCTGCCTGAGTTATCTGCTCGAGAGGGAAACCTCTGCTGCCCTGTTTCCTGCACAGCAGCTGCTCATTGTCAGCAGAGAATGGCAGACGGGGCCGGCTCGGTACGCAAAAGGAAGGCAGGAAGATCATCACTGCACCGAGATAAGCAGCAAACACATTGTTTAGCTTAAGAGTGAAGATTTAATGCTCCAGTAAAATACATAAAAGCTCTGCCACATTCCCTTTCCCTGAAGTGTCCATGACTAACCCTTTGGGCTGGTCCTGAGGACTTCTCCCCATCCAGGCTGGGTCCATAAACTTCAGTTGCTCTCAGCTGCCTGTGCTGGATGCAGCCCCAGCAGAGCCCCACAAACCAGGCTGGAATGGCACCACTGCCTGGGCAGACTGAGTTTGTAGGGTTCATCCTTTCAGCATGCTCAGAGTAGTGAGCAGCCTGACAATTCTCACTTCTCAGGAACGAGGATGTTATTTAGGGCAAAACAAAACCACCCAAAACCCAAACAATCCCCTCCCCCTCAACAAAACCCCTCAAAAATATTTGGCTTATTCTTTTAAATTGGAAAAAGAAATCACAGAATTAGTGCTGAGTCCTGAGGCCAAGCTGTTGGCATTGCTGTCTTGGCTGTGCTGCTGCTGGCCCAGTGTGAGGCTGGATGAGCCCTGCCCTGCTCAGGGGGGTCCATGCATGACCCAAGGCTGTTGTGAAATGAGAAGCCCCAGTTCTGTATCCACTGCCCAGCTCTTGGGAGGTTTTCATAGGGCCTAACTATCTTAAAAAATCAAGTTCCTTATCCTGCAACTTCTTCAGTGGAGTTTTCAAGCACTTACTTGAGTGGTTTGTTGAATCACAACTTCCAAAAGTTATGGTTTTGAGTGCTTAAAACTGGTTTGTGTTGATATTCTGAAAAATCAGTTGTTTGGCAAAAGCATTTAACAGATTGAAGGATCAGACCCATAAACTGTGGGTTAATCTGTGGCTCATTTATTTATTTAGCCTGGAATTAGGTTTTACCCAAGGAAAAAAAAAGGAAAATTAAATTAAATTCCAGATATTTTCAGTACTTCCTCTAAGATGAGACATAAATTCCTTGTTCCTCTTAATTCCCAGTTTTAACTGCCTTTATGCAACCTTCCTTGCGTGTCACAATACTCTTAGAGAGAAGAAAAATAAAAGCATGTGCCCTATCATTTAAACTCCTGTTGTGATGCAGCAACTGTTGTCAGAGCCTCATCTATGGAATAATAGAGGATGAAACCACACTTCATGGTAAAAACTGCAGGCGAGGTCATTCTTACAGTCACCAGCACAAACTGGATATTAATCATACAGCAAATACATTTCAGAAGCTAAATAGGAGCAGTCCCAGAGCCCTGCTGATAGCTGTGCATCCCACTAATTCACCTCAGTGAACATTTACCTCTAAGCTCAATTAACCCTTATTCCAAGGCCACCCATAAACTTTGTGGTAAATATGTTTTTTTCCCTCCGGCCTCTGTTTTCTATCAGTGGAACAGATCATTTCTGTTGGAGGATAAAAAGCTATCTCTGTTTAGAAATGCAGGTCCCTAATTAAGAGTATGAAACGTCCAGTGTGTGTTTGTGAGGGGCTGGAGTTGGTGGATTATTGATTCTGTAAATTCAGATGCTCCTGAGGGCGTCTGTTACTTCTTCTGTCATCAGGTGCTGTTTGAGGCAGGTAGAAATGCTCAGGAGGCAGGTGGGTGGTGGTGTGGGGGAGAGGAATTTCCTACTTCAATTGCCTGCACACAGTTACTTGCTAAACATGTACAAGAAGCTAAGAGGAGACGTAATTGCTGTTGTTTAGTTGTTATTATTATTATTATTGTTATTAGTATTATTAGAACTGCTATTATTCTCCCTGCCAAGCATTGTTCAGAGGCAAATTGGAAATGTGGTAATTAGGCCCTGACTGGTAGTGTAGTACTTGTGTCCTGAGCCAAAGTTCAACGCCCTGAAATGAAATTTAAACCAATTAATCTGTTAGATTTTTATCGCTTGTCCGTGTTTTCTCAGCAATTCCCTCAGCACGTGGCCTTTGATCAACTCTCATACAAAAGCTAAAATGTGTGCCTGCTGCTAGCAAGATGGGGCTGACATTAACATGGCACTCATAAAACAATCAGAGCAGTGAAGCCCTCAAACAGACAGGGCAGAGTAATATTTAATAAAAGCGCACACATAATCTTCAGAATTAGCATTTTGTGCCTTGCAGTACCTTTGGGAGAAGAGCTTTTATTTGTGGAGTGATCATTATTATAACAAAGAAGAGCTACCTAATAATTTCCACTTTAACTCTGCAATATGCCATGAGCATTTCTGAACCATTATGCTAAACTGTGGTGGGGTAATCATTTTATTGTCACAGTTTGAGGGAAGAAAAATCCCTGTATATCAGTAGATGAGAAGTGTGGGAACACAGGAACACACCGGCACACGCAGCGCACAACAAAAAACTTTTCCTTTTTTTGCTCCCCATGTGCTGGAGTTGGTACCTGCCATCCTTTGTATGGGAGGTGATAAGATTTTAACAATGTGTACTTTGAGAAAAATTAAGGTTTCCTAAGAGCGTTGTTTTCCTTGGAGTCATTAAGGTTTTTGTTCATAAATCCTTAACGTTTATTGATAGAGCCCTTAGCTTTGAAGTCAGTGGCAGGATTCCCATTGGCCTCAGTAAGTTTGGGATTGCAGAGCCTCTACCTTTGCAGATTGCCTCTGACATCTCTATCTGAGAGCTTGGCCCGCAGGAGCAGCACCGTGGGACGTGCCAGAGGGGGGCACTGACTTGCCCTGATATTATGCAAAGAAGGAGAGCAGCTCATTAAGGCTCAGAACCATTAAGCTGTTTCAGCAAGTGGAGGATGTGACCACATCAGCTTCAGTGAGGAGCTGCAAGGTCCTGCTGCAGCTGGAGGGGGATGTTTGGTTTTCCAAAAAAGAATGAATGTGACACACTCACACCAGTCTGAAAATCCTGTCTGATAGCTGGGCTACCAAACTCTTTTGGTTCTTATTGTAGTTGGCTTCCAACTGTTCATTCAACAACAACAGCAGAAAAGTTCATTTAGTTCATTTATGTAGGAATGAGCAATTATTCCTTTTTTTATTTTTTTGTTATAGTTCTTCCCTGGACTTAAAGTCTATCCGTGTTATCAATCACGTACGCTTCACTGCCTTGATTAGGACTGGTCTAAAGTCTTTCACTGTATTCTGAAACCAGTGAAGCTTCAGACTTTGACTAAAAACTCTTTTCCTAGAGAAAAGGCTAAATTATATGTAGCCTTTTTTTTCTATTTGTTTTAAAAACACCGTTTCAGAAATGAAGCTTTGGGGTTACAGAAGGGCATGAGAAGTGATAATATTTTGAGACAAAACATTTTGTTTTTCTTGGAGGTATTGAAAAGTTTTATAGTTAAATCCAGATAGGGATTCTGGAACTTTGCATTTTGAAAAAAAAAAAGAAAAAGTTCTGTATTTTGGTTTGTCTTCTGACCAAAACCAAATGTAGAAAAATCAAGGCATCCAGTGAAAAGATTATTCTGCCTAGTTCTGTTTTCCTAGGGTTGCACAGAAGTAAACACCTTCCAGACAGTGCTTTGAACGTTGCCAAGTGATTAAGAGCAGAAGTATGAGAAGCTGAGGGCCTGAGCTGGCCAGACATTTGTACCAGGGGCAGAAATAGAGCTGAGGTCATTGCCTTGTCCCCCTCCCAGTGTTACCTGTGGTGATGCTGCAAATGGGACCCAATTCCATCCTCCTTGGTGCTGCAAGCAAAGGGCCTGGGAGGGCAGAGTTTTAGACAGAGCAGCGTCCTGAACGACGCTGGTTATTGCAAATATGTCATTGTATAAACATGTTTTGTGCCCTCAAAAACAGGTAGCAGTCTGGATGCCTCCCTCAACACGTCTTCCTTGGGATGCAGCCCTTCAGGGCCACTTCCCTGGCTGGGCAGCACCTCGTGCAGCCCTTCCAACCTTTAAAGGCACTTGCACTTTAAAATAAGAGAAGCTGTGTGGGGAAAGTTGGGGAGTCCCTCTGGTATTTGTGACATGGGAAAATAATGCCCTGAAATCTTATGGGAATATGCAGTGCTATTGCTCCATCTCAGGCTGCGCCTGCAAAGGGCACCATCCTGCCCTGCTTATTAAACCACCAAGTCCTGACTTTTTATCCTCAGAGGAGATTCCTGGGCTATTGCCAGCAGGTTTGATGAGGCACTGATTCAGCAGAATTTCTACATATTTAAATAAAATGACATGTGCCGTTGGTCACAGTGGCTTTGCAGGTGAGAGTGTCCCAGTAAAGAGCTCACAGCCCCAGTTCAGCACAGAGCCCTGAGTGTCTGCCTCAGTCCCCCTGGCTGCCATGGATGTGACTTGGCATGTGTTTGATATAAAGCAAATACGTTTATAAAATATTAGAATCAAATACATGAGGCAACACAGACAGGGCAGCCACTTGAACCTCTGAGCACAACGTAGGGAAGACAAAGAACATCACAACATAAATAGCAAGAACTTTTTTGTGGGGTCCTGTAACTGCACAGGAGTATCTTGCATACATTTTAAAGATTACTTGAATCTACAATTTTCAATTGTAGAGTCATTTATGTTGGAAAAAACTTCTAAGATTGAGTCCAACTGTAAACCCAGCACTGCCAAGCCCACCACTAAACCATGTCCCCAAGTGCCACATCTACATGGCTTTTAAATACCTCCAGGGATGGTGACTCAACCACTTCCCTGGGCAGCCTCTTCCAGTGCTTGACAACCCTTTCAGCAAAGCCTCCATATGTTTTCCGTTAATGGCTTATGGTCTCAAATAGTTTTTATTCACTAGTATTTAGGGAAAAAAAAATGTTGCTTGTAGTTTTTAAGAAAAGCAGCTCATTCTCTGACACATGGGAAACTGATTATCTCTGGGTTTTATTGTGGGGGGTATGTGTCCACAATCAGCTGGGAATACTGGAAAGGGTGTAATTTGGAAGTGATTTTAATTTTTATTTATGAAAAAGTTCAATTCTGTGAAAGGGCTAGATGGCATTTTGAAAAGCTGCTTTCACTCTAAATCTGTTGCTGTGAGCTTGGCTGAAGGGAAAGCATTTGCTTTTGGACATCGCAGTGGTTTTTATGCAGTTTTATGCAAGTAACTTGAATCCAAATTAAACATATTGAAGTTACTTCTGTGCGCGCGCTACGTTTTCGTGACGGTAATGTCAGGATGTTTCTTTTGTTAGCTCATGTAAAAGTTAATGGCTGTACTCTGCCAAGTTTGGAGTAGGGTAATGATTTTTTTTTTCTGCCTGTTTGTGTTTTTCCCTGGAGCTGGCATCCCCATCAGCTTAAGTAGTGGAAAAGTTTGTGCCTGACACTTGCAACCTTTTGTAGGTAGGGCCGGGGTCTGTTTGCTCCCCATCCGTGCCTGCCACCACCAGGGGTGTGAGTCTGGGACAGTGCTCGCAGAAACTCTGCTCAGGGTGACTCAGCTGCTCCCTTTCCAGCTCCCTCCTTCTTCCCAGCTCCCCACCCACCCACCCGGGGGAAGGAGCTTCCCAGCAGCCACACTGACTCTTGCAATTAGCTCCAACCAACCAGAACTTCACTGAGGAATCACAAAGATGCATGGGATCTCTTTAGCACTTTATGTCTGGAGCATTTTGAATTAGGCTTTTGTGAATGAATTATTTTTCTGTCTTTACAATTAGAAGAATTTAGGGCAGGGTCTGTGCCTCGTTAAGTAACTCACTACACTGCCACGTTGAGTAACTCATGGGGGCAAGGGTTTTTTCCTGGATGGTGCTAACACATGGGTGGCTTTAATATCCCCATCTTCCTAGGAAATCCGTACCTGAGGAAGTGCCTGAGTGCTCTTCCTTGAGTACATCATCAAATAATCAAAGTTACAAACCAAATTAACAGCTCAATCAACCTTTCCATCAAGTAGCAATTCACAGCCAAATGCCACCAACCCTAAAATTGGGCAGTGGCTACCGTTCTTGAGTTTGCAGTGCAGCCTCTCCCCTCTGGCTTCATATCTACGGGAAAGAAGCATTATTTCCAACACTGAGGTTGCCTTGGACCTGTTTTCCATGAGTAATGAAATTGTTGAGGTACTTGCTTTATTAAAATGTTATTTGATGTTACTAATGCCATATTCTCACCTTATGCTGTATCAGCAAGAAAAAGTTGGTGGCATCTTGGGTGAAGTTGCTTCTTTCCATCAACCTATGTGACCACCCTGAGACTCCACAGCAGAGAGTTGCCCAGGGCTTTCTGCCTATTTTTACAGTAATGTTATTTCTGTTGCTTCAGCACAGTTAAATTCCAAGGTGCGCCGGTGCTGCGGAGGAGGAGAACCAATATGTGAATGTTTATACTGCCCCAGCCCACCAATATTTGAGCTGCTTCTGCTTCTTCTTACAAAGTCTTAAAGAAGAAGCTCTTAGTCCAAGATTTGAGCAGCACTTGAGTTTTCAACATCCTCTCAGAGGCTCTGAGTAGCTACAATGCCAAGGAAGTGGCTGTGAGACTCCATGGATATGGCAAAATGTGTTGCACACAGTTCTTGTTTGTCCTGTAGGTGCAATACAACTGGAATGACTGGGTGGCAGCTGTGTATTTTGCTTGTGGGATGTTGTTTTGTTTTGTTTTTTTTTGTAGTAGTCAAAGCATTAATCAGGGCAGGATGGTTTAATACTGAGCAACCTGGATCTGATTGCAGAATAGCTCACAAAATGCTGAGGGTTACACCCTTTTTTATTTTGCCAATATTTTCCATAATATTTATGGAAGTTTCCTTGGTGAATTTGGGTTCTGATGGATAATAAAGCAGGCTTACTGGAGATTGTTTTATTAACTTAGGTCTTGTGCATTTCATATACAATAAAAAAAGGGATGTGTCCTGATTTCCAATTGGTTTCTGCCCATCATGCTGTGATATTTTTGTTAATGTAGGATTTACAAAAAATTTTTTTCAATGCAAATAATAAAACCAACAGAAATTAACTAAGGAAAAAAATGCTTCCAAAGATAGAGGTGGAGGTCACGCATATGTACTACAAAGAACATGATTGCTGAAATCTTTGTGTTAGTAAGGCGGGGGGAAATGAAAGCTCCTTTTATTTTATTTTTCTTGCGTCTTCTATCATTAAAATCCAGTTCTAACAGCAGAATACTTCTCTTTTTCATGTGTGTTGAAAAGCAGCTACACCATGTATCAAAGCCATCAGTCCAAGTGAAGGATGGACTACAGGAGGTGCCACTGTCATCATCATAGGAGACAATTTCTTTGATGGGTTACAGGTCATATTCGGCACCATGCTGGTTTGGAGTGAGGTAGGTGTTGTCTGAACGCTAATGTCTAATAGCTTTGTCTCCTTGTAGCCAGCCTGTCCTTTCTCTGGGCCACGTGCTAAATCAGCAACAAATGTCGGCGCACGAATCCTTGCCTCACTCAGTTTTATGAAAATAATTAGTCAAATTTACCTGTGGCAGAAATCCATTACAGCCAGGGGGATTTGCATCTCCTTTTGCTGGCCCAGAATTCAGCTGAGTGGGTTTTATTACAAGGAAAGGGGAGGATAAATGCTAAATGCCTGTGTGAAAAATTCTGCGTTTAGCACTACAATAGCTAAGGGCCCACAGGAAACAAACGTTTAGGTGATCCCACTTTCCAGGGAAACTGGCTGCTGGTAGCTGCAGCTCAGTGAAGTGGAGATTGCAGAAATTCAGCACCTCTGAATAGCATATCCCTAAAGTCTGGATATGTGGTGTAAGTATCATTTTCACAGCAGCAACCAAATGCACCTCGTTGTGTCCACAGCGGACTCCTCATACCTAGCAGGGGCCCCTGTAGTTTCACAGGAACCCTTTCCTTGTTTCTTATCCATTTTTTTGCTGATGTTATTCCTCTCAGCTCCTTAAATCCTGTCTTTTCCCAGCACATAATTAATTGTGGAGCCTGACATTCCCAAAAAACCTGTGGAAAGTTAAAACCCAGGCAGCATCACCCCAATGGCCATGGCCAGGGTTGCAGAAACCATGGCAGAGTTCCCCCACTGGCACAGGGACACAGCTCCAAGGAAAGGTTTCTATTTTGATCTTAGGGCTTTCCAAAAGCATTTTTGAGGTTTAATAAGAAATTGTAATTTTCATTATTTTAATACTGAAAAAACCCCCCAGCTTCCCTGCAATATCTGTGCAATGCTTCCCAATGGTGAGAGAATCTTCTAATTTACCTTATATCCTGTAAATATTAAATCAACCCCATAGCTTAATTTATATCCAGCACATTCCTCCTACTGATTCCATTGCACATATGGCAGCATTTTTTCCATGTGAAGAGTATTCTCTAATGTCCTTCACTGTTCTCTCTCTCTCTCATCCTTCCACTTGAGGACAAGTGTGGATGAAAGGGCGTTCCAGAAAAGGAGAGATAGTAAATGAGCTCTATTCTGAAGCCCTTATGTGATCATGAAAGTGCCCCCTGGGCCCAGTGTAAGCATTTTGTGTGTTACTATTGAAGCCATTACGGCTGCAGACGTTTAACAGGGAAAGGTGAAGGGGCTGGGAGGAAAGTGCTCCGATTTTGGTGCTGCAGAATTGGATCTTTCATTATAAATCCTGATTCTATTTATTAGTGGAAGCCATTAATTGTCAATTTCTAATCTCAGGAGACTGAGTGCTGGTCAAAACATTGTTGCTGATGGTTGCAAGGCCTTGTCATGGAATTAATAATGTGAGGGGGTCCAGACTGAAGCCAGCCTGTTGTCTGGGAATGCTGCAATGGGCTGGTGTTGAGGAAAACTCTTTCAGTGCCTCTCCCTTACAGAATTGCTTCTCATTTCATAACCTATGAGAGCAGTCAAAAATCATATAGGAGAAAAGAACATTCTTTATAAAAGAAGCAGACAAACATGGTAAACAAGTGCAGAAATGCACGAGCTGTCTGAGTGATCCCTAAATAATAGTGATCTATAAATAATTCAAATTACACATACAAGCCACCTATGAAGTACAAAATAAGTTCTTTCATTTGCTTCCCATTTCTAAAAATGTCTAAGGCATTTTCAGTACCCAAGAAGAACATTTTTGTTTCACTTTTAATAGAGTGTAAAATTGAACTGTCAATCCTCTGAACCTGAGTCCATTACAAAACTGGAGTAGGCTCATCCTGGGTTGCCAGTAAGGCCCAGTTATGAGCAAACTTGGCCGGGTTCTTTTGTCATTGAATTCTGGACAAATTTTAAAGTTCATCCTGTTGTTTCATGGATCCAAAGAAAACATAATTTTAACTGGGCTTCAGAAAATTCCAAACAAAATCAGATAGGCAGAGACTAAAGAAAAAAAATGAGTCTTGCAGTGCATTTTCAAGTGGATTTTTCCAGCTTCAGTTTCAGCTGTAATTGCAGGTGGTTTGGGGGATGAAGTCTAATATTGAAATTAAGCATCATTTTGCTACAGACTTTGCATGGGACCTTGGGCAAATTGTATAATCTACTTAAAGTTCAATTCCCTTTCTCTAAGACAGTAATAAGATTAGTCACCTTCTTTGGAGAGGTGCTGTGAAGATAATTATCATAAAGGTCCTATATTACTCAGACTTTATTATAGCAAAATCCATGTAAATACCTGAGCTGCATGGATATATAAAATATAAATCCTACCCTAATTCAGAAGTAAAGTTAAGAGCCAAAAAAAAAAAAAAAAAGCTTCCTTTTAAGAGAGAATTTGTTGCTGTCAAGCAGAATGTTATAAATAATTTGAAATGTAAATAATATATTTTTAATTTATTTTACGTGTATTCAAGTTTGGTAATTGAAATATTTATATACTTGAAATGGAGTTGACTGTGTTAAAAAAGGAGGTTTAAAATGGTTTCTGAAACACATATTTATTATTTAAACATATATTTTAGCTGTAAACACTCTAACATAATTGCAACCTTTCTCAGCCAGGGAGAACTAAATAAAAAACTTAATTTGTCACATTAATTTTGAGCAGAAATGCAGATACCCTAAGCCAGTAGGTTCAATTAATCCTTAACTCCCATATTACTTTATAAAAATGACTTTAAAAGCCCTTGGTATTTTTAGACTGCAGCAGAATGGGCCGTCTAATGCCTTTTTCTTTCCAAGGGACTTTGGTAACCGCCGAGCAAACAGCGCCGGGCTATCGTGTGCACATGCTGGATGTGCTCAGACCCTCCCAGCAAACACTCTGTGTGCCAGGCAGGCTCTGCTGCCTCTTTGTGCAGTGCACACACGCACAGAACTGCAATTTCTGGGGTTTCACCCGGGTTCTGGGTCCCTGTGTGCTCACAGGTATTCCAAATCGGCGCTGCTGATAAGAACCTTTGCTTGTTTCTCTCTCCTGTTGGGGTGCTGAGACTCTGAGAGTCGAGTTGCAGGGCAAAGACGTGATTGTGAAGACAAAATTAGTTTCTTATAAATATTCCACAGTATTTGCTTAAAATGAACTATTTTTTCAAACATTTTCCTGCCAAGAACATTCCTGCAGCTGTACAGAGTCAGCTGGAAACAACTTCTTTTTCTTTTATATTAAGAAAAGATGAAGCACTGAAACATTTTTTTATTTTTTTTACCTTTGTACAGCACAAAAACAGAGGATGATTTTTTGGTTTGGTTTTTTTTTTTTTTTTTACTGCTGCTGAATTGAATTCTGTGACAGTTTGTTATTTTGCTTTTTATGTTTGTTATTGATTTTGGAGGTCTCTGGTTTTGAGTGCTTATTTTGGAGGTCTGACTCATTTTAAAAAATGAGTAGGCACCCTCTTTTTGCAAACCAAGGCTTATTAAGCAGCATCTGGATGCCCAGAATTGAGGCATGCAAAGTCATTGGTTGTTTTTTAAAATATAGGTACCTTAAGAGTTCTGTTCTAACTGAAAGCTGTCATTACCTTCAGTTGGTGGGATTTTTCTTCATTCCTGTTCTAATGGTCCTCTCCACACAGAGTCAAAGTCAAATTTATGACTGATTGTCACCATTTCCCTAACCACAAACCAGAGCTCAAGCATGCAAAAATAAACTAGTGACTCAGATTAATGACATCTCCTTATAAAATGTCACTTTTAAAAAAAGAAAGTAACCTGGCACTCTGAAGAGTGTGAAATGATGCTGTATCACACAAGAATGCCTAGAATATATTAGCAAACCACAGAAAGAGGCTTGTTGTACACACTCAGCCCAAATGTGTTTTGGATTTTGAAAGCCAGGCACCGCCCACCATTCAGAAGATTCCCTACCTCAGGTTTTAGTGCAACCCACTGCATGTCCCAGCTGACATGTCAGAATTTATACCAAACAGCAAATGCAGTTGCTAAGTATCAGGCCAATCCTTGAAAAATCCCTTGGGAGAAAGGTCCAGTTACTAATTTTACGTCCAGGTCCATTTCTCAATTTGCTAAATGCTGGAATGGAGGAGGAAGATTGATCTGGGATTTTGGCTGCTGGGTTCATGTCCAAATCACAGGTTAATGCCTTTCTCAAGATTTACATTTAAAAAATATATTCAGAAAGAGGCATAACTCATATTTACGGATTCTTGGTTCTTGGCATGTTGTTGCTATGATTATTTTGGTGTCTGTTCATCCACTAAGAGTTCCCAGCTGAGGTGAAGATGCACAACTGGCCCTGCTGGGTCACACAGGGAGCTCATCTGCCTCAGTGTCTTGTGTTTGTCACTGGGCAGGGACAGATGCCTAAAAACAACAGGGTGAATATGTCGTGATGCTTCCCCAAAACTCTCTCTTTACCAGTCTCCAGCTGTTTGGGGCCCTGAGGCATCCAGAAGTGGTGTCTTTGCTTTTAATGTCCCTGAATGGTTATAGCTCACCTCTTCCAGAAGATTTGCATGTAAAAATGAGGCAGATTGTGCCTTGAAGAGGGAACAGGCTGTGTCAGTGTGAAAGGAGAAAAGGTGGAGAAGGTTCTCAGCATCAGGCCCCAGGCTGAGTGTAGACAGGAAAGCATCCCATAATCCTGGAGTTATGGAAGGCAAGGGCAGATCTGCTTTTGCTCTGGGTGGCCTTGGACTGCCCAGCGATGTACAGCACCAATTTGGTCACTTGGTTTGCAAACTAGAGTCAGGAAAATTTGGAGGACTGCTCCCAGTCCATAGCAGATCCTGACAGAGCTGTGGAACCACAATTTGAGACCCAAGGTGGGAGGTTTCTATGTGCAAGGCCAATCTCCTGCTATGACACAATCTAGGAGCTCCTGGCGTGTAACCAAGCTGGCCAGTTCCCTCTGTGAGCAGGAGACCTGAAGGCTGACCCAGAAGCTGGCTCAGCACTGAATCCCTGCCAGTGGTCAGTGACAGATGTGACGGAGAAAAAGCAAAAGGAAAAGGCACATGTATTCTCCTGGTATACCTCCCAAGATTTAGTTGTAGGAAAGAGGGGAATAAAATACATCCTGAGTGTCTTAAACCATAGGACTTCAGACATAATGTTCACCCTTTGGGAATGTGTGGGCAACATTATTGTATATTTGTGGTTTTAAACACAGTTAAACTTATTTACTTCAGAGCACAAAGGAAAACCAAACTGTTTGTGGAGAACAAACCAGGAAACTTGCTTAACTCTCCCCAGCTCTCTGTAACAATGGACCATAAATAGGTCAGACATTTCTTGGGAACCAGGGAAGATGAGTATTGGAAAATGCCACAAATTATGTTTAAAGAACATTAAAGTGGTGACAGACCAGTAAATGCTGGGAAATTCAAAGATACAACCAGAAGCTGTCTGTATAGTTCATGCCAGAATGGGGGTGAGGGATGCAAGGCTCACGCTGATGTAGTAAGATGAGCGTGTTAACCTTTACTACTAAAACCCTTAGCTGTTTTCACAAATATTTTCTCCCAAAAATGTCATAAATTTTTTCTCATCTTGCCAGTTCACCCAGTTAACCAGAACCACTTGAGGATGGGAATTATCTCAGTTATGTTTGGCTGCTTACAGTTGAGCAAATAGTCTAAGCTTGTCATGTTGGTTCAGTGGGGAAGGGTCGAAGCTTCCAGAGAGTGGCTCATCCCAAAGTGAGAGCTGTCTGAAGCACTAGAAGTCAATTGCTGCTTGGCACTGCCTTCTGCCTCTGCTGGCTTTTTAGGGCGTGGAGAGAATTGGCCTGGACTTTCAGGCTTTGGTCAGCTCAACTGTAAGGCAACTCAGTTTAAGTAAAAGCGTTCCTTGGAAGTTTGGGGTTTGGTTTTGGTTTTTGTTTTAATTTTTATTTTTTTTCCCAAATTGATAGAGTGAGCAATTAAAAAAAAAAAGGCAGGTTTCTTTTAAAAGTAAATGAATTTCTAAACCACATGATTCCAAAGGAGAGCCAGAAAACATTTTTGGAGCTCCCAAACACAAAGACATCAACCCCTACATGATAGATTCTAAAATACCATGTGGCATCTGACTTCTGTGGGTCTGAATAACTTTTGTAGCATTTGATGCTGGTAGTTTTGGTTTTAAAGTTCAACTTGATTTAATATTAATTTTCTTATTTTAAATATGGAGAGCTCCCTACTGTGTGTGCCATTTCCCTCTGTAGCACAGATGGCTCTCAGACAGATATTACTCTCCTTCTGTGCTCTTTTTTAGTCCCGTGCCCTAAACAAAGAACTGCATAAAAGTCTGGGGTTTTTGGTAGGGCCTTACTACAATGCTGAAACATTTGGTTCTGAGTAAAAATAAGAACAAAATAAGTTTTTTATTAAAAAAAGAAAAAAAAATCTATTGAAATTTATTCCCTAATCGAGGACATTGAATCAAGAGCATAGAGCAGTTGACTGCATGGGGTGCCCACGCTTTGCTCACTGTCAAGCCAGGTTATGGTCTTGGTTTTATTTGCCTCTCTGGAGGTGCATTAATGTGCTACAGGCAGAGAAGGACTATCCATGTGCCAGAGCTGTGTCTTGGTTGTTGGACACAATCATGTCACCTTTTCTCTGGATCTCTTTTTACTGTTTTTTCTGAGATAGCACAATGAGTGAGAAAAGGACATTTTGGCGATAGGGAGAACAATGCTGTAGTTTCTGACAGCAGCAGAGATTTGAGTTAATCTGCTATGAATTAGTGAACTCCCAGATGGCTCTGCTAATAATTTCAGGGACATTTTAAATCCAGTCCAGAATCCTGAAAAAGCAAAAGTGGTCTAGAGCCTGAAAAGTACAGCGCTGACCCGCCCCAACCTTTGTGCCAAGAGGATCAGAATCCCCTGCCCCAATAAAGAGAAAATCAAGTTTTTCTGCTTATTTCTGTGTAAATCCTCACCTGAAGAAGCCCTCTCAGATGTGTGTCAGTCATTGCAGTCAGTGAGGGCAGACTGGAAGTGATGGTTAGATGGTTTTCTTTGGTACATCATTTTTGAGTGCTTGTAATTTTGAAGGAAAGATACGTCCCTTAGAAGCCAAGATTTGCATTTCTACAGGAATCAGTTACATCTCCACAAAATGAAAAAAAAATTAAAACAGCAGAACAGGGTGCTTTTCCAGTGTACAGATGTCAGCTGGGGACTGGAGTATTTAAAACCTTGGACTTGTGCTATGCCTTGTTCACACATGTAATCATGTGTCATTTATGAATCTGATTTGTTGGACTCTGTCATGACCCCAGAATTCATCTGAGCAAAAGTGGGTGTCCTGCTGCTGTAGGCTGGAGTTATTGCATTAATCCAGGGCTGATGCTTGTACGAGGAAGCAAGTGCCTGCCATGTATGAAAACAGGAATAATGTTGTTATGAGAATGCTTGTAAATATTGTGGTCACTGGCTTTCGTGTGGGTTACATCAAGATTGTATTCAAACATTGACAGGTTAATTACATGTTCCAAAGCTTGTTTACTGTGATCTGAGAGGAAAGTGTTATTAAAGAGGTGTTCAGCATCTAACAGAGCTTTTTTTCTCTTTCTTCTCCCTTCCCAATGTTTTCTGTAGCTGATTACTCCACATGCCATCCGTGTACAGACGCCTCCCCGACATATCCCAGGGGTTGTAGAAGTCACATTGTCCTACAAGTCTAAGCAGTTTTGCAAGGGAACGCCTGGAAGATTCATTTACACAGGTATGGATGCTTTAAATGTGAGGGGAAGAAGTAGGGCAGGTAATATATCACACTTGCTAGGGCTTCTGCTTTCGTCTTTAAAAGCTGTGCTGTATCTTATTGTTTTGGCCGAGGACGTCACTGAAGGCACCGGTTTGAGGCTGGAGTCAGAACTGGGTGACTGTTGGGATGAATCTGAAAACACACCAGTGTGGGATTTTTGTTTGCTTGTTTGTCCTCGCAATGGGACATCTCTTTACCCAGGAGGGGAGAGGAAGGAGAGAAACAGATACTCCAGTGCTCAAACAAACAGAGGAAGAGTGCAAACACAAGGAGCCAGAGACACAAACCTGCCTTGAGAAGGATCCTGCTACACATCTCCATCTCATGTTGTCCAGCAAGTGTTGCAAGGGTTCAAAGCCTGTTTGCCAGCCCATCTCATCACACTTCCCTTGCCTCTGGCTTCCAGGGAGCTCAGGTAGCTCTCAGCCCAGTCAGTGCTACAAACACAGTAACTTGCAGTGTCCTTTGGGATGGTCTGGAGACCACTAAGCTGAGTGATTTGTCTTCAGGAATTACTAACAAAAAAACCCCAAACCACTCTGGGACATTGCAGGTGCTGTCAGTGTCAAACTACTCTCAGTAGTTATAAGAATGGCCTGGGAAATAAATCAAGTAGCAGCCTAACTTTTTAAAAAGGATGTATGTCGTTGATTCCTCTGGAGGTCTGTGCTACAGGAATTAACAGCTTTGCCCTGGTTTTGCTGTGCTTTTAATGCACTTGTTGTTCACATCTACAGATTGGACTATGCTGAAACTGTTTGCCTGAACCGTGGTTCAGCACAATTCATTTCCTCATCCTTGATTGCCCCTGGAACTTTAGGATATATCATAAATGCTTGTGACTAAGGCATTCTGAGCTCCACTGGGCTCATGCGTTGCTCCAACTCTCAGTGTACACACAGGGACTTGAGGTAGAGGAGAGAATTCTGTGCTCCATCTGGGCAGGAAACTCTCATTTGAATTTTGTTAGCACTAAGCAAGTTGAACAAAGATGCCTTATAAAGCTTTCTTGTCTTTTTCAAATACCCTTTCCCCCAGATGGGATTAGGCACTGGGTTTCTTTAAACTGGCTCTTAAAATGCTCAAATGTTGCCCCACTGGATGAGCAGCGGGCACTTGTGGAGGCTGTGTGTATTTATCTGTGGACATTATGATTTCAGCAATGTGTGGGAAATCCATATATTGGACAATAACACACCATTTAAAAAATATTTAGAGTTTTGAATGTGTTAGAACAAAAGAAAAAGCAAAGGTCAGATTGATGGCTGGTGCAAATTGACGGTGTGAACAGGGAGGGTGTTGCCCACAGGTTTGGACTGTTTGAGATGAATTCTTTTCCTCCTATCTTTCTTGCAGGAGGTTGTGCTGTCCTGCCTCTTGTCACCCCACTGGGGTGGCTGCCCCTGGGGCTGCTGAAATGCAGGTGTGGGTATGGAAGGGAAAAAAAAAAAAGGGGGAAACCTGCTCCCCTTAACTTTGCAAAGAAATTTTTGATGACTTCTTTAAATGTAAAAATGGCTTGAACCCATTTTGGGGTTGCTTTTCAGATCATCATTAATTAGCTTTTCCAGTAAAAAGGAGGGCAGCAGTTTAGCTTGTCTGCCCAGAAGCAGATGGCTGAATGTGAAAATAAAGTGTCCCAGTAGGGAGAGTGTTTCCATGTATGCATTTTCTGGTTGATGTTTAAAACAGTATTTTTCATCCAGTAAATGGAAATATGAAATACTAAACATTAATGATAAAATCAAAGGTGATCCAGTCCATGGACAATTCTCTCTTGCAGTTATTTCCAGAGTTACAATAGATACAGAAAAGGTGTTGTGACTGAAATCCTACCTCACACAATTTGCATTTTCCTTTTAGACCCAGCCTGAACTTAAATGGAGCTTTTTAGAAAGGACTAAATGAAACTAAAATAAAAACAATTAATGCATCCTGACCTTCAGAAGTGCCTTCCAGCCCTTTAAACAAAATGCAGGTTCAGTACATGCCTGCCGATTAGTTTTAGTTAATTGAAAATTATAGGATTGACCCAAGAGGAAAATTTTGTTTGCACTCCAATCACTTTTACAAATTAAGGAAAATTACCACAATTTTGTTTAGCTAAGGTTTCACACTGAGTTCACGAAATTAGCTCAGCCATCCCAACAAAGTCAGCACTTTGTTAGTGAGCACTAGAAAAAAACTAATAGTCTATGGTGTGTACAAACGAAGCATAGAAAAAGCTATGATGCTTTGGAGAACTAGGCCAAGTGGTTTTAATTAGGATTATTGGTTCATTGTAAGTTTTGAAGAACAATCAAACTAGCAGATTAGCTGTTTCTTTTAAAGCTAGAATTTCTTGCCATTCATTTTTCCCATGAGAACTTGTTTTAACTCCCACGTAGCACTATTTTTTTTTCTTTTTTTTCCTTTT
>VXBQ01016885.1:1122192-1178238 GCA_013400175.1 Phainopepla nitens | reverse complement strand
TTTAACAAGGCCTGCAGGAAATGGACCAATTGGAAGCTGGGATACAGTAACATTCCCCAGCATCACTCCAGCCGATGGGAGTTTTTCACAATGTTCTTCAGTGAACTCAGTGTTCTGGAACATATTACAAAACCACAGAGGCCAAATGTTTTCTCAGAGGAGTTTGGCCTCTGTTTTTGGCCGAAAACATTTCAGCATCACTTGCTGCTTATTTACCCTGCTATTAAGAACAAGAAAAGGGGAGAGCAGAAAAAGCAGGCGCGGAGAAGCAAAAGAGAGTGTGTGTGTGAGAGAGAGAACAAGACCTGGGGTTTGTGGGCGGTGCAGGAGTTGATCAAGCGTAGTTTCCTTTCTGGTGAGAATGTCCCTGCTCGTTAATGGTCCCATTTTGTGGTCAGGTCTCATTTAGAAGAAATTATTTTTAATCAGTGTTCAACAAAATATCCCCTCAAGCCACCTGGCTGTAAACTGTTTTTTTTTCTTACTGTTAAGTAGTTAAGTTCTCAGAAGAAAATACCCAGTGACCCATTAATTTTAGCCTTTTATTCCTCTTTAACTGTGAATAACTTAGTAACACGATCTCTAAGCAGTCCATGTGCCATCTAGGAATCAAGGTCACATATATACAGAGAAATCCTTGCTTTTGTGAGTATTTCTGAAAGAAATAAACCAGTGTCAACCCTGTGCTTACAAGAAAACAAGTTTTTTATTTTCCATCTGCAGAGCGAGCCATTAGCATGCACTTAGAGAGCAATTATTTCTTAGATTTTAAGCTTTGACATTCCTGAGAAGAACGTTATTAGAAATACAGAAGTCTGAACACATCTTGAATGTGTGTTCATTTTGGAATAATATTAAAAATCCATATTACACATAGAAATACCAGACATGCTGTGGCAGTGTTCATCTCTGAGTCTCTCTGGCATTGGAGAGCACTGAATGAATTCAGCTTTGTGTCACAACTTGGGAGTCACATCTGTGCCATTAGCATTATTTTAGGACTGGAGAAACTGAAATAAAGGATGAGATTAGAGATACAAATCCATAGGTGGTTTGGCCAGGTGACCAGGACATCTATGGTTGACTTAAGTAAGACATGAGAGTTGGCACAAATTTGTGATACCCAGGCAGGCCTTTCAGATTTTGTTTGGGTTTGTTTTATTTAAATAAAAAAAAATGGATGCATCATGGACAACATGAATTTCACAGATGACTTTTGCAGTTGTACTAAACTGCAAGGTTTGAGTGAGGCTGAATGACTGTAAGTGAGATGAGAATTTATCTCGCTGCATATTGGAAGGGACATATGGAGAGTCTATAAAAATGCATTATGCTGTGTCTTCTACCACCTGCTCAGTTTAAGATTTTGTGCTTTTATTCCCAAAACAGAGCAAGGGATTTCATAGGGGCCAGAAGTACAGAGCTGTGTTACTGAGGTTGTGTGCAATATGGGGTGAATTCAAATTCTTGGCCTAGCAGTACCCCAAACACTGCTCCTCCTTTTGGAAATAGGTTACATGGTCGGATATATGTTGGAATTTAGGGACCATTTTAATCTGCATTGGGCTTGCAGGGAGGCTGTGGGCTGAAACCTTTGAGTGCTGACAGGGCACCAAGAGGAGCAGGCAAATCCCCCACGGGCCATTTGGGTTTTTTTATGAGCTGTGGGGTGGGATGTGTCTCTAGAAGTGCTTCTAATGGGAATGGCTGGATGGAGGATGAGTGTAGGCACACAGGGCTGGTTGTGCACTGGGAATAACCCAGATGCTGAGCTCTGATCCTGCAGGATAACTGTGACAAAGGCTGAGTAGGACAGAGTGGACAGTGCCAGGACTGACCAGTGTTTGTGTTACACTATTAGGCCACAGGGTGTGGAGAGATGTGGAAATCCTGGTGCTGTGAAGGTCAGGATATTCACAGAATTTCTGGGAAACTGCGTCTGTCTCTGAAATGTCACAAGGCTTCTCAGGGAACTTTTCACTCCCCTATTTGCTACAAAGAAGAACTGGTCTCGTGGAAAAATCTTCTGAAAACATTTGAGTCTGTGTACAAACAGGAAGGGCCTTGCAGATCACAGATGATTTGGGTAACATTTCCAAAAGTCTCTGTTTTAGGTGACTTCATTTTCAGATTTTCAATTTTAGGTGGTTTTCTTTACAGAAGCACAGGAGTAGTTGTCTTCCGAGAATCATTCTCTTTTCATTTTTTAAAGTAAAATAACGTCAAGAGTAAGAGACCAAAAACTACTTGTTACCACCTAAAACTTCAGTCTGTAGTTCTGGAAGCAGAGGTTGGAGTCATGAACAGAGATCTGGTCAGAACTGGAACCACTTGAAAACTGATCTTGAGTCCCTTAAGTTTCTGACCTGGTAAATTTCAGTGATTTCCTTTGCTAGGAAAATTTTCTCTTTTCAAGAAAGCACCAATAACTGTGCAAAGTTTAAAAGGTACATAATCAGTAAAACAATCAGTTTTCAAAATGGAGAGTTCTGGAGTTTGTGCACTAAAGAAAAGAATTTAAAAAAAAGAAAAAAGGAAGGAAAAAGAAGTAGTGATAAGAGACAGACTGGCTGTCAAGAGGTTCCTGTAGCCCCACTGGAGCCTTTCTTGGTCCCTGCAGATGGGAGTTTGACCCCTACACCATCTAACCTTGGCCATGGGTGTGTGGCTGTTGGTTCCTGAGAAATGTTAAAACTTAGTGGCTGTTATTCTCAAAATCAGTAATCCACAACCTCATTAGTTTTACAATGCCTCATTCATGTGTGTTTATTATTAAATCATGAGCACTTAAATAACTGATTAGTATAAATCAGGAGAGAAGGCCACCATCAACAGAACAATAAAAATAAAAGAAAAAAATCCAGCATGTCTGATGCTGTCTCAGGTTTTATCCTGATGTGTTTATAAAATTCTTCAATCTCAAAGATATGAGGATCATTAAGCTGAAATGAAATATAGAGCACATCACTTCTCCAGAAGAGTGACCAGCTATGAGATCTGGTAGCTAGCAAATGAATGCCATTTGTTTTTAACAGCAGTTTTTATCTGCCTTTCACTAGTAAATATTAATAGTGGTGGCAGAATAAAAAGTATCAAATGTCTTGCAGTTAAATAGTCAGAAAGTGCTGCAGAAGAACAAGAAAAAAAAATTTTCAATGCAAAGAAATATATAAAGTTTAAAATAAGAGCTGTGTGTTCTTACGAGCAGGAGAGCCTTGTGCTGCAGGTTACCCTGTGCTTTGGATGCTCCATGGAAAATCTGTTCCTGGTCTCAGAGAGGCTCTATGGAGGAGAGATGATAAATCCTTCCTCTAGAGGACAATCAAATAAGGACGAATGAAAACAAACCTTTGTAAACATAAACTTTTACCAGGGAATTGAATTAATGCCAATGTAAACCAGGAAAAAAAAATCCTTGTAACAACTATTAAAAAATATCCTTATGCAGATTTCACTGGGTTCCTGCTTTATCTCACTGTGCTAAGTGTTCCTTCCCAAGTGGACCTTGCCATGGGGAATCCAGGGGTGTTTGCCAGAGTCACTGAAGAGCTCGTGACACCACTGCTGGTCCAGGACACTGCAGGAAAACAGGGGTGGGATTGGGGCAGTCTCTCCCCCCAAGCCCCCCCAGCAGTGATGAGATCTGGGTGTTACCTACCCTTGAGGAGAAAAGCTGCTCTCAGGAAATCTCTGCTTGATTTAAGCTTGAACCTGGCCCTTTGTATGTTCCAGTCCATTAACTGAGTTAGTCACCTGCCCTGCCTGGAAACTTTGAGGGGGAAAATAAAAATGGTTGCAATTGCTTTGGAACGAAATTTTCTAGATGAAAAAATTTCAGTGTTTATTATTTTGGTGGTGGTTTGAGATGTTAAGGTTTTTATCAAAATATTTGTTTTGAAGCTTGTAAGGACATGCCCAGTGACAGTTATCACGGTGGAATATTGGCAATATTAGGGTGGTTGGTTCGGTTTGCAGAAAGTCAGGAAAGGAAGCTGGGAGGAATCTTAATTGATTGCAGGGAGAGGATGGTGGAGGTAAACTGGAAAATCCCTGTTCTATACTAATAGGAACAGAACTCTCATATCTTTGGTATTTCTTAAGCACTGGTAGCACCATAACACACTGCAAAAACCACAATCACTGAAAGTGTGCAGGGTACCTGTAGGACAGCTTCAAAATGAAAGCAATTACAGCAACCGTCAGAATAAAGCTGGCTGTGAAGGAAACATATTATTTTGCATATTTTATGTATACACTTTCCAAGAAATATGACCTTTATTTTCTTGTTAGAGGGAAGTGCAATCAGACTCTACGCAGCAAAGGGTAGCTGGATCATTAAAAAGAATATTTTCTCTGATATTAGGAGTCTAAATGGGCACTAGTCCTTATTCACAACCTTGGCTATTTCTGTCTGCCCTGAGTTAATAAGTGATAAGGCCAAAAGAGAAATAAATCACTGAAGTCCCTGTCCAAAGAAAACATATTGACTACAGCCAAGCAAATAACAGCCCATAACCAATGGTCCCATTCATCATTCATGTAATAGGGATATAAAGTATTTTCTACCTATGAAACCATGGAGTAGGAAAAAGCCTGATAAGCCCCCAATCTAAACTATGTGATTTGATTATTAAAGGACATGAACTGTTTGTCACATACCTTTAATCTTTAAGATGTGTTGCCATTTCTAAACTATAAATTTGTGGTAAAGGATTAGAAAGCTATTAACAATAAAGGTATAAAGTAGACTTTATAAGGATTCCTGCAATTGTCATGCAACCCTGTAGACCCTAGGAGCCTTAACCCATTGAATATGATATAACATTGTTATCTGACCTTCAGAGCCAATAAACCATTTTTTTACTTTTCAAATTCCAGACTTCATGATAAATTAACCCTCTGGACTCACAAAATAAGCCTTGTAAATTCTTTTCTTTATCCCCACCCCAATACCTTAAATTTTCATACCCTTGCTTCAAAATTCTTATTCCAGACTGAAATTGTTAATCTTTTTTTATTCTCCTTTTAGCTCATGTCACTTGATGAGATATTATTCCCTCTTTTTTTTTTTGTTAAAAAAAAAAAGAAAAGGCCAATAAAATAGGGAGCTGAGATGAATTTCTAAAAAGTCTGCATTGTACTTTGTTTCTACAGGGGGCTTCTCTGCCTTTAATGTGTGGGTATCCAGGTTAGACAAACACCACAGAAACGGGCAGTTTAGAGTGGCAGCAGAGTCTGAACTGATCACCTTAATGCCTTTTGATGCTGTGCCTAAGAAGAGGGACAAGGCAATGTCTCTTTGCTGCTCCAGAAAGCAGAATCCTTGACTACTTGTTGCCACTGACATGTTTAATAGACTGGGAATTCTAATTTCCACATGGGAATGCATGTACTTAACTCATCCTTCCTGCTCTTCTCAGGGGGTGCAGCATGTTTTGGTTTCTGCTGGAATGGTGGGCAGGATTTGCTGTGGTTGAAGAGGGGCCAAGCTGTGGCCAGGCTCTCAGAGGAGCCCATGGTGTGCTGGCTCTGGAGAGGGTGTCAGGACCTGAATTTAGTGCACAGCTGCCTGAGACACGTTCTCACACAGCACTGCCTGCCAAATAGTCTCCTTAAGATGTGCTTAATCCTTTGAGGTGCTCGTTAGTGAGAGCTCATTTTGCTGAGGCATTTTGTTTCACAAGTGCCCAGCTCTGGGATGTGCAGCATCATTCCCCAGAGGCAGGACTTGGGCAGCCTTGTTCCTTCTGCTTGTACCAGCATCCCTACACAGCCAGCAGTGCTTATCCAGCCTGGTTAGAGCTTCTGACAGCAGTGCCTACAGTGGAGATGTGCTTCAATATAGCCCATGTCTACAGATTCAGGCTTTTTTTTTGTTAATATATAGATAAAAGGAAAGTCTTGTACTTGTAGCCTTTCATCTCAGTGGATGCAATAGCAATTTATTGTGTGGTGTGTGAAGTTCTTTGTACTTTTCTGCTGTCTTGCAAGAACTCACACAGACTCTTCTGCTTAGTTATGAAGATATCAAGTGCATAAGTGATGTGGTCTGCCCTGATGGATGGATAGAGATGCTGGAAACAGTTTAATCACAGTATGACAAAGCTCAATCCTGGCTGCTTCTTAGGCTGCCCCAAAACTCTGCAGAGTTGCCTCCTGGCGCAGGTTGCAGTGTCCATCCTTACTTTATTTGAAGTTATTTTGAGCACTTTTGTGTAAAACTTTGCAGTGCAGCCAGACCCTGTAGGCTGCAGAGCTGCTGCGTTGGTGATACCGCAGGAGCCAACTCGGAAAGGAGTTGTAACCACGGTGTTTTAAATTATGTGAGACATGTGGCAATGGAGCACATTTATTTCATGATAATGGCTGGCTAATATCTTAGAGAAAGCAGAATTTCCTTGAAGATTCAATCTGCTCAAAAGTTTTAGCAATCTCAACGAACTTCCCCAGGACCTCCTGGCAGGTCACTGTCATCACCTAGCCACTGCTGTTGCTAAGGGACAATATTGTGGTGCTAAAACTGCTACATTTTGGTTTTTTAATTTAAAAAAATCTCAAGCTCGATTGTTTAAGGTCTATATATAACTGTATAAGCTTCACTGAAAGGAGTTTTGCCATTGGATCTTGGCCCTGGTCTGTTGTGAGCACTTAATTAAGAAGTATAAAACCATCATGCCTTAATCCGGCCAAGCCAAGTGAATGCAGATGTTTTATTCCACGAGGTAGGACAAAAGTTATTTGATATATTAGAACACCAACATATTAGCATGATGTAAATTAGGCTGTGCTTTTGCAGCTATTCTGAAGGAACTTCTTCCATTCCCCACCAAAATTAGACTGCCAAGGACCAGGGAGTTCATGGTAGTTTCCAGCTTGGGGAGATCAGTGTGGGCCATCCAGGCAGTATCACAATAATGAGCCTGGATTTGGGCAGTTGCCTGTGAAGAGCTGCAGTTTTGCACACTATGCCCTAAGGTATCTGCATGACCATTCCTACTGTTATTTCATCTCTCAATGTCTTTAACTTCTGTCCTCTCCCTTCCCTCCCAAATATGATTCTTGTTCTTTTTCCTGTTGCCATAAATTGTGGTTAACCTCTATGCTTGAAGAGTTGTGGACTTCAACTGCTGTTGAGTAGCACCAGGTGCCAGCACTGGTGGTTATAGAAAGGAAAACCCACACCCAGCAGACAGAGAGTTAATAAAAACCATCCAAGCTACACACAAGCAACAAACCTAAAACAACCCAGCCAAAAAAACACAGAGAGAAACCCCACACAAGCAACTAAATATGGCATTTTTTAGGACCCCAGGGACAGAAAATGCACATGGCATTTAAGATATTGTAACAGCCAGTAAAAATACATGTTTGTTAAAACAGAAATTGGTGCCAAACACCCCATTTTAAATCTGTGAAAATTACAGAGCAAAACTTGGATACTTATGAACAATTGTAAAATTCAATGTCCCTTTTTAGCACTGCAGCATCTTCAGGGTGGGTTTTTTCCCTTTTCAACATGATGAGGCCATCTTATACCTTATAAAAATGCGGTGAACCCTTTGGAGCTCTGGGTCTGATACCTCCTGGTCTGTCAGATGTCATTTAAGATGTGGGGGAATCATCAGAAAACCTCTCTGTCATTTGCCTGCACATGGGCTCTGACCAACTCCTCAAACAAGCACTTGTTTGGCTGAAACTGGATGAGAAGCATTTCACCCTCAGTGCCAGGTGCTGTGTAGGAAAATAACTATTACCCCAAATATTGCAATGCCCGATAGTTTCTGAAATACACCTACTTATTGTCTCCTTTTTCTTTTGTTCTGCTTTTTTTCTCCTATCTTACACCCCATCCCCAGCTTTCAGAGGGATAATTTCTGTAGAAGGCTACAACTCATCAAATAAAAATATGTAGTTTGTGTGCTCAGGCAGTTCCAGCAGCAAGCTTATATTTGTAAAAATGAAAGGCAAGATTTTACTACCAGAAGTAACCATGAATACGCATTGAAAGGTCACTTCTGCTAGGGAAATATTTTTTCCAAATGTAGATCTCTGACTATTTTCACCACTCCAAAAAGAATTCTCCCTAAAGTTCACATGCATGTTGTGCACAGCTACTAGAAATACTCATTACATTGCTGTCCCAAAAAAACAGGTCTTCAAGTGGCCATCATACTGAAAAGCAATAATTTTTTTTTCTAGAAGTTTTTAATTTTGAGGTACTTTTTGTTCCCTTCAATCTTACATTGAACTGTGGATGTCAGTTATTTAAAAGGATGAGACTGAGCCATGTCTCACCTATTTGCCTGAGACTGGATTTTCCCTGGGTGTTTCTGTCAGCTCAGGGGCTGTTTTTGATAGAGGAGCTCCTGGGCAGTGCACGGGTCTGGCTGGCCAGGGACAGGAACAAGAACCTGCACCAGGTTTCTTTTGTTCTAGGATGAAGAATTTGGTTCAGATTTTCCAAAGACAAGGCCAAGCCTGCAGGTCCTTTCTTTACCAAAACTGCTCATCCTCGCATCGCTTGCAAGTTCTGTTAAAAAGACAAATGAACCCTCTTTAAATTTGGGCCTAAGGGGAAAGATGGAAATGACCCCCCTCCCCTCTCCAATTTCCCCCATTAGATTTTTTTTCACAGATGTTCGTGCTGATTAGAGCTGGGAAATAAGGGTATTTCTGTGGACCATGAATATTCATTTGTGTTTTGGCAATGAATTTCCTTCAGTTTCCCTGTAGTGTTTTGCTCCCTGTGAATGTTTGAACAAGTGAGTTTGCTGAAACAATCCCTTCTGAGAAAAACTCAGAATGTGCTGTGGAAAGTGAATTTTCCGTGGTGTGTATGGCTTTGCCTGGACAAAAGGATGTAAAACTCACTGTTGGCTGTTAAGAAATATGACTGAAAAGAAGCAAAGACACAGGTGAGGTGATGCTATGCCTATATGCCATAAATGGAGAATTTAAGTAAAAAAAATGGCAACAATCCACTCTGTAATTATCTATCTATAAGGATAAGGTTAGTCACGAAAATTATTGGACGAATGCCTTAATTAAATAGAATAATTGGAGAAAAATATCTCTTTGGAGAGTTACTGAGTGGGAATAATTTGTTGTGAATTATTTGCCCCACTGTAGTACTCATGTCCAGATCCAAAGAAACTGTTAGCCTTGCCCCTTGAGGGGTCTATGATGCCTAATTAGACCAAATGGATATGAGCAGAAATCTTTACAATTTATAGCAGAAAATCCCAGGGATTTTTTTTTTTATTTTTCCTTTTAAAAATTTTAAAGTGTTATAAAACATTGAATGGAGATTACTGTACCTTCTACTGCTTGATCTTGTAATCCTGCAGTAAATGTGAGGATAGAAATTGCAGCTGAAGTGCAGAGAAGAGCCAGGATCCTGCACTGCATTCCATGAGCAGCCAGGCCAGGCAGACTACGTGCAGGAATTTGGCAGAATTCCTCCAGCTTCAGTGGGAATCTGCATTTTCCTTTCAAATTGTACCATTTCGGTCCTTGGGATCACCCAAAATTGTCCTTATTTTCTGTGTAGCAACTTAATACTTGCCCAGTGTGTTCTGTGGAATAATGTACACAATTTTACAATAACTATGTAATTAACTCACTTTGCTAGTCCCCTCTCCAGGGAAACTCATGCTTCTATTAATGCTATTAGGAAGGTCCTATGCACAGAACAAAGAAAGTGGTGCAGCAGATGAGTTAACATGATTTGATTTGCAGATGCTTTAAACACTTAGCAGGAGACAGCTACGGAAGCTAATTAAATCACTCTAAGGTGCACAGGATTATCTGCTTTGTAAGAAACAATTTCAGTGAATTATGGTCGCCCTTTAGCTGAGGGGAAGTAAAAAGCATATTTGTTTGGAATTAAATTTCCCACGCAAAGTGCCCATCAGGCCTCTCCTTCCTTTTATTTCTAAAATAGCCTTCTTCTGGAGCCAGTATTTTCTAGGAACCTGGATTTTCATTTTGTAAGCACGGTGCTGCTTCCAACTTTCTTACGTAAAAATTTTCCTACTTAGCTATTGATTAGGATCTGCCTTTAAGCAGTGTCTGGAGTAAAAAATCGTGTTGGTACATTCACTACCTCTCAGATACTGCATCTTATTTAGTGTACCGGAATTCCCAGTTTAAAGTAATCACAAAATTTATGGAGAAACGGATAAAAAAGGTTGTAAAATATCGATTTGGGGAAAATAATAACACAACTCATCTATAATAAGAAGAAAAATGAAGCAATAATTCAGGTGTATTGAACGGGTTGCTGCTGGAGGTATTGATCCAGTGCTTTAGTGTGCAACATCGCACCTAACACTGCAATGAAAGAACAGCACTGCATTCCCCTGCTCATTATTTCCCAGACACTATTGCCTTGTTACACTGGTCCCACAGAGCCTGGAGTGCCAGCAGGGAAAGAGAGGAACCCCCCCAAATAACCACAAACCTGTAATATCTTAATGTCACAGCAACCCCCTGTAACAACACGCAGACATTGTGCTCCAGTGCTCCTCTTGAGGCAACCCTGGAGTTTGGCTTTGCTTGTTTTGCTCTTTCCTGTATCTCATGCTGCCTGTGGTCTGTATAAATGGTGCCTTTTGCTGCCTCTTGACAGCACATAATCAGCAATGGTGTCACTGAGGAAACACGCTTCCCTTCAATATTAACTTTCAGGATCCTTGTATAAAAATTCACAATCTCGTTGCAGCGTTTCCTTACCGTGGCAATAAGCAAAAGTTGAAAAAAGGACAGCAAAGGTCAGTGGAATTTTAAAATAAGCACCCCGACATTTCCACAGCATTAAACTCCATCATGCAACATTGCATTTCTGTTTATCTGCTGACATCTGCATAGGTACCACACTTGATTGTTTGGCATAAATAATTTAGCAGGGAGAATTTTATAATGAGCACAGATAAGATTTACCTATGTGAAAAAAAAGAGAAATAATTAAGGAGAAATAGTGTGAGATAAAAAAACCCCAGTGAATTCCTGCAAGAGGGCAACATTTTAGCAATTGCGAAGGCAGAGGTGCATCCTGCTCTGTGAGGAAGCTTCTCTGCATGTGTTGCAAACTTACTGCATCCCATGATCATTATCTAGAAATAGGAGCCAGAGCAGATGATCAAGTTCTGAACAGATCAGGCCTCCTGCAAATTTCAGCCAGCATTGATCTGCAGGATTTGCTCTGGATCCTCAGCATTGTTGGGCTCACAAGGTTTGTCCTTTTTTCCCCCCTTTAATCCATACAGTGACGGCAGCAGAGTGAAGCAGACACTTCTGCTCAAGGAATGGGGGGAAGGGAGAAAAAATGAAAGGAAGAAAATAATCTATGGCTGATGCAGAGGCCAAAGGAAATTGCTTTCTGTGAACTGCAGGGCTCTGCAGGAAGAGTTGAGCCACTGATGGCCATGGATCTGTCCCACAGTTCTCCCTCCATCCCTGGGTGCTCTCCCTGGCCTGAGGGATTTGCTGTGGCCACAGCCCTGGCAGCTTCAGATCCTTTCATTTGCATGCTCGCAGGTCTGCGCTGGCTCAGGAAGCAGAAAACGTGCAATTGTTTTTGTAACCTAAATAACATCTCTAGTTTAGAAGCCCCTGGGGAAAATTCCTTGTCAGGCTGGCAGGCTGAGCTGGCACGATGATAAATGACTGAGGTGTGTGTTCTGACTCTGCGGGACACGAGGGGTGAAGGAAACCCTCTTCTCTTGCACCCTTTGCATCTCCAGTCAGGAAGGGACAGCTGCAGTCTGAGGACATGCTGCCTCTGCAAGGAGGTAGGACCAGGCACTTCCATTCACTGGAAGAATTATTTCCTTGTGAGTTGAAGTGTTGGGGCTGTAGCATCTTTGTAAGGCACTGGCAATGCCTGTGGGGTTTTTCTGCCTTTGGTGGTTGCAGTCATAGGACAGACAGAAAATGTGTGTTAGGTCTAACTCGGGAAACAACCACGGCATGGGGTGTCA
Source organism: Phainopepla nitens (assembly GCA_013400175.1). Classification (NCBI taxonomy): domain Eukaryota; kingdom Metazoa; phylum Chordata; class Aves; order Passeriformes; family Bombycillidae; genus Phainopepla; species Phainopepla nitens. The sequence goes on along the minus strand of VXBQ01016885.1, from coordinate 1,166,257 downwards.
GCAGAGCAGCTCAGCTGTTTCATCAGTACACGTGTGTGTTTTTAGAAAACAGTTTGAGGTTTACAGTTATTGGCCAATGAAAGTTTTCTTACAGAAAAAAAAAAATTCCTAGGGATTTGTGTAATAAAGTCTAAAGCTGCATGAAATTCATCACAGATATTTTCCTCAAATTTCTGCAGTAATTCCCTAATAACTTTTGTCCCTTTAGATTTTGCAGATTTGATAATTTGAATTTTTATGGAAGATGGGTTTTTTTCCCCCAGAAGTGCTACTTACGGTGCCAGGTTTTTTTTTCTTAGGGAAATTGATTTTTTCACATACACTTTGATAATGAAAATGTCTTTTGCACGATAATTCATTAAAAATGTGTCTCTTTTGTTTATTTCCTACTTTTTTTTCCCCATAAGCTCTGAGTATTTTTAAACATTTTAAAGAAAACTGATAAAGGCTTTACATTTACATACATTACTACAGGATTTCCACTGTATTTTTTGTTTAAAAAGGTGTAAATCAACTGATATGCTTTTAGATTCCAGAGCATCTTTACAAAGAAGCAGCCAAACAACTTGGAAGTCAAGGAAACTCTTTAGGTTACTTAAGTGCTCGATTAAATTAGGAATCTAATTGTCAACCACTTCACATTTTCATGGGATTATTCTAAGATTCATGACACCTACAGGCTTCACAGTAAGTTTTGGCTGCCTGACTACAAGCATTTAGTGGATTTTCCCTCTTGTATTTCAATCTCCACCACCCCATTTCAGAGCTGTGCTGACCAATAGGTTTGGATTGACTTGGGTCACCTCCCTGCTCATCCTGAGTTAAGCCCCCTCATTCCTCAGCTGGCAGCACTGGCAGGATCCCCTCTTAACATTTGCTTGATGCTGCCCTTAACTACTCCAGGGCATCTTCCACCTCAAAAACCTCTGTTAGACCATTGCTGCTGAAGGAAATCTGAGTTACCTTTAGAATAATTTCAAATCCTAATATGTGTTTTGTAGTTGTAGGTGCGGGTGCTGTGGGTAAAGCCACGCACTGCTTGGAGCCCCGTGTGCCTCTAGGGCAAAGTCAATATTATCTCTGTCTCCTCTTGGCTTTCATTTCTGCTCTGGTTTTGGTAGCTCCACGTGAGTATTTATCCAGGCCTTTTTAATATGGCCTGAGTAGGGCTGCTTTGCAGAGCACTGGGGCAGTTCTGGCACTGCTGGTGCAGGATTTTATGTACACAGCGTTTGCTTATTAGAGGCTTTCCTGTAACACGGCCTGCAGCCTGACTTCTTCCAAGCTCTAGTCTGGCAAAACAGAGGGGAGAAAGGCTAGAGCAGGTATGACCATGTTAAATTGCTCAGAGTTTATTTAGATAAAGAATTACTCCTTGCTTTTCTTACTACGTTGTACAGCTGCCCTTTTTTTCCGCAGTCATATTTTTTGCATTTTGTACTTTGTTATTCTGATGATGCTGAAAGACAAAGACGCAAACTCCTCTCCCTAATTCACTCCAAAGAACGTACCATCTCTTTCTATTTTCTTGTTAAAACCCAATTGTGTGCAATTTGTAGGAAATTGAAACCACATTTTTCACTTAACTTTCCAAAACTAAAATTTATGAGGAAAAAGAAGCAATAAAGCAGTTACAATCTGGTCATCTATTATTATCTCTGTGGTTGGAGTAGTTCCGCATCTGAAGAAAGTGACACCAAAAGTTTATCAAGCTTGTATGTATCAGTAATTTCACTTCTCTTATTATTTCAAACCACAAGAAATGCTGAAGTTAGTATTATGCACTTGGAAATGATCTTGGTGAAAAAGGACTTGGGTGATCTATAAAAACAAAGCTTTTCTTTTAACTGAGAAACATGGAGGAATATTCATTTTCCTTACTCATTCATTTTAGAATATTGATGTTAAAATAAATTTAACAAATTGTGCTCCTTAAGCTGATTTAACAGAATGTGTTGTGAAAAAGCTGAATTTTCCTCTAGATCTATTTCTATGTATGTGTTTCCCATTATTCTGCTTTTGCTTTTGCATTTCCCCTCTACTCTGAGAACAATGGGAATGACAGTCCAACGCCAGGAGTCTCGACTGCTCCAGCTCTAGAATGTTAGTGGCACTTGCTTTAGTTTTCTCATTTTGCCTTTTTTGTCTCTGAATTAAAATCAAGCCAAATGATGGATGCCCATTACAATCAATTGTTTCAGACAAGCCACCAAAAGTATTGTAGGAGTCATTTACATTTAATCAAATTACACTTTATTTGCAATTCAGGGAAATGAGAACTCTGCAGTAAATCAAATATTTCCTCTCTAAGGGCCCCATTCAGCAGAAAATATCCACAATCTTCCAAGCTGGTGCCTCAATGTATGTAGCAAATCTTCCAGCGGGAGGAGAGCTTGTGCCAACAAACCATCTACTGCAGTCTCTTTGCAACATTTTTAGGGTTGTGGACACCTAAATATTTTTAAATACAAATGCAACCCCTTGAACAATGAATTGTGCAGTGGCTTTAAACCAGCTGACAACAGACTTGCACCTCTCTTAGCTCCCTTTCATGGGCATCCAAGGAACAGTTGCAGGATTTCTGGGGTCCAGTAGTTTTGTACACCACGGGTTGGAAAATACTGCTTTTCCTCTGTGCAAACTGTTATGAAATGGGAAATTAATGACAGTCACTGAATGTCATTTTTTGGGGTGATCTTACATGTCTCCAAAAGCTTTCAGGATGATTTGGAATAAATTAGGAATACAAATACATTAAAAAAAAAACTTCAAATAGAATAAATTCTACTTGAAGGCAGTAGTACAGGGAAGGGCAGATACTAATTTTTGCTCATTAGTGCCTTTTGAAGTTGAAAAGCTTTATGTGCTTGGAATGGGAGGTTATCATTGACTGACAGCTCCCTTCCTCTGCAGTTTACTACTGAAAATCTGTGCCCAACAGGCAACTCTTCTACCCTTGACCAGCACAGAGAAAAAAAATTTGAATTTTGTCCCTTGTGCTTATTTATGGATTTAGTTCACTAAAACTTGACTGATTGAAGGATCTCGATGTCTGCTGATGCCTCAGACAGTTCAAACTGCAGGTCCAAGCACAGGAGAGCAGCAGCTTTTCTTCCAGTGGCAGAAAAACCTTCCTTTGAGTCTCAGGCTTCCTTTGTAATTTTGACCCTGTTACTTAAAGTCAGAATTTTAATTGCGTTTAGAGTCCTGAAAGTTCATTTAGGTGCCTGCTGGGATTTTTAAATAGGCATAGGTACCTAAATTTTATGACTTTGTGGCTGTTTGTTCCCCAGCTCTGAAACTGAGAAATAATTCAGGGCTGCTATAAATTACAGGGAATGCATGATGCCAAATAATGTGGAAAGAACTCTTATATTGAGGCAAAAAATCACTGCATAGGTTCACAACAAAGAGGGTGACTTCATTCTTGCTGATGGAAATACGTCTTCTTTGCTGGGGAAATATCCTGAAACTTAAGATCTCAACAGCCAGAGCTGAAAAAAATTCTCACCAAATCATGTAATGTGTTCTTTAACCCAGTGAGATTTGAAAGCCTAAGAAATAATAAATAATGATTTGCTGTTTAGTAGTTGAATGTCATAAAAGTCAACCCTGAGTACTTTTTCAAGAGTACTTGAAACTAGATTCTGCCATCTGACACTTATACCAGAGTTCAGTGGGTCACTTTAGCTGATGGTGAATGCTGGCTATAGAATAATATGGGATTTCACAGTATAAAAAACTTTAAAACAGAGTTGCATTAGTCCTACCTCTCTCTTTCCAATTATTTAATTTCAGAATATTTGAATGTTAAGAAAAGGTATATTTTCCTAGTTTTGTTCTAGATACCCAGGAGAAGGTGTATTCAGTGTCTTTTTATTTGTGTTTCAGTATTTCATGTTTACTTTATACTTGTGATAAACTACTGAAATAGTAGTTTTTGAAGGGGACTCTGTTATGTTGCTGGTGTGGGGGGAATTGCAGAAGGAAAGGGAACAAAAGGAAAGGACAGGCAGAGCAGGTGAATCCCATGGGAAATTTTTGCTTTTCTTTTACTCCTTCACTTTTGTTTTGTGCAACATGCAAAGTTTGGAAGAAAAAAGTGACATTGCATTTCCCTTTGCTGTTCAGAGAAGCATCAACCAGTTTGCATGTCCTAGAGTTAAACATCATTGCTGTGTCTCACCCGGCTTTGGCTTCGGTGAGTGAGGATCCCTCGGCTCCAGCAGGATGTACAGAAGCTTGTCAGTGTCCATTTGTTACTCAATCATCTGAAATTTATGTTTATTTTCAATAACTGCTTTTATCACTGGGTGTGTATCATGCTCAGATAGGGAAGAGGCCACACCAAATGAAGAAATCAAAGTCAACAGAGTGAGAAAACCCCACTGGTGGGAATTTCCTCTCTTGAGAGACCTCTAAGGTGTGGTCAGCCCCCCTGGCTGTGCCTGGCTCTGCAGGGATGGACACAGCTGCCCATGGGCATACATGGGCTGCCCAGCATCAACACAGGGCCTCCAGTGCAAAACCAAAGTGATTTTCTGTGAAGCTCAAGAGATTGGACATTTTTGCCGTCCCATCCCTTTCCCTGTGCCCTCTTTGGTGAGGGAAGGTGTCCTGGCAGAGGGGATGGGCTTGGCATGCACGGGGGCCATGTGAGAGGAGGGAAAAGCTTCCCTGGAGTTGGGATACACTGCCCAGGAGAGCAGGAAGCAGCGATACCCCCGGGCAGTTGTGATGGAGCTGGTTTGGAGCAGGAGCATCAGTGCATCCTCTGTGCACACTAATTAACTCTGGCAGCCAGGTGCTTAATCCTTCACACACCCAGGGCCTCCGTGAGTTTGTCTGTTTAAGCTCACTCTTGCATAGTGCTGATGGACCCAGAAGTGTATTTATATCATTGCTTACTGCCTGGAAAGCTGCAAATCAGTTCCTGATAAATGTGCCACTTCCAGCAAGATTAATGCTAAATTCCTCCTTTTAGAGTGGCAATTTGCAAATTGCTAAATTAGATTTTAACATTCGAATACTCTTTTTTCATGTCACACTTGCAGCATCTTTGTTTTTATCACCTGATGATACTGTTTGTGTCGGTATTGAACTTTGAGGCATATTAATACAATACACATAGATTTTGGTGGCAATTTTTTATGACAACAGTTCTTATGAAATCTACTAGAAAAAAAGAATCCTGTGGCATAATGTAATCCATTACAGGGGGTTTGCTTTTGTTTTGAATTGAATGGAAAGCAGGTATTTGTTTTATACAAGAGAAAATAGCAATACTATGCTACTTGGAAGGTATTTTATTGATAACTTCAGAGCTGAGATCTAAATTTTCCTATAGGCTGCCAATAATATCTAGAAAATTAGGAAATAAGTACAAGTGCACGATTATAAACCTATGTGATGGTACCTGGTTGTCCATCATAACTTTACATCTTTCATTCTATTTACTGATCATTTTACAGTCTTTAATCTGTGTATTTCACCTCTGTGTTAATTATGGAAGTTTTAATATTTCCAATTTAGGATAAAATAAGGCAGTTCAAGCACAGGGATGTGGTTACTGCTCTGGGGTGCCATCAGCCAGTTCGGATGTTTCACTCTGTATCCCAAACTCAGCAGTGACCACTGAAGAACCAAAGTTCATTCCTGCTGTAAATGAAATACTGGGAGAGTTTCATAACAGGATAAAGAGTTTCAGGCTGGTTCCTCACTTACTTGCCTTTTACAGCTTCTTTTTGAGATATCAGCTTTGTAGGCAAATGGTTGCACCTCAGATATTTTAATTTCCATAATCACTTTCACTGGTTTACTGAGTATATTCTAGAAGGTAAATTGTGAGGGTGGAAGAGAGGAAAGATGAGAAGGGGGGATATAAGCCATTATTTTTGCTTCCTCTTCCCTTCTGCCTGTGAGGCTGCAGATTCCAGACCAGTGATCTCTCTGTGGGCGTGTGAGGGTGCTGAGCTCGTGTTTGGGGGCAGAGCTGCAGGATTTGTTGATCCCTCTGTGGCTGACAGGCAAGGTGATCTAGTGCTGATAATTGAGGCAAAGCCAGTTCAGCCCCAGAGCCCTGATTCTGTCAGGAGCACCAGCCCCTGACGGTGTTTGCTCATCGCCTCCATCCCATCCCCTCCTCTGCTGAGCCTCAGCCAGGGTGGGCTGGCAGAGCTGCCCACGGGGCACTGATGGTTTGTGGGTGTGAAGATGGTTAACTGAACTGTGCTTTCAATTCAGATGAGATTCTCAGTTAACAGGCACCCTGGGAAGAAATGAGTTACTTTTGTTCCTGGGATTATGAGCACTTAATGGAGAAAACATATCAGAATTCTGCCTGTGCTGCATGAGATAACCCTAAAATGCAGCATGGATTTTCAACGTACTCCTCTAGCAAAAAAACCCCAAAAACCTTGCCAGGTGGGAAGGACAAGTTGATGCTCATGTGAGTTCTCTTGCAGTCAGGCTCACGGAGCTAAATGTGAGGTGGCATTGCATGCAAAGTTGGATTTTACTTTATGCTTTTCTTGAGTTCTATCCCTTTGCTTTTGACTTGGCTATTTAAAATTATAATTCAAAAAAATAACTTAAATAATATTTATAATATTCTTTCTGTAAGACTTACAATGTGAGTGGAATATCCAAAAGATGGATGATTCTTACTAGAGCTGGAGCTTGGCTGTCTGATGTATATATGCAGCAGACTAAACTTCAGCCAGTGTCAGTGTGGTTTCACAAAATTTGCCAGAATGGTTCTGCTTTAAACTGGTTCAGGATCTTGGATAAAGTGAATCTAGGATGAGTTTGTGCTGGACCTAAACGAGTAATGAGCACATTCAGGAGAAGCAAGGAAAGCATAAATACTTCACACCAGTTTTGCACTGGCATTGCTGAGAAATGGGGAGGTTTTGGTACTTCCTTTTGTATTGCATTTTCCATGAAGAATAGGTGGTATCTTTTCTTGGGTATAATCAGTGCATTAAAAAATAACTCCTATTTTTTCTTTGCCCTTTCTGATAGGAAAAAGTGAGGATATTTTGCTTCCAGTCCTGTATTGGTTAGGATCACTGCAATTACTTCAGAGGGAGGAGGGAAATAAATTAGAATTTTTCTTCTGAGCCTATTGGACCTTGGTCTTTGGTAGATGCTTCATGCCATATTACTCCTTGCTTGTTTACTGACCTCCTCAGTGACTCACCTTGGCTAATGAATTAGTTTCACTTAAATTACTTTCACATTTGGATAATTTTATTTTTTACCAGCACCTAGTACTCCATTTGATCAAATTAAATCAAGCATGCAGTCAATCACCTTTCTGCAAAAAAAAAAAAAAAAAAAAAAAAAAAAAGACAAAAAGAATAAGAAAAGTCATTGCTTTGGTTTCCCATAATTTATAAGTTACCTAGGACAGGAATTGAGGGGGTGTTAGTTTGGTCCTGGGGTAGGACTGGTTGGTGCAGGTAAGGCAAAAGCAATGCTGCATCTTTAAACAAGCTTTAATAAGGTTTCTTTAACTACTGAGCCCAACTCTGAGATCTCCCCTGCTGTACGCCACGAGTTGCTTGTAGGCTTGTTCTAGAGAGTAATAAGTATTGTTGTTTAGCAATTGTGTTGTTGAAATTCAGCTCCACTATGTCTGACAGTATTTATCTAAAATACTTTCCCTGGTGCATGCTCAAGTTCCAGTAAACCGTGTCTTATTGTGCGACCTTTTCATTTTCCAGTGAAAAGGGATCAGCTCGTCAGATAAAAGCTACAAGCTGAAGTACAGGAAAAATGCGTGCTCAGAAAATCCGAGCATGATTGAAAACAAGATGTGTTAAATCAATGCAGTTTATCGCCTGCCTATTCCTGGCAATTGCTGTTCTAAGCTCATTCTGAGCACACACTAGATGATAAAAGTATAGTGTCACAGTGCTCACTGGGGTGTGAGGGCAGGGAAACATGTTTATCAGACAGGCTGGCATGATTTTTTATCTTTTTTTTTAACCCTTGATAGCATTTATTGTCAAAATTTTTGCAGAAAAGAAACCCCAAACTCTGAACAAGTATGGGAGCGGGTGATACATCTGCTGCTGAAATCAGAGACTGCTGAAAGCTCTCAAATGATACATTTATTTTTAAATGTTACAAACTAGAAAGCAACAAACTCAACTCTTTCAATGTTAAACAATTTGCTGCATCATCCAGGGTATAGCCAAAATGGTCCTTTTGCTTCTGGGTGAGTAGCCTTACTGGAATTTCATGTAGACAAGTCATAGCTAATATTTAGAAATAAAGGTGTGTGGAAACTATTGTTTTCTCAAGGGATTTAAAATTAGTTATGGAGAGGGATTAAAGACCTAAATTAAACCTCACAGCAGGTCAGCCCCTTCCAAGAGCACCACACCTATAATATTCATTACAGCTAGGCATAATTCATCTCATTTTTATGATTCAGCTCCACTTGTATTTCCCTCATTTTCAGAGATTTTGGATGTGATAACTGGTGTTTTTCCAGTTTTCTCTCTTGAAGATTCTTTTTTGGTTTGGCCACAGTGCATTTGCATATCAGAAATCTACAATTCTGAGAAACAGCTAAATTTAGGCTAAGAAGGAATTCACACAGGACACTGAGTTTTTCATTTATGCATCCTCTGATAATAATTATTTTTTAATAACCTGAAGAGATGATGAGTAATAACAAGGTTAAAAGTGAGAGAGGCGATATTCAAAAGGAAATATTGCTGCATAGAAACAAGTTTCAACAATGGTTTTCAATACTCTCTACCCCAAAGGAGTTTGTGAAAAGTGAAAAAAGAAAAAAAACTTCCTATATGTAATCCAGAATTATCCCTAGGACAATTTTAAAGGTGTCTGCACCTGCATTGTGGAATTTGAGAAGTGCATGCAAAGGAAAAAATGTTGAAAATATGCAGAATACAGAATGAAAGAAAAGGTTACATGAGGTGACAGTTTATCATCTCCCACACTCTGTATGGTACATATCTGCATCTGTTTCTGAGCCAACAGTTTAAAAATAAGTGCAGTGTCTTTATTTTTAAAATGTTTTAAAGTAGATCTAAATATAGATCCTATAACCAACCTTATGCACCCATTATTTTAAGTCTTGGCTTGGATGCATTTCTGTGTTTGTGTTTATGTGTGCACATATATTTATTTATTTAAATGTAGGAATAAGCCATTGAGAACCAGCCCTTTTTACTGAATTTTTTGCTGGATGCTCACATGCACCTCCAGAATGTGTCTGAAAAACTGAAAAATATTCACAGGTAAATGCTGTTTATCCCCTTTTTATAATGACTGCCAAAGTTGCATCAATTAACCTGGATGGCCAACACGAAGTAACCAACATGCATTAATTTCCTTCTGGCCCTCTGTGTGCACATCCCCAGTGAATTCCACCAGCCTGGTGTGAAATTGGGATGTTTAAATTCCAGTGCCTGAAACTGGATTCTGTTTCAGACTCCCTTAAGGCCAGATCTTCCCCATTAGACAAGAGGTCAGTGCAGTCAGTGGAAGAGGAAACTGTGAAGCTCACAAATTGTTTGACTTTTTTTTCCCCCAAGCCAGCTTGCAGGTTGCTATGAGTGAACTTTCAGAGTTGATGTGTTTGGAAAAACCAACACATAATTCCTTCTAGACAGATGTCAAAATTCTGTAACTTCCATAAAAATATGAGGCTCAGGACATGCATTCCTTGCATCTTCAGCACCTCCACTGGCTGCAGAGAGTGGGCTGGGTGAGAAGAAATTGCTCCTCTGGTTCTAAATTCCTGGAAAAAGTTTGTTTTCAGGAAGAAAATATCATGCTGTCTATCATGTCTGTAATAACACTGATGAACATGCTGGGGCTGCCTCAGACACTGGCCTATTGCATCTTTAATTCAAGTAAAGAGCAGTCACTGGGGAAGCTCAGAACTCTGTGTTAGGTTTGTCATTTGACTCAGCTCTGCATTTTCCTCGTTGCTTGACACAAGCACGTGGGGTCTGTTGGGGCATGACGTGGCAATGAAATGTAGGAATTACGTTTTGGATATCTCTACTTCTAATTTTAAAATAATGACACGGAGTCACAGCTTGATTTTAGAAATGGAAATTCAATGTACAGGAGCATGTTTAAGTACCAAGACCAAATAAACAAGGAAATTCTGGGTTAACACTGGAGGGGCATTTCTAGCCCAGACCTTTCTGTGCAGGCTCTGACTGTCCCACCCACTTCCATTTTCCACTGCTTGTGGGAATAAACACTCCAGGGAAAGTCAGCGGAAAGAAAACTTCAGAAAAAGCAAGACAAATTCACAGCAACAACAACCAATAGCTGAAATGCTTGCATGTTTTCATTTAAGGAGCTTTAATTAGCAAAGGAAAAGTCTTTGCAGGGAGATTTGCAGAACAGTTTTTCTCATTTGATGATGGGGTTTTGAAGAGGTTTTTTTTTTTTTTTTGCTGTCTTTGTAGAGCAGGCAGAAAGAGGCCACTGTGCATAAGAGTTGTTGGGTTTGGTGTCAAAATGTTGCTTTGTAACACCATCCACTAGCACTGCTGTATAGCAGGGCCATAGGAGGCATTTTAGTACCTGGAGTTTGACATTATTAGGGTCTGTTCTGTCCTATTCCCACCTTCTGCAGCCAATGTTTTATTTTGTTAGGGTCAGGGGCTTGCAGCATGAGTCTTTTGTGGCTATGAGGTGTTGAGACACAAAACTTTGTGTGTCTTGGCCACAGAGTCACCTTCTATTTACATTCTGAAGAAGTTTCTCCCATTGGACAGGAAAAAAAAAAACCACCTGTGTCAAAGCTCCACCTCTTTGACACTGCAGTTCAGGACCTGCCACCAGCTGTCTAATTTTGTTGTGGAGCCAAATTTACAAAATAAATTTGTGAAGAAGCAGAGGAAGAGTCTAAAGCATCTTCTTCCATTCCACTGTTCAGTGACTCCCTGGTGCTCCACAGGAGCAAACATTGTGGAATATTTAATTCCCACCTACAGCCTTACCCTGAGTGTTTCACTTGAAACAATCAGGACCAGATTTCTCCTGTGAGATAGGGATGGTCAGACCTGTGGGCCTAAGGCAAAGTTTTTTGTAGCCTTCAGCCCTTTTTTTTTGGTTATTTGAGCCCTCAGAGTTCCTTCCCTCTCCTTGCAGCCTTTTTCCCTGGAAAAGCATATGGGAAGTTCATAGGTCTAAGTGCTGCTTTCTCATTGGTTTTGGGTCAAACAGAATGAAAAAGAAACAAGGACCGAAAAATAAAAGGAGTAAATGAAACCATGAATGCATAGGAAACAAATTAACTGGATATGTTTTACATTCTGAAATATTTCCATAATGCTTCTATGTAGTGTGTGTTTATTTTTCTTTGAATAATAATGTTAAAATGTGTCTAATTCAATTACTCTCTGCATTTGCTGAATGAGTTTTCCTTGGTGAAGGGCTCTCCTACACTACCCCAAGCTACGAATTCCATATGATATTTGAACAGGTCCTTTTAATTGCTGATATTAAGTGTCGATCATTCTGCTGTGAGTTGGCAGCATGGCCAGAGAAACAAATTCCTCTCTCAGATACATCAGACAGTCATTCAATTAACAACCAAAGCTTTATTGACACAGTAGGAATTCATTATGTGAAATATTAAAAAAAAGCCCTCCACTGACTAGTCAAAAAAAAAAAAAAAAGAGACTTTTAAAGATGGTGGATTATCTGCATGTGGTTATTAAAATTATCTGTGCAGAATTTGAAATTATGGTTATGATGGAAACATTTTTTCTCAGAGGCATAAGCAGCATTTTTGCTGAAAACATAAGCTGGACTTTGAAAAGAGGACTATAATGTACACATCCCTATTTCCACAGACATTGTGCATTTTCTTGATTAAAAGCCTTAGATTTTATGAGTTATGGCTTTAGACTTGCTGCATAAAGAGCTTCATGGCTTATTCTGTTAGAGTCTAATTTGAAAGAAAGTTCTTCCTCAAGGGTTTAAGAAGTAATTCATAAAATGGTAAGAATAATAAATATTGTGCCTTAACTCATACACTAGGATAGATAGACAGATTTTGTACACCTGGGTGTAATTTTAGTTAATTCACACAAGAGACAGGCTGAAAGTTTATTGTTTGGAAGGAGAAAAATGGCTTAAATCTTGTATTTGCAAAAATGATTATATTAGCTTAAATAAAAATGCTACTCTATTAATGGCTTCAATAAGCTTTGCATTTGGAAAAGTATTTTAATAAAAAGTTATCTGAAGTTTACTGCAACTTAAAATATGTAAGTGAGGGAAAAGTACTTACCTTGATTTATATGTCTTTTGGAGGTGTAATTATTGGCTTTTTACTCACCTATGTAAAACAATGTACTTTTGTAAATGGATTTCTGGCCACTTTACTCCTTTTTTTTTTTTTCCACATAAAAAATAAGCACTGTCAATCAAAGAATTTTAAGGTTTATTTCCTCTTTAGAAATGATTGATAGCCTTTTAGATTTACAAGTTGACAAGTTAAAGGGTTCTATTGGTATAATTATGTACTAAATTCACAGTCTTTCAATTTAAATGTCCTTTTAAAACCACAAGATTATCATACCTGTATTTTGAAAAGTGGGCCAGTCAGTTTGGGTTGGTATACAAATTGCTTCCATTAGCCTTGGGACCTATTTGAATTTAGTACAGTTTTTTAAAGTTAGCAGTATTTTCAATAGTACTTTTAAAATATAAGGTAATGGGAATGCATTTTAAGTACCATATGTGTTAGCTTGTTTTTAATGTAGGGATGTCAAGAACACAAATAGAGAGTTTGTATTTCTGATTGATTCTTTTTTTCCAATCATGGAAAGAAAGCTGTTATTTGAATTAAAGGACTGGGAAATGCCTTATTGTGGGTGGACACCATCATTGAGCAGTCACTAGGGCACGGGAAAACCTTGCAGGGAGGTGATGCCTGACCTTGTAGCAGCTCCTCTGCAGTGCTTGGAGATGAGAATATTCCCTTTTCTTTGGAGTTTTTTCCCTTCCTGACCTACAACTGGTCTGGTTTAATGCTGAGGGTGAGGTTAAACATGTGAATATCTCTTTCACTGAGAGATGATGCTGTTTGTAAATGAAAGAGGAAAGGAGGGCTGAAATTGTCCAGTCTGTGGTCAGATGTCCAGGCAGCTAAAGATCCCTTTTTTTTTTTTTTTTGATTTTACCTAAGATTGAAAGGTTGAAGGGTTGTAGACTAATGAGTGGTATTTAACAATAGCAGTTTAGGACCTAATCCTGCAGGTTGCTGTGTGCAGCCTCTCCCCACCCCTAAAGTAAAGCTGAAGCTGTTTGAGGCAGGAAGTTTTCACTATCTCTCACAGGATGCTTGATGCCTTGTGAGATTGGACCATAAAATTAACTTTTTTTTTTCGCCATTTAGTTCAGAAAATACTCAGAGGAAATACTCTGTGGATTTCAAATGTGTTGAACGTGTAGGAAGATATGAGAAAATGACTGCTAACTCTGGGGGGATTTCAGAACTGGCCTCCATTTATAATATTGCAGAATTTAGTAACTACTTTCCCAAAGGATCTAAAGGGAAAATGGCCATAAACTAGACTGAATTGGAGGAGAAACACATTTGACAGAACCATGCTAAAATCTTTGAACATATTTGCAAAAGAAATGTAAATTTGAACTGTAGCATTTGGGCTTTTTTTTTAATCTTTTCAGAGAACAGCTATTTTTGATAATAAATATAAATAGCAGTAAATTAATTTATCTGAAAAAGGTTAAATCTAAGCAGCCTTGTAAGTAAACCCAGAGGTAAGGAAACCAGGGAGTTCCAGAAGAAGGTGCTGTGATATTTTCTGCAAAACTACACAACAGAGAGGTCAGCATGGGCCAGAGTGGGCAAGGAAACATAGGAAAAAAAGGCCAAACTATCCCAAAATCAAAAAAGTCCCAAGCAAGGGAAAAGCCTTGTGCTTACTCCTTCCATATAATGACCTGGGTAAAAGTAAAAGATCACATTCAGATATTCCTGATGAAAGGAAATGCCTGAAAAAGCCCCAAACAAACCAGGAGACTGGGGGGGATGTCATGTCCTCTGGGGTAGTAAAAAGCTCAGAAAGTAACATCTGAAGGATTTCTAGTCTGGTGTTGCCATAATTCTATCAGACTAATTCCAGGATGTGGTCAGGAGGTTCCTTTCTGATCCTAGAGGAATGTTGAGGTCCTGCTGGACCGTGTGCCTCTCCAGGCAGTCCCCATCAACCACACGTTTGTGTCTCACGGTGTTGGGCAGGTCTGGAGCCCTCCTCACCACCTTCCTCTGCCCCAGGCTGCAGTAGCACTGGTGGATTTGCTTGTGGAGATGAGATGTGCCAAAGACCCAGGAGGAGATAAAAATTTGACCCTTTGCTTGCCAACTGGACAATCTGCTGTAGAAATGTGGTTTGAAAATAACAGTAATTTAAAGGAATTGTTCCGTGGGCTCGTTATGGAATGCCAATTAATTCCAAACAAGCCAGGGATTAGATAATGGTTTAATGATAACATGAAGATCTTTAGGAATATGGAAAAATGTTCTTTTAAAACATGGAAATATGGACAGGTTATGCTATGTTGAGGCTGGGAGATGGAGTTTGATGCTGAATCTTTTTGAAGTGTTCAAATATCATCGTTCTAGGCACATAATAAAGTTCATAATAAGATCCTCATAAAGGTATATGATATATTCATAAATTAGTAAGACTTTTTGTGAGAAATATTTTTTGCTAATAAAAAGCTAAGAGAAGAAAAACTTTAAAGTGACTCAAAAAGGAAAAAAGATTCTTTTTCCTCCACAAAAAAAAAAAAGGCTGAAAATATAAAAATCCACATTCAAATTGGTTTTTATTCCATTTAACTCAAAAAATTTAAACAAATTGCTGTTGAATATTTCCACATCTCTATTGGCATGGGAGAGTCAAGATGTGCTGTTGTTTAGAGATGCTCAAGAATACTTGACTGTTCCAGTTCACCAAAGCACTTAGGAAATTCTAAGCACATGTTGAAGTCTCACTAACATCTGAGTTTTAAAGTGATCATATGACTGGAAATATAGCTACAAGGTCATTCAGTGCAGTCCCCTGTAATTATAGGCAATCATATAAAAAACATAATATGCTCAAATTTGCTTTGCTGAAAGCAAATGGGTTTAAGTATGTGCTTACAGATAAGCATGTGCTTAAAGGCTTGACACAATCAGAGCTTCCATTAATGCAGAAAGACCAGCATTTTCATGAAGATTAAAGTGTTCCTCTTTCACCACTTCTCACCTCCATTTTATCGGACAAGGACTAGGGAAAGATGAACTAAAAACACTGCTGTATTTTTTTTTAATTATTAAGTCTCCTGGATCAGTTTAGGGCTGATTGGAGCCTAAGCTGCTGAAGTCAGTGTCAATGAGTAAAAAATAAAACCTCTGCCAAGACAATTGCCTGTATTTCACAACAAAATTATTTGTGAACATTGCATATGAAGCACATTAGAAGTACAATGAAATTTGGAACGAGAAAGGCACTGGAATAGTAACTACTTTTGTCTTCCAATCACCTTCCTCCTAATACGAAGAACCCAACATGAAACATGGGCTGTAAAGTATTTATCAAATTGATTTAATTGTGCCCTTCAGAGATAATAATTGCTTCCTGTTTGGAAGGTGTTACGTGACATCCCCAAATCTTCCAGCAGCTTTGGAGGAGCTGAGGTGGGAAGGTTTGGATTGCAGTCAAGGACCAACCTCACCAGTGTTTGAGCCAAGACTTCAGTCAGTGCTGAGCTTGGTCAGAGGGGTTTTGCCGTGGTCCTGCCGGGGTCTGGCAGTGCCTTTGCCCGTTGTCACCTGAGCCCCTCGCTCTGCTGTGTCACCTCACGCTGTTGTTTGTTGTTGTTTCAGCTCTGAACGAACCCACCATTGACTATGGTTTCCAAAGGTTACAGAAGGTTATCCCCCGGCACCCTGGTGACCCCGAACGCTTGCCAAAGGTCAGCACAAAGTTTATTGTTTTATTAAATATGGTAAAGATGGTTACTGCATGTTTTTGTCTGAAAGTGCAGGGCTCTGTAGATGTGATGGTCCTGGTTTGGTAGCCAACCTAGAGAAGCTGAAACAGAAGCATGACCAAGAAAGCCCAGTCAGCAACGGGAGCCTAAGGAGAATTCTGTTATCTTCTCAGCTAACCCAAACAGGTGTTGCCTTTCTCAAGCACAAATCTTTATCTGTGTTCTAAAACATGTAACAATGAACATATTTTTGGTTACCGTTTTGAGACCTGAGCAGTGTTTTCATAGAATAATGATGGTTTTTGGTTTTGGTATCAGTAGCGCTTTGCCAGCATAATTTCGAGAACTTCACCACTGATAAAATCAAGTTAATTGGATGTGACTCCATTACTGCTGCATCATGTATTGGTTTAGGATAATAATGATTATGTACTGTTTTATTTCAGGATTGCTGATTTAATTAGAGCATTGTGTACTGAAACGATGTTTGTTCCTGTGAAAATTAGTGAGGTTTTTTTTGTTGATTTCTGTCACGTAAAAGCTGGGGGAAAGACAGCATTGTTCAGATAGGTTTCTTGTACTGGGAAAACACTGGGATTGCACTCAGATCTGTTTTTTGATACCTTGCAAGAATTTGCAGTGACTTTTGTGGTATTCTGGAGTAAGAGGTGGGGGATTTAAGTGTTGTTCATGTCCACAGGAACTCTGAGCACTAGTGATGAGCTGGAGTCACTGTCTGTGGCCAGCTGCCACCACTTGTTTTATCTGCTGTTCCTGAGTGAGCTGGGGAGTCAGAACACTCCCAGTGGAAAAGAAAATCTGAATTTGCAGACCTGAGACACAGACAAATTAATTGTTCAGTTAATGTACCTCCAGTATAGCTTTTGTGACTGGGCAATACTTGTGACCTTTCTTCTGTAGCTCTCTGAGCTGTCCCCAGGCTTTCATCAGGAATTGTTGTAGGCTTTGATTAGTTGCATTTCTAAAGTGTTTGAAAGGCGAGAAGATTTCCTGAACACTGAAACTTAATTTATTTTTTTCCTTGAAAGAAATAAAATTCAGTATGTGATTTTTTTACAGGCTAGTTCTGTGTTTTATCTTTGCCTAGGAAGGCTGCAGGCAGTGGTTTTGGGGTCACTGATGTGTTGTCCTTCCCTCTTCCCACCAGAGAAACATGCTGTCCTGGAGAGTTACATTTACCATTGGCTCTGCTCATCCTCTGCAAGCTGTCCCTTTCCCTAACAATTGGACAGGCTTGCAGCAGGACACAGCTTTCATGGCTTGTCAAGTTTCCCTCCAGAGGTGCAACCCTTTCCAAAGAAAGAGAGCGTCCTTCTGTAGGGGCTTTTTTTTTTCACCTTTATTCTGCCTCTGCTGCCAAATGTGCTTCTGGAGAAAAATAATTTCTCAGATAAGAAGAAGCCAGCCTTCACTATGCACCAGGCATTTGCAAGACCCAAAAGAAATGCTGCAAAACTTCCCTAAACCAAACAATCCAGCTGGCTAGTAGATGGCTGTAGAAATTCAAGTAAAATAAAACTGGGCAATTCAAAATTGAGTTATGTGGCCAGGGGTTGTGGTGCATCACCAACTTCCACAGGAACTGGGCTCCTTTTGGGCTCCTGAGGCACCGAGGGAGTCCCCAGCAACGCCCTGTGTGCTGGTGTGGCGATGAGGGAATGCAGCCTCCAGGCCAAGCACCCTCCTCTTTCCCATTTGTTTTGAGACTGGTACCATACATTCCTGCTGCCTATAATCAGGCAGAAGAAAGCTTCTCCTAGCTCCAAATCCTGACTCTGAAAGTTGTAGTATTTATGGACAAGGTATGAGAGTGAGGGTTAGCACTAAGACATCTGTCCACTGCTATACCCTCTTGGCTTCATGTGTTTCTTTGGAGTACCTTTTAAACTAATTTTTCAAATCTTTAAATCAAGGGAAATTATGGTTATGTCTGCAGAGGTAAGATGTGATGGCCTAAAAAGGAATTACCTCTTAAGGGCTGGACAAACTCAGTGAAGAAACTGGTAACATTGTGCAAGTTTTGAGGGAAACAGGATGAAGAGAGGATTTTTTTTTTTTTTTTTTGTCTTTGGGTAATTCCTTCTGTGCGAGCCTGAAGGTTGGACCTCAAGTTCAAGTCTCATTAATATGCCACACACAGAGGCTGAATGCAGCAGGGGTTGGCACATGTCGACTTCTGCATTTGAGGCACTGATGGTTCAATTCCCAGCATCACTGGCTGGCTCCAGGATCATCATCAAGGACGCCGTGAGCCTCTGTGCTGGTGAGCACTGCACAGTGCTCTTCCCCATGTCGTTAAACCAGGAAGGGCTTTGGCACTTTTCCACTGCAGACAATTCTCAGTGGCTACTAAGAGGAGTGTTGGAAGCCATATGGCTCCCACAGTGGAACCACGGGCAGAGAGGGCAAATGTTTGAGAGAAACAGAGAGGAGAGCAGTGCTCAGAGCTCTCCAAATCCTTCCCTCCATTTCCCCCTTTGTCCTGACAGCACATTGTCACTTTCTGTTCATGAAAATCTTGTGCCTTTGCAGTAAATAAATAAAACAAAGCATATTTCTCTAATTGCTGCTAGGATTCATGACCATTATTCCATTGAAACGTTACTGATGAATTAGAGATCTTTCTAGAGGTATAAGTGGTTACAATTTTTGTGTTCATAAGGGCATGCTGTCCTTACCATGTGCTATTCTGCTCTGTGACTTATCCCTGCAGTCAAGGAGAATTGTTGAGGCCATTAAGTGAGTGTTAGCACATGCTCTGCCCTCCAGAGCTGAGGAGTTAACAGCATTTCTAAAACCATTGAGGCTGTTTGAAAAGTTTGATCTCCACAAGTTTAGAACCAGTATTTTCAAAAGTGCTCAATATTTATGCTCAAGATGATTTTGAAATGTTCCAACTATCTGTTGGAAGTAGGCAAAGAAAAAAAAAAGACAAATTTTGAAAACTAATTTCTCCTTCCCAGTGCTTCAACAGGCAAATTCCAGTAGAGGATGCCCTCCCACAGTGAGGAGAATGGGAGCACCTGGAAATGAGGGTCTCTGGACCAC
The DNA here is from genome assembly GCA_013400175.1 of Phainopepla nitens. Classification (NCBI taxonomy): domain Eukaryota; kingdom Metazoa; phylum Chordata; class Aves; order Passeriformes; family Bombycillidae; genus Phainopepla; species Phainopepla nitens. The sequence goes on along the minus strand of VXBQ01016885.1, from coordinate 1,147,171 downwards.
AAGATTGACAGCTGATGTGCTTAAAGTAGAAATGCAATATATAGTTTCTGGAGAAAAGGGAGGGAGCTGATGTTGGCAGCTGAGCTATGGAGCCAGGTTGAGCCAGAATCCTGTTCCCTTCTTGTCCAGATCAGGTCAGGGAAGGCAGCCAGTGGAGGGAGATGGGCTTGTCTGTACAGACACCCCCACACTCACGAGCACCAGGAGGAGAGACAAGAGGTGGTGGGATTAGCACCCAAAGCTTGGAGTGAGATCAAGTACCAGGAGTGTGCTGGGCAGTGTAGTCTTTCCTTTCTAATACAGACAGGAGGCAGATCAGAGGAAACAAGAGATCTCTGGGGATAAGAGAAAAGAACACTATGATGCTAAGGTTGAGAAATGGTGTCATTGTCCTGCAGGAGCAGTCTGTAGAGAGCCTGTGTGGAGCTGGGAACAGCCCTGCACCTGTGTGTGCCCCATTTCTGTCTCCAGTGTTCACACACATGCACACAAATGCACTCGTGTTGTTGGTTCCTGTGCACATAAAACTGCAGTGGAGATCACTGAAGAGTTCAGATCACAACAACATGTTGGGTCTATTAAGGTTCATTCATGTAACTACCCTGCAATCCTTAAAATAAATCCCTGGCAGACACGTTGCAATTCTGCAATTTTGTTAAAACTCCACAGCTAGAGCTGTAAAACAGCTTCAGCTGTGAGCTAGATTTGAAACACATCCATCCTAAATGATTTAATAACAACGATTCCTCTTTATATGCAATTTCCTAGATTTTATTTGCCATTTTCACCACTCCTACAACTCATCACTTGTATTTAGATTAAGCAGAAGATTATTCCCTCTGTGTTTGAGAAGCGAGTCATTGCATCAACCCCCTCTGTGATCTGACGTCCTTTCCCTCCCAGTCTGTTCCTTCAGTGCTCCCTAGGAGACCCCTTATCCCTCCTGAAAGGGACCTTTACTTCTGGTTCCTCTTCATGTAGATGAAAGTGGAGCTTCTCTCTCTAGTGCACAGGGGACTCCCTGCTGAGCTGAGAGCACAGGTAACCAGAATCCTCCTTCCCTTTAGCTGCTTTTCTCTGGTCAGTCATTAAACCCCTCCAAAGACATAGCCCACCTCCTCATTTAGGACACTAGTAGAAGACATGTGGTTATTAGGAATCAGAGGCTGGCAAAAGCAGTTGTCTTTTTCCATATGAAATCCCTCAGATCTGCCCTTTATCCATCGCAACATGGGTATTGTTTATATTGCAAATAAAGGTTGTCTCTAAACGTGGGTGGTTGGCCCAGGCTTGCTAGCAGGGGTTAGAATAGCAATGAAGACAATGCAGCTCAGGTTTGCTGCTTCAGACAGACCCAATGGAAATTCCAGAAAGGATTGCTATGTACTAACTCAACATACACTGTATTTTAACCTAAATTAGTAATTTTCAGCTAAGAAAACACCTTTCGTTTTTTTTTCTTCCCATCCAGCGTAACAAGAGAATCATTAGAAAACTTTTATACTAAGTGTGGGCAGGAAGGGGGGGCATGTAAAGAGGAGCTGTTGGACTTCATCTGTACAGCAAGGAGGTCATAGGATGTGCTTGGAGGGTTCTACATTCTACTGTAAAATTTACAGGATTGTGAGACCAGCATTAAGGTTGGTATTGAACCCTCAACAGCTGGGATTTTTTAAGTTTCCTAACAATTTGAGCGCTTAGTTGGCTGAGTAGCTTGTTTAAGGGGTCTGATATTTTGTCTATCCTATAGAAAATATTAAACAAGGAAACATCAAAGCTTCTGAGGTGGCGAGGTACCTGTGAAAGTGTCACCCTTATGGGGTGGTGGATGTCAGAGGGGTGTCTGGAATAGGCAGAGTCTGAAAGGAGCGAGCAAAGGGACAGAGGCACCACTCGCTGAAGGGCAGAGCCAGCACACAGGGCTGGCAAGGAGCCCTTTCCCTTCTGAAGGTCAGCAGTGTGCACACACATTTCACTGAGCTTTCTTTATAACTGGGTCAGCATTTACTCAGCAAATGATTAGAGCAGATGGTGTAATTTAGAATCTATGACAAAACTTTTAATAGATCAGGGCTAACATAATGACAAGGAGCTCTGCGCCGTTCTCCACTCCCGCTCTCTGCTTTGCCTTGGGGTAAAAATCATGCCTGGAGTGGGATTTTCTAGTCTGCACATTCCATCTGAGCGACTCCAACCACTTGTTTGAGCATCCTGTAGGAGGGATCCCCACATTTCTCTGTTCCTGTATCCTCATCCTTGTTGGTTTTAAGTACAACAATTGACTGAGGGTGACAGGAAGACACCAAAGAGGTAAACACAGTCCCTTTGAGGAGCAGGTTTAGAAGGAAAAAGCCACAGTTTGAAGAAAGTAACAAAGGCTGCATTTGTGTATTTTGCTCCATGGAGCTGAAAATATCTAGTAAATTGATCCCGTGGGAGTAATAAATACACATTACTTTATCTTGTACTTCATGTCCTATACCCCTGAGCCTTGATAGAACAACACCACTTAATAGACTTAAAAAAAGAGTAATTACAGTCATTGGTTGTGTGATATTTCAGCCCTTCCAGCCCTGCCTGACCTTCTAATTTAGCTCACCGTGTCTAACTAATGCATTTATATTCATCTTTTATGAAGCATGTGTAGTACAAAATTGACTTTGCAGCCTTTAGCAAGCTGTCTTACCAGGTTTGGGATCTGGTTAGTACAGCGTACTGTATAGCATATGTACATTTACAGCAGAATTTGGCATGCATATGGTTCTGATCAGCTATTACTTTTTATCCTTTTGGAAATAAAATATAAAATATTTTTTTCCATTTCATCCTCCCCTCCCCTTTTTTAAAGCTTTTATTCATTGCGGCATTATTTACAGCTAAACATGCAGGCAGGAAGATGCAAGCATTTTTAAAATGATTACCACTAATGTTTCTACTTGTCAGAAGTGCTTAAATTTTCCTGCACTTTGTCTAAAAACTTAGCACATTTACCTTTTAAGAATTACAAATTTCTAAGATCTTACCAAGCTGATTTACAAACACAGCTGACAGTTTATGATGAATGATGTTGCAAAACGTGCAATATGTTTCTCTGTCATTTCTATGCATGTATATATTAAGAAGAAGATTAAGAAGAGAGAGAACCCCCCTCTGAAAGAAACCCTTGAGTTAGAGAGTGCACACACAAATCTCTCTCCTGTGTTTCCTCATAACTTCCCGCTCACTTCACTCATCCAGTGGAGCACAATTGTTCTCTGTGCATTTTCTCCCACCATATGGTATCCTCATTACCATACACTAAGGGTCCATATGGGGAACTTGTGAAGTGAACTGTATTCATTTTAACTGCCAGATGAGCAGCCTTTTGCTTTGCAAGCTTAGCTTAAGTCATCTGCTGTCTTTATGTTGTTATGGCAACACAGCACCAATAAAAAATTCTAATCTACTGTAAGTGTCTGGGATCACAGTATTTTAAATGCTCCCTGTAACTGTCCTCCAAGTGAGGAGCTTGTTCTGTCCGTGGGACAAAGGGTTATTGTCAACTCCAGCAGGTGGCAGTAAAGAAATTGGTTCTTTTTTTCTTTAACCTTTCCTAAAAATATCTATTTTTCTTTTTCCCCCTTATCTGCTCACCTCAGAAAGTCATAGAATTACACAACATGGTCAATCCTTTATATGCTGAGGATTTCTGATGCTCAGGTAGGAATTGCAGGTGATGCATTTGAGTTACAGCTCAAATATTAAAGAGCAAAGAATGAAACCGTGGAGGCAGCTCATGCACTTTATTGACAGAGATCCAGGCTCAAATACCTCTTCACCAGGACTCTGATGCCTCCTTAGCCACACATGTTCAGTTTTGGAGCTGTTTTCTAGCTTCTAGCTACATTTCCAAACACAAAGCTAATTAAGAATATCTTATATTAATGGAAATAGGTGGCAGCATCCTTAAACATAAATCATCTTCACCTCCACAGGCCATATGATATGTTGCATCTCTGTCTCCCTGTCTGCATTGAAAGTGAACGTTTGTAGTCTCAGTTCATCAGTTCACATTAGCCTCATGCTGAATATTTAAACACAGAACAATTTGAACACACCATGAAGAGAGACAGTGACTGCACTTTCACTTGGAACAGCAAGAGCTCATCTAATAATAATTTAGTAAATCAGCCATTTAGTGGCTCAGTTGTAGACTGTATTGTGCCAAATAATATTCAGTTCAACTGTATGCTGGTGAAATGGAAATTCAGACTCCAGTCATGTGGCACATTTTTTGCTCAATGGAGAGATGAAATGGAAAACCACCCTCCCAATAGACTGTTTGAATGTAGTGATTTATCAAAAATATAGTAGGGTGACAATATAAACAGGATTTGGTTGTATGGAGTACAATCTATTCTAATTAGGCTTTTATTATTGTGGTTTCTTCTGTGCAGATTATTTGATAATTCAGGATTTGCATCTACCTCTTCAGTTTATTTCATATATAAGCAGAGAGCAGATCTGTGTAGTTACAGCATAGTTACAATCCTTTAAAGCCCAATCCTCTGGGAAGCCTGATGAGCCCTTTATTGCCTTATTTTGAGCCCTGCCTCACAGGGAGCACTGTGCCCCAAGGAGCAATGGGGAAACACAGCTGCTGCCATGGGTGTTGCTTCATAGCATGAAAGCAATATCAGATTGATTCTTTTTTTCCCCCCTTTTAAGGCTATGAAGATTTGTAGGGAGTGGTTATATCTTAGAGTGACTGATATAACTGGAATAAAACAGGCTTTTGGGTGCCCATCCTTGCTTCCTGTGTGCTGACTATACCTTTTGTGGCCTGTATCAGTGTCTCTAATAAAAGATATTACCTCACCCTACAAAACTTGCCTTGCTTGTAACCATAGCCCACTGTCACTTCAGCCAAAGAGCTACACTTCAATGTCTCTGGTGAAGATGGGGGAGAGAGTGTGTTTTCCTAGAAAGTGTGTTGTGAAGTTTAATTTGCTGCCTTTAAAGTGGTGCTTTGAGATCTCTGAATGCGGGGCATTGCAGAACTGTGAAGTAATGTCTATAATCTCACCTAGAGTTTCCATTTCTGGCCTAGTTTTAGGTGTTATGTGGTGGTTTACGTAGTGATGTAAAATATGATTGCCGTGTATTTCTCCCAACACAGCCCAATTGAGTGGCAGAAAAAGCATCCTCCAAACCATCACGATGCCATTTAGCAGAGAGTGCTGGAAGCAATAGGATGCCTCTTGTCGTAATTCTTCTAAGAAATACAGAGCCTCACGATCTATGCCCAGCTGCTGACGCTAGAAAACTCAAGCATTTTGGTAAAATGAATCAAGCAGTAATGTTTCTTTTATGAGATCCCCTCCCAGGAAGGGAAGGTTTGGCACCATTTGGAGATCAGGCTCAGTGATCCATCATAGCAGAGGCAGCTGTCCTGGAGCGTGTCCCAGGTCACTCGATCGAAGTGGTGCCTCTTACAACTGTATTATTGCTCATGGAACAGTAATTGAGGTACCATACTTAAAAATTACCTGGTCTAATAGGCAGTGAACAATTTGCACTCAATACAATTATAAGCCAAATCATTCATTTCATAACACTTGGACTAATTTATTTGTTGACCTTTTAATATCCATAGCTCTTCAGTAGTATTAACTGCAACTTGGACAAAATCTCTTGTTCATTTTACATTCATTGATTTTTTTTTTTTTCCCATTGAGGCAATAACAGTTGTTTGAGTACAACCTTTTCTTTCTGCTGTAAAAGTCAATCATGTAACTTATGGTGATATAACTCAACTGGACTGGAATGTCCTCTAAGTACAATAGCACAATCTCAACCTACTTGTACAGACATGGAAATGCATTTTGGATTTATTTTAAGGAATATTCTGGAATACATTTGTGACTACAGATAACAAATGATACATTTGCTGAGAGGAGAATGAAAACAAGACACAGAAGCATTTTTAAAGCAGAGACACATATATTTAACACATTTTTTGTTGCTATGTTTTGGGCAGTCCAGGATGCCGAAATTGTGAAGTTTGTTGATTTTGTTCTTTCCCACTAATAATGCTGGATTCATAATTTCATCTGCTCATAGCATCTTGAAGTCCAAACATGCCTAATTTTTCCAAATGTGAGACTCAGACAAATAAAATGTGTTTAAAAGTGTTTTTTAATAAACAGGAAATAAATGATACTCATAATTTGATGATCTGGATTTTCTTTCATTATTCAGCTATAAACGAGTGTGAGCGCTGAGGTTTTGTTGATCAGAAATATTGATGTATTTTGAAAACTCAGTATTTTGAAGCAATTCTGTGAAATATATTGGTGTAGTGACAATGGTAATACTTTTTTCACAACACTGCAAAAGGAGCCCTAGATCATGTAAAGTGCTGTGCCTGCTTTTACTTGCTAGAGCTGTACACAGAAATAGAGTGTTACCTTTATGAAATGTTGGATAAATTTCTTAAATTCATAGTTATGCAATATTTATACTTGCTTTGGATAATTTCAGCTTAGTTATAGGACTGTAAATTAAAAATAATAATACAAGAAACAAAGTAACTTCTGTTTCTGATAAGAAAATTGAAATTTTTTTGGAATATCTGATAGGAGCCACTTTGTTGAAGTTGTCTTTTTTAGCCAAAGTCTCTTTGTGCAATAAAATACTGGGAGTCTTTTGAACACATAAAATATGGTTGTTACAGATTTGGTATTTTATGCTTCCCTAGAAATTACCACTTGTATCTGCACCTGATCTATGGTCTGTGTTCATTTCAATGGGGTCTGAAGTGGTCCTTGGCTGTAATGAGAATGCCCCTTTCAAAAGACTCCTTTTAATTATGCCAATGATAAAATGGAAGTGAAAGTAGTCATTTGTAGGGGTTATGACTGAGAAGTGTTTTAACTGTAATACTAAAACCCACCAACATTATCCCAGTCTCTATTTCAACATTTTTATGCATCCACTCTCCCCAGAACAGAGTGGAATATTATTGTAGGTCAAAATTTCAATATGTCTTATTTTTCAGTTTCCTCCTGCTATTAAAAGTAACCTGAACTCTTAATTTCTAACTGCTCATGCTTCCCACCTGAAGCATCCAATCCAGGGAAGTGACAGCTGCACAGATCTTAATGACAGGATGGGGGTTTTGGTTTGGTTTGGTTTAGTTTGTTGGGGTTTTTATTCTCCTTCATTAAAAGAAACCATGGGTGAGTCTTTATTTTAATGTGATTGAACGCTTGTGGTTTTTTTTAATAGAAAAGAGCTAATTTGGCATATCTAGATATTCATATGGGCAAATGCATAAGACAAACTGTGAAGATACAATGGACAAAGCACATATCTACAATTAACATTTTAATTGCTCCCCAGCCCCTCTGATTTACCTCAGCATGATTTTTGCCATGCATTACCAAGCATATTTCTCTATAGATTTAAATGCAGCCAAGTGAATTAAGCCACCCAATACTGTCTAGTTTGACCTACTATGAGATCGATTTAAAAGTGTTAGGACTTGACCTGTGTTTGGGAAGTCTTTGTGTATAAAAATCATAGAAAATAGATATCAGCCTGTCCATTTGCCAAGGACAAAGAGTTTTTCACTCTTACAAAAACATAATTTGATATCTGCATTGTGCCATACAAAAAAATCACAAGCCATCTTTTTTAATCCCAAATATTCCAGGGATTTTTTTCTAATGAACACAATAATATGATCCATAGAATAATGCTTCTAAAACAGACTGTGCAGTATCTTCAAAGGAAAGTGTCAGAATTCAGTGCCTCTGTTCATTTTTCCAAATTCTACAAGAGTTTACCTAAGTCCAGACCCTTCAAATCATTCAAAACCTTCCTCCATATGGGAATGTTGACAACTTCCCAAAAAGATACGGGTATAAAATCGTCAGGGGAAGATTTTGAGCAATCACTCTTTTTTTTTTTCCTCCATTTTTCTTCTCCCAAGAAATAGGAATGTTAACATCAGCAAGAGGAAGAACTATCAGAAAATTTTAAATATACAAAACAAAAAAAAGCCCCCAAACCTAAAAATTCCTTAATCTCAATAATGAACATCTGCTTTAAAATACTGTAAATGCTCATACAAATAGTTTGGAGTAAGTTTTCAAAAAATAAATGCCCGAGACTTCTATTGAAAAATGCCCTGGGGCTAATGGTTGTGGAGGCTCATAAGGAAAATTTAGAAGGAAGAATGTTGTTTTGGGTCATTGTAACAAACTTTTGAGGTCAGATAAAAGAATAGAGTCTAATGTTGTCATTTGTTTGCTCATATGGATAAATCAGGAATAATCTTTTTTCAGCCTAGATAAAGAGGAATAGTGTGAGTCACTGTAACTGGTGGGATGGAGGGATTTCCATAAAGGAAGCTGGTGAACGATTTTTTTTTTTTTAGTCGCTAAATTATGTGGAGTTACCCATTTGTGCTCTAGTTTGCATCTAATTAGATTGTCTTCTGGTGATTCACTGGATATGACAAACTGACCATAGTATGAATAATGGGATGGCATAAAAGAAGTGCATGCAGGAGAACAGGTCTTTCCACGCTACAGATCTTTCCAGTTTTTGTACTCCTGTAAAATGTGTTTCTTCTCCTGATGTCACTGTTTCAGGCTGACGGGTTCTGTCATTAGACCCTCAGAGTGTGTGAGCTGCCGGACAATCTGTGGGAAATGCTGTAGGGTAGGCCAGAGAATTGCCACAGGGTTGGTTCCTGAAGGGGTGTGTTTGTGAGTCCCAGACATGACTGGCAGCTGCCAGCCCTCAGCTGATGTGCTGCAGGTTGTGAGCAGACACAAGGGTATAATGCAGTAATATCTGCCAGCCCTGATCTGGCTGCATGAAAGGCACACTGGCCTCATGAGGTAAAATTTGACAGCTCTGAAGGCTTCCTGCATGTGGCTGTAAATGTGTTTTCCTGGTAAACAGAAGGGCTGGGGGCAAGATGTGCTATGAACTTACTTGGGAGAAGCAAAGTTCTCTAGCTATCACAGGGACCTGGATGTGAGTCATGAAATCATTGTGTAGTCCCTAAAGGAGATGATTTAAGTTCCAGCAGAGTGATTTTAGTTCTGCATATCTGCTCTCCTACACCCACTCTTCTCCCTTTGCTTAGAGACCCAAACATTAGCAGACAAGTCCAGAGCTTTTAGCAACAAAACCCTGCAAATGACTTGCCAGATGCTTCATTTGATGATAATATGGTGGGAGAAACCAGACTCTCAAATGACAGCTTATTCAAAGAGTTATTCCAAACCAGCAATATTAATGGTGGTTTATTCCATGCCATCCTGTATCTAGAGGAAGAAGACATCTGTGTTAGCTACTAATTCTGTTGTTATGTGCCCATCGTTTATGGAAATGGGACCACCAGCATGAGTGGTGTGAATTAAAAAAGAAGGCTGATATTTTTTTTTAGTGTTTAACTACACCATATTTCCAGGAGGTTAATAGTCGTAGGATGGGAGACTTGCAAGCAAGGACAGACTTTCAGGTGATCATCATAATTTAGTTCCTTCTTTTTGTCAGCAGTATTTGCAAAGAAGACTGTTTGGACAGGATGTGTTTCCCCTGTATGCATTTTTCACCTTTGTGGTTAAGAGGAGTTTTAATCATCGATTCTCAATGTTTATGGCTAGATGCCTGCTCCCATTTGCACTTCAGCATTTGTTCTTTCTGCTGCCTCATAGAGGCTTCCTATATTTTATTTATAAGCTTGGCTCATTGAGGAGCAGGTGGTAAGGTTATGCATGACTGTTTTTAGTGCTGTACATTTAGGCTGTGATTTTCAGTTTGGGTGGAGGCTGATGAGACTACAGTGAAAGACCAAGGTTCTAGCTCCCACTGTACACTTGTCTTCTGGGAAGTTGCCATTGAAATTCAGTGGCAGGAATTCAGTGCACTTCCATCCTGTAGGCAGTGATAAACTGAAGCTTTTTTTTTTTGCCCCTCAAGTGAGATATGGTATCTTTCTCTCCCATTTTGCCTTCTTGTCTTTGTGGTGCCTGTATGGTGTTCACTCCTTTGGTGTGATTCAGTCATAGTACATGGAAACTATTCAGTTGTTTGTTTGTTGGAAAAGTTTTCAGCTTGGTGTGAGTACAAATATCTTTTTAGAGAAATGGCCCTGTTATTTTATACTTCCCATTAGGCTGGCACAGTTCCCTCAGTCTTACAGTAAATGGAGGATCTTTACATTTTGAATGGCTTTTATGAGTCTTTATAAAGCTATAATTGCTGAAAATGATACAATAATGCAGTGCTCAGTGTTAATGTGGAGAGATGGGAGGTTCTGGACAAGCTGAAGCTCTTGTGTACCAAGCTCAATGTCTGGCATTTTAGATCTTTGGCATTCTTGTAAATAGCTCTCTTGATTTTGCCTTTACATTTGAAAGAGGTGTTCACAATTTTATCTTTTAAAATATAATGCATACACAAAATCCAAGTGTTAAGTTTAAATCTTATTTCTAACCCATGTCCTTAATTATCACCTCTATTGTTTCACCAGCTGAAAACCAAAGGGAAATTTTGAGCCCAAATTACTGTGATTTTGACTTGAAATTTCAGAATGTGACCTTTCCAAGGTGAAGAAGTGAACTGGTGTCTGATGCTGAGCATTTTGACTCTGCAGAGGAGATTTTTTCTTGCAAGTAGCCATGAGAGTAGGAAGTTAGAAGGCAAAGGCAGGAGGTCAGACATGAGAGTCAAGGAAGTATGAATGACATCATCATCCCTAAGTACCCTCTCAGAAGATGAATGAGCTCTCTCTTGTATTACAATGCTAAAGAGCATTAGAAGGTGATATGATATCCAGACAACACATAAGATAAATGCCTCAGAGGATGCTGGAACAGCTTCCCCCCCACGCCCTCCATGAGTTCATAAATCCTTTGGTGGTCTCAATAATACAATATGTGGCTGATGAGTGTTATATATTGTGGTCAGCTTCTTCTTGACAAAATTCATTTCGGTTTAACGAGTACCTTGGACATTATCTAATTTAGTTACTTTAGCTGAGCAACTCAGTGTAACTCTAGATACCCTTTATCTCACCAGCCTCACAGCCCTTTTGGGACACAGAGTGGTTTTTATTTTTTCACGAGTTTCTGAATAAAAAATAAGCAGATGTTACAAGAAGAAATACCCTGTCTCTTTCAAACTAACAAAAAAATGTGTTTGTCATGATAAGTCTTGACACAAAGTGTTTTCATCATGATAAAACTTGAAATGCAAGTTTCATGTTCTTGATGAAATCCTTCTGAAGAGAATGCAGTCCTCCAACAAAACATGTAGAGGGGCTGTAGTGTTCGAGGCACATTCAGTCAGAACTGGACTCAGTTTGAATTTCAGTCTTTGTGCTTCAAAAGTACAGTTATTCCAGTATGATTTATATTTTTTTTTCTAGAGATTTATAGTTTTGGGATATGCAAAGTTGCAGTAGACTTTGCAACTCTTCTGGTTATGTACACACTCCTTATTATCTTCAGGAGGAAAATTTGATCAAAATATTTAGTTGTGAGCCTGTTTCAAAAATTAGAAAAGTAAAAATCCCCCAACAGAAAATCAGCTTCAGTTTGGAGGAAAAATAGACTATGGATTTTTAGTGTACAGCTTCATGAGATGCAGAGGTCTGATGTATCGTATTTAATTGCTAAAGTAATCTTTCCTTTTCTCGGTATTTGCTCATTTGTGATTTTTTGAGAAATAAAATTATTCTCATTTGAAACAAAATGCAGAAAAATAAGACCCTCACTTAGGTTAGCTGTATACCGCTAAGTCCTTTATTCTTAACCAAAAGCTGTCAGACTTTTAGCATTAATAGAAATGTGGATCTTCCTTGACAAATGCCCCCATAAATTAGATATTAGCTTTAGTCAAACTCTGTCTCTCTCAGGAAATATTTCCACTTGCATATTCAATTGGAAGGACCTTACATGATGCCCACTTACTGCTATGAAAATCTAGGCTTCAGAGATGAAGGCAAAGAAAAATTTCTGTGAACAAAAGGATATCTGGAATAACAGGCCTTAGACTTTTGCAGAGATTTCTTTTTATAGAATGTGAGTTTCACTCACTTTTTGCTCTGTCTGTCTGCTGCTCTGTCCACCCCTCTATCTGTTGATCTATTACCATCACAGTGGTAACGTGCAGTATCAATTGGATTTTAAAATACATAGATCTCTTATACTAGCTGTCCTTTTTTATAATACCTTTTACAAATTTAATCAATGCATTTTAATATACAATATAGTTTAAGTGCAATATACAATAAATATTCAAGCTTCATCTTAAACATGCTCTAGCCTTTAAATTGTTAAAACTGCAGTGCCCTTTCAATCTACTTACATAATGTCATAAAATATACATTTCAAGGTAAATGAAGTCAGCTACTTCAATTTAGTCCCTCAAACTGGTAGTAAATGAGAGGTTAACACTATGGTGCCAAACCCATTATTGAGTAAATTTAGCACCTTGGACAGCTCTGTAAAATCTTTATTGCTTTCCTGACCTGCTCGTCATGTTCTGTCTATGTGTTCAGTGGCTCTCAGCTCTGATTGAAAGGCAATATATTAGATCCCGAACACAAACATGCTCGGGGGCTGCTTCACTGTGAGCGTAATGACATGGAGGTGAGAACAATTTTCTGGTCACCGCAATCCAAGCACCTTGCAAGGTCTGCTGCTCTAACTCATAGAGGACTTCGGGGGCTCCTTTGTATGTGGAGCAGCTTCTGTTGTAATTTAGGCAGAGCTGCAAAAGGTTTAAGATGCATGCAGAAAACTGGAAGTTAATATCTTGAGCCTGTCTTTAGCAGCATTTTATTGTGTGTTTTTAAAGCTGGTTTGTGTCTGTAAGAAGTACCGTCAGCTCTGGAATAGAAGATACCACTATTTGACAGAGGAGGGTTTTTCTGTAACATCTACTTTGTATGATCTAAAAATGTCATAAACAAGAAATGTCTTTCTTGTGTGAAAATATTATTAGAGAAAGTATGAAACTCAAATTTACAGACTCGGAAAATATTGAAAAAAAATAGAACTGTTGACTAGCTGAGAAAATTGAATGCTACTTGTCAAGAATGTTTCAGTAAACCATCATGACAATTAGTTTTATTTACATGCAATATGATATAGCATCAAAGAACTTCTAGTGTTTAAGAACTGAAATATATTTGATATGAGAGAGAGCAGCTGTAAGATTCTATGTAATTACCTCATTTTTTAACACAGTTTTCAATCTCTTTTTAGATGCTCTCTAAGGTTTTTAGCTCAGCATTATATAAATAACTATGATTAGTCAGGTAGAGCAGAAATGACTATTTAAACTTTCTTTTTTTTAGTAATTTGGCATAATGACAGCTTAGGTTAACAATATACCAAAGCAGTTTGTGAGCTCTGTATCACATTCTAATTTTCCATCAGTGAAATATATACTGCAAACAATTTCTACTAAAGTGAAATAAATCCTGGTTTGCAAAGTCAAACACCTGTGCAGTAATTTTCCATCTAAAATCATGGACTTAAAAAGAGAACATTTTTTCAGTAATGTCTCTGTTCTTCTCTAGTTTGTGTCTTCAGTATAAGGCAAAAAGGGCACCTCAGTGTTGTGATGAATGAGGATTGTTTGTACCTGGATATTGTTTTTGTCTGTCTGTCCGGGATTATACTGCTCACTGCTGTGGTCAAAAAAAAACCAAAAAAACCACCCCAAACCAACAATTGCAGCAGAAAACCAACACCAATCTTAAAAATCAAGCAAACAAACAAAACAAACAAGACTCACCAACAGAAAAAGGCTGTAGCAAATTAACTCCTCAGTTTCAAATGTAGTGATTTAAAAGTCCATCAATTATGTATTACATCTCACTTCATATGTGGAAAATAATTTAAATGTGTGTTCTCAGACAGGGGTGTGTGCAGCAGAAGGCAAGCCTAAATGTTTACTGGAAGAACAAAAATCCTCCATCTCATTTTTGAATTTAGGACATTATATATGTCATAAGTAGTTACTGCAGTATGACAACTATTTTATCTTATATTATAGAGAATTTAAAATTGAAAAAAATGCTAATATGCATCTAAAAGCTTGTCATTTGAAGAGTTGTTCAAGGATTTTTGAAGAGGTTATGGTGACAGCAAAATGAACGCAATTATATCTCTATTTTCTGATCAGAGTCTACAGTATATGAAAATTGAGCATTACTGTTTCTTTTTGGTATAAAATATGGCTATTGTGTAAAATATTTTAAGTTTAAAAGTTTAACTTTGTAGAAAACTGTAAAATGCTGAGAACTGGTACTATTTTTGTAAGCTACTTGCAGAAATATGCCATGGTGAATAGCATCATGTTAGAATATTAGAGCAGTACTTCAGGGCTGGAAACTACAAAAATGCATTGTTTTACTCAAAGGATGTTCTTGACCGGTTTTGATCAGGCATTTGGGAATCTGCTTTGAAAGATGCCATGAAATAATAAGGAAAAAGAAATTCTTCTAGGTTAATTCTACAATGCATTTTTACATTTTCTATCAAGATTATCATCAGGATGCTGTAAAATAAAAGAACACGGGAAATGCTATTGTTACTTGAATACCAGTGGAAAATACCCTAAGAAATATTAAATGAAAAGGAACAAATAAGAAAATGGAGGAAAAGAAATGGCCCAAAATGGAGAACTGAATCTCAGCCTATTTTAAAGTCTGCTGTCCATGCAGGGAATTTTTCCAGGAAACGCTGCAAGGTCCTGGGCCGTTCTCTCACACACTGCATGTATTTTCCTCTTGGGCATCACTCCATGCTTATGGATCCTGCCCTGACCCCTCATACCAGGGCACAAGCTGAAGAAGCCAAATAGCTCCATTACCAGTAGCACTGGACTGAATTGGTATCTTCTGAATGTGGCCTGCTGGGTTAGGTCACAGTTCCTGCAGCATGCAATTAAGAATAAAATAAACACATTGAAGGGATTCATAACATGCTCTGAATGACATTGATTGCAGTAATCTAGTAAATGACCTCGGGATTGTATTCTACAATAAACCCATGAGTGGTTTATAGTGCAGATGGTAGAGACAATTGAGTGATGTATTTTATTTTGCAGCACCAATGATTCTCACCTTTTGACTTGATTAAGCGTGTGTGTGAATAGGATGAACCAGTGATTTAACACCATTCAGTGGTTGCTGAGAGTTGTTACAGTTGAGGTTTACCTGATGGGAGGAAAAAAAGAAAATAAAAAACCACTACAAAACACGGTGCACCTAGTAGAAGAGAATAAAAGATTCCAATATTTGTTTTCCCCACAAGGAATTTATTGAACTGAGCAGAATGCTTCTGTTTTTATATTGACAGGAAGTAATACTGAAGAGGGCTGCTGATTTAGTAGAAGCACTCTATGGTATGCCACATAATAACCAGGTAAATGCATTCTACTTCAGCAATTCTGTATCCTGGCTATTGCTTAGATGTACAGATAGATCTGGGGCTAAAGGGACATGATGCTACAATGGGAGACAAGAATAAATGTAGAGGGCAATGTCGTATCTGGAGTGGGGTTTAGTTTGCTTGTTTTCTTTTTTAAAAAGTGTGAATTTAGTGTTTGTAAAAACATCACGGAGGCATCTGCCCACTTTCACCAGATCCTATTTAATGAGTGATGTTGTACATTATGTCTTGCCACCCGTGACTTTTCCCACCTCCCCTAAAGAGAGCTCTGAGGTGGAGCAAGTTCAGGCTCCAGCCTCATCCTGCCAGTTGGTCTTTTTATGCAAAGAGTGGCCACTGGGACTGAAACTTCCAACTCTCTTACCACAGATGTCAGGATTTATCAGGAAGATCCTGTAAGCATGAGCTCTCTGTCAGCCAGCTGGTTTAGAAAGAAAAGCATCTCCTTTCAGCCTGTGGGCAGGGACCTGTTTCATTTGAGTCTGTAAGAGGAGGCTTCTCAGAGTCTCTTTGGTGACTCTTCTATTTTTTTTTCCACATCCTGTAGGAAATAATCCTGAAAAGAGCTGCAGACATCGCCGAAGCGCTCTACAGCGTCCCCCGCAACCACAACCAGCTCCCCGCCCTCGCCAACACCTCCGTCCACGCGGGAATGATGGGAGTGAATTCCTTCAGTGGCCAGCTCGCTGTCAACGTCTCCGAGGCCTCCCAAGCCACCAACCAGGGTCAGGAGAAGACTCATCTTCCTCTCTCTATGCATCTTTGCTGACAGAAGTCAGGGCCACGTGCGGGGAGGTGGCAGAGGGATGGCTCAGGACTGGGAGCAAGGCTGGGCAGCCCATCCCAGACCCTTGGAGTGACACAGGGTGGGGCTGCCCTAACTCAGCAAAAGCGCTTCTGCATGTCCCTAAATAGCTTTTCATTCTGTCCCCAGTAACACTTGTGTTTGTGTTTAAATCCCACTAATTTTAATCAGCTTCAGCACTTCACATTAAGTACTTGCTTATATATTTTCCTGAGCACAGATGATCTCTCAGTCTCGTCCTTGTGTGGCACTTCTTTATAACATGAAGTTATCCCTTGAATGTTTATCTATTTAATTTGGGTTTGTTTTGCAAGAGATAGAGTATTAGAACAGGATTTTTTTCAGAGTTTGAGACTTTCATAAATTTTACAACTACCAAAGCACACAAATATTTAAAAAGACATTTTCAGAGCTTCTCCAATTTTTAAAATATAGTGGTTTTAATTTTGTGTAAAATCAGTATTGGTTTAATTCCC
This sequence comes from Phainopepla nitens, assembly GCA_013400175.1. Classification (NCBI taxonomy): domain Eukaryota; kingdom Metazoa; phylum Chordata; class Aves; order Passeriformes; family Bombycillidae; genus Phainopepla; species Phainopepla nitens. The sequence goes on along the minus strand of VXBQ01016885.1, from coordinate 1,130,420 downwards.
ACAGTTAAAAATAAAAAATAGGTAAAGAACATTTTTGTAAAAGCCCTTTGCATTTTGCCCTCTCCTTTGCTCAGCTCTATAAAAATACATTTGAATAAGAAAGTGTTAGGATGAGGCTGTTTAAAGAAGGGCAGAAAAAAAATTTTTGCATTACACTAAGAAAATACAAAATTTTTTAGATTGAAATATTTTATGCTGTGTGTTAGGAAGAAAAATTGGTGATTTTTCTTCCAGGAGTGAAGAGGCATATTTTGTATTTCTGTGCTTCTAGAAACAAATCTTTCCTTATGAATATTTGGATATGAGTTTCCTAAAACGTCATTTCCAAAATTAGGTAGAGATTCAAATTTTAACTTGCTGTCAAACTCGATGCTCATTTCCCACCAACAAAATGATGAGACCAAGGCAAAAAGACAAAGGATATCCCACAAGCTAAAGAAATACACCACATTTGCTGAAGTGTGCAGTGAGCATCTGAGGTGCGTTAAATGACAGTGACATCAGAAAAGGGTTAACAACAATCACGTGCTTTTAGCATACCTTGAGTGGGTCTGGCCTCCTCACTCTGAAAATGTAGGTCATGTTCACTCCATTTCCTAAAAGCAGCCCTTTCAGAGTGAGTGTTCCTCTAACACCCCGTGCTGATCTTTGCTCCAGGGCATCCATGGGTTGCCTGGGGAGCTCTGCAGGCTCCAGCCTCCCTCCTCCAGCAGCGACCCAGGCAGGGATGGGTCCCAGTTTGGGTACCTGGTGGTGCTGGGGGGCAATCCTGTCCCTCTCTGTACCCCCTGGCTGGGCTGAGCTCCCCCTCGGTTTGTGTAGGAAGCTGTTGTGGGGCTAATTCCAATTTCTGCCTGTGTTCCCTCCCACCCAAGGTTTCACTCGCAACTCCAGCAGTGTGTCACCTCATGGCTATGTGCCAAGCACCACCCCGCAGCAGACAAACTACAACTCTGTCACAACAAGCATGAATGGCTATGGGAATGCTGGAATGTCAAATTTAGGCGGTTCTCCAACCTTCCTGAATGGATCTGCTGCCAATTCTCCCTATGCCAGTGAGTATTTTATGTATTTTCTGTATTTTGCACATTTTCATTAGAAGGAGGTGGTAGATTTTTTTCTGATGCTCAATATTTATTTTCTGTTTTGAGCACTTGAAGTAGAACTTGGTCTTTTCTCTGCTTTCCAAGGCACTGATCTTTGATGAGCTTTGAAGATCTTAGTGTTGCCAGAAATTCTCCTCTCTGTTTTCATATTACTACTATTATTATTATTATTAATAATATTTTTTTGGGGGGTAGTCTTAAAAGAGTTTACAAAGAATAATCTCTCATGATTTAGTCTGATTGTTTCATAACATACCTTATACCCCAATAAGAAACACTGTCCTCAACTTCTGAGCAAATAATATGTTCATAACATTTAAAAAGCTTATGAATTACTACTGGGCCTAAGGTTGACTGTTTATATTCCACTTTTTAAGCGGTATTACTTTGACTTCAGTGTATCAGAAAAATGTGACAAAGGCTCTTAGATTTTGTTTTTTAGTTTCGGTACGGTGAATGCCACAAAAATGTGAGTCATACAAATCATACAACCCATGGCGTGAAGAGCTTGTGGTCTACAGTCCCAGTCATGGAAATATTTCTGTGCAGGACTAACTTTCTGCATTTTGATATTAAAAGTTTAGTAAGCTGTTTAAATATAAATACACTTCTATTGGTAAAGGCCTGTGAACCTCTTCTGCAGCTGAGCTCAGCTCAGTAGTCCCTGGTCACGTGAGAAAATTAAATGAGCAGGACCTGCCCAATTCCTCTGACATTGCTCATGAGGCATAAAGGATTCCACTGACATCTGTAGAAAGCTGACAGCAGAATCAGGATGGAAGGTCTGGACATATAAATAGATTTGAGGTTGGGACTGCAGCATGGGCAGGACAAACCTACTGCTGAAGGTACCAAGGTTTACACAGGAAATCTGAAGTAAATGGTGTAACTGCAGCAATGAATTATTTTGAATTGCATCAGAATAAAAAAAGAGATAGAAACTCTGAATAAAATAATTAACTCCAAGGCTTCTTCTCTGCTGCAAACTTAGAGCAAATTATTTACCCACATAACTAGTACTTATAACCTGGGAATTGCTAACCAGTGATTATTTTTGTACTCTAATAATAATGTAACATGTAATGTTACAGAGTACCTTACTTATTAAATTGGATTTACTGTCACAGAATCTGCACACTCTGAATTCATAATATAACATGATTGATGAGACATCTCCTTTTGGAAGCAGATGCCAGTAATGCATTTAAAATACTGTGGCACTGTATTATTTCATATTTATGAACGAAGTCCTCTTTAGAATGGCACTTCACTTCCTAGCCCTGGTTCTCTATTCTATTTATATTTTGGGAGGTTTTCTTGGTTGATCTGTCATTCTGCTAATGTCTAATCCATTGAATCAGAAAATGCTTCAATCATGACCCGAAAATTAAAAGGTGGCATTCTTAATTAAATCAATAAACTAATTGCTGTATAGTAGCAATTCAATTTAGGTGCTTTGATTGCTCTCCCTTAGCAAGTACTTCCAGACACAGAGTGACTTCAGACTAAGATTGTATCTGTCAGACTGTGAAACTTTGAACATTTAATTTCCATTAATCGATTTCCTCAGTGTTAACAAATATGATATCAGATTCTCAAATAAGAACTTAAATAGGGTGATTTTTATCTACATAAATGCAAATAAAATAATAATTCAAAGCCCAGATGATCAGAATTTTACTCTATAATATGTAATTATTCACAGCCCACTTGTGTATCTAAGCAGTTTCTAAACAGGACAAAGAATGGAAGTATGGGATGTCACTTTTGGTCCTTTTTTGTTGTTGTTGTTGGATAAAAGGGGAAACTGGCAGTGACTTCTGAATATTAAAGTAGTTAGCTTTATTTTCATGAGAAGAAATTTGTTTAAAAGCTTGATGGTTAATACATGAACCAAAGATATTTACTGTACCATATAATAAAATAATGGTTCAAGGATATCTGTGTTTAAAGACTGAACTTCCCATGTAACACATTTGCATTTTGAACACTCAGTTCAGCCCTAAAAAAAAATCAATAGCGTCCAAGAATGAGAATTCTCTTGTTTCTGCAGCCTGTTATTATTGAGTACTAAGGAATGCCTTTTTGGGGGTCTTTCTTCCCTCCAGTTGTGCCATCAAGTCCGACGATGGCCTCCTCCACTAGCCTCCCCTCCAACTGTAGCAGCTCCTCTGGGATTTTCTCCTTCTCACCAGCCAACATGGTCTCAGCGGTGAAACAGAAGAGTGCGTTCGCGCCTGTCGTGAGACCCCAGACCTCCCCCCCTCCCACCTGCACCAGCACCAATGGCAATAGCCTGCAAGGTAGGTGGAAGCTGCACAGGAGGTGGCTGCTCCCAGCCGTGAGCTCGCGGTGCCTCGCGAGGCTCGGAGCGACCCCGAGCTGTCCCGGGGAGAGGAGGCAGTGGGGGATCCCTGGTGGGCTCTGTCCTAAAGTTTCCTCCTGTAGAGAGTAACTGGACTGCACCCCCAGCCCACCTTGTACCCCGCAGGTGTTTGGCAACCACCCTATCTCTAACCCAACTAATACTGCTGAATTGAGAGGCTGTGTCTTTTGAAGCACGGACCTACTGTTTTGATAAACACAAGTAATATTTCAGCTTACTAATACCGTGCTTTTTCTTTCTTTCCTCTCTTATTCCCTGTTGTCGTCCTTTATCAGACCAGTCTTTTGTGGACTCTAGCAAGTACTCCACTGCAGGGTCTCTCCAGGGGCTGGCCTTCTCCTGAAGTACGTCACTCAATCTTCCCTTCCTTTTTGTCCTTTGTCATAGTACACTTGTGCAGGAATGCTACTGGGAGCAAACAGACCGTTACAGAGCTTGGCACAAACCTTCCCTTTCATAAACAGGAGATGCATTACAAACTAACAGCAGCGTTTTCCACTTTAACTCACACCAGGGCAAACATTAGTTTCCACTGATTAATGTACTCCTGTGCCAATTAATTCCAGAAATGGTGCAGGGCCTTTTGGAAAGCCCATTGAACTGCTGGTATCAAGGGGCTCCTCCTTTTCTGCATCCCTTCCCCTCTCATTACAAGAACTCCAGCATTAGGATCTGAATCTGTTTAAAGGGTTGGTGCAGGCAAGGCAGTGACAGACAAAAGCTTGTCAAACTGAGGGTGCTGCAAAGCCCAGCACTGCCCATCTCATTGTTTGGCTGAGTCTGTTTTACAGCACTGTGCCTGAACCTCCCCGTGTGATTCCCTCGCTGCACGTCCCTGTGCTGAGAGAGGCATTTTCCTGCTTGTTAGATCCAGGAGTTTTCTTTAGCAGATACAGCCAGCTGCCTCCAGCTGGCAGAGGTGGGAAATATTTCCTGGTGTGTGTTGTGCTTACTCCAGATTTGAGATTTGTTTCCTTGCCATGAGCCTGTGCAAATTATCCCAAGAGCATCGAGTGGGGAATAAAATCCATCCTTTTTTAAGCCAGGTTCAGAAGGAGGTGTGCAGAGCAGGATGATTGCACAAGTTCCACATGTCACTCAGCCTCTGGAAAGAGGAACATTGGGCTTGAAGACAAAATGCTGATAGCACCATTAGTGGCCAAAAAAAATCTATATGCAAGCAGAATGGAAGGAATTAATTCATAAAAGCTTGGATCTATTGTGCCTGAAGGAAAGCATTGTCCTCAGTGCATGTTACACTGGTGAACTGGGAGAAGGAATCCTTCAAGGTGCACACACACACAGAAAAACTGTGCAGAAACTGTAAATTTACTGGGAACTAATATGCAGAACTTGGGTACCTTCAGTTTGGACTTCGTTAGAAATACAAACTGTGTCAGGAATAAGACAAAACAAAATTTTCAGGTGAACTACGGCATTTAGGAGATTTGGTTTTGAATATTGAAAAGAATTGGCAGTGCTGACATGCTTCAAGTTTTAAAAGCAATAGATAATATTTCCCAACTAAAAAAAAAAAAAAATTAAACAAAAATCTTTTGAGCATGTTACTGTTTTTTTCCTCTTTTCACCTTGTCCCATCTTGTTGTTATGGATGGAGAGAAAAAACGAGTAACAGGAGAAAGATTTTTCAGGCACTCTTTCTCCTTTCACAAGACACAGAATTCTCAGATTCCATGTCCTCAGTTATGAAAAGCAATTATGGAATGAGCCGAGAGCACTGGACACAACTGGAGCTGTCTGATTGCCTCCTCATTACGTCACCTCCACACCTGCAATGCCCAGAAACCACACAGATCTGAGAGCTTCCCCTAATTTTTGTTTATCAACTCAGTTTTCATCGTAGGAATGAGACACCAAGAGATGGTTAATTTCTAGGTCACCACTGAAGTTCTTGGTGAGTTAAAGACTCACAGCCTTTGGTCTTGTGCCTCCTGACACCACCTGAGGCTTGTAATAATCACTCAGAGATGCACTGCCTGTTGTGCCTTAATGCTTAAATAAACAACCATGTGTAAGAAGGCTGTCTTATCTCTCTTGGGCTTCTGGATACATCAGAAAGCAATCAAGCTTTCCTTATGTAGCTTAGATATCAGCAGAACTCACTAAAACAGCAGCCAGGCTTATCTGTTGTTCTCTTTGCCATGCAATTTTGTAAAACCCCAAATACATTATTTCTGTAATTTGCTGGCAGCAAATACAAATTAGTATATCATAGATGAAATAAAGGCCATTGGTGGGAGCTTTTCTATTTTCTGCCCTCCCTTTTTGGAGGTGGTGTGATCTCATACCTACACTGTTTCCCACTGATATCTCTGTTTTCAGGATCAATAACAGGCTACAGCTGGGAGAATTTGCATGACTAGATGTAGCACTTATGGAATAAAAGTAGAGTGATCTAAATGAAGACTTGGAAAGAATGGAAATATCAAAGCTTTTAGGCAGAAAAGATATCATTTGCCTTGTAATTTAATTCAGAATTTCAGAGCTCTTCAAAAACAATAATGCTTTGAAAAAAGGAGCTAAGATCTGCCTCTGTGCCATTTGTTTCCAACAGCAAAAGGTATGTGGCTGATCTGTAACCACAGGGAAATGTCTAGATCATGAAGGGAGGAATTGCAATTATCTCACTTTTTTTGGACTCCTACCCAGGGTAGACAGCTGTCCTGTCCCAAGAGACACAATTCTTGACCAATTATTGGTAAAATTGATTTGCTTCTGATGAATCTTTCAGACTGAGTACTTATACTTGGAATAGTATCTTGACATTTTCTGAAGAAAAGATACTTTTTCTAAAGGAAAGCAACACCTTGTCCTAAAGTGTCCTCTATGCTTCTCACCTAAGTGTCTTCCTGTAGGACTTAAAGCAACTTAAATCACCTTTCTATCCCTTTTACCCTCACTCTCAGCTCCTTGAAGAACCCTTATGTGGGGGGACACAATCAGTGCAGTGATTCCACACGATAAATTCCGATAATTGAAATGCTGTTGCAGCATGCCACCTCTGAGGGTGGCCTGTTGCAAACATGTTGGATGTGTTTTGCATTCTCTCCTTCTCCCCTCATTTTATTTCATTTAATCAGTGCAGTTTACTCGAGCTGTTCTCCCCTTGCTGATTAGACTTGTAATTCTTGCACATATGGTGGTGTTTGTGGAGAAAACATTTCCCTCCTCTCCCCCTCCAACCCCAAATCTGTGAGTCTTTTACTTTGGCTCTGTTCTTATCAAATAATTGCAGCTGTAATTAAAGCACAATGAATCAGCACCAGTCATGGGGTTGAGTCCTTCCTTAAGAAATTACATGTCCAGATGTCTGGAATGGCAGGCAGCATTTCAATCACGGGCCCGGGAAGTGCCGCCAACCTGAAGGCAAATTTGTTTTCTACCTTTTGGCAAATAACTGTACAACTGGCATTTTAGAGACATAGTTTTACACATTCCATCATAAACTTCTATGGCTACTCCCTGTAATGATGTGCCTGCTCACAGTGTGTCACTGGGACCCTTGGGATGTCTGATCTGAGTCCCCTGTAAATAGAGAGAGATCGAGCTGGAGGTCAACTCGTGTGCAAAACTGTCCCTGTTGACTTTTAAAAAATGTTTCTCTGCTAAGAGAGGTGGTGGTTTCACAGAAAATGAGGTAGGAAGCACAATAAAGAAATGCTGATGATTCAACTTAGCCAGCAAAAGAGAAAATATCCTAAATTAACATTCACCTATGACTCACTTGATGTAGTTGGTGGTGTCTGCTACAAGTGGAATAAGAAGGATGCTCTCCTGCTAACCCAGGAGTTAAGCACTTATTTCAATTTCAAAATTGGATTTGAGAGTTTAAGTCCTTTTCTGAGCACCTGGAAATGCCTAGATAAATTCTAGGGGTGAACACTGACCTTTGAGAGGACTGGTACAGGGGAATGACCCATGCCAGGGTGTCACTGAGGGGCCATCCCCCCAGGGCCATGCCAGTGCTGCCCTAATTTGGTGGAAATACCTGCTTTGGTTTTAAAAGAGCAGCAGAATGTGTGGCAATGGCTGGGTCAAGTCAAAGCTTCCTCAGCATTTGGGGATTTTGAAACTAAAAGTAGAAAAAATAAGTTGGGCTCTGATACCATATTGAAGAAGGACACTTTTTCTACAAGAAAACCAATCATTTCAGCAAAGTCACTTGCAATTTGAATAATTTTTCAGTCAGAAGGAAACTTCTCGTGATTGTTGTGTACATAGTTGTCTCTTATGAGTGATAGAAATAAATTTAACTCAAAGTACATCTGACTACATTACTAGTAAATGTTTAAAGCTCTGAGGATGTTAAAAGTTGCTTAATAATGCAGAAAATTAACTTTTTCCCTCTCTCTCTCTCTTTCTCTCTCTCCCCCCACCCCGTTCCATCCAACAGCTATATCTGGCATGATTGTTCCCCCCATGTGAAAGAATTGCCTTGAAGAATTTTATTAATGAAGAGGTTGAATTCTGCTTCAGAGAGAATCTGATACAAGTCCCAGAGTGGAACTTTTTACTCAGGCCTTTTTAAAAATAAAAAAGAAATAAAGAAGGATCTTACAATAACTGCAGATTTTTAAACAAAACAAAAATCACCATCCTTGCAAATACTGAAATTAACAATCCACAATTGCAAGGTGTTGATTCGAGTTGTCCATCCCAAATACCTGGGAGATATATTTATTGTTTGTTGATAAAAAATCCACTTTTTTTGGGGG
>VXBQ01016885.1:991831-1122169 GCA_013400175.1 Phainopepla nitens | reverse complement strand
GGGGGGGCTTGCTTTTATTTCCTTCTGGTATTTTGTGTTTTGTTTTTTGTTTTTTTTAAGGCTTGATTTAACTCAACACCATTTGTCTTTTATAAATCATACAATTACACAAGGGACACTAGAGATGGAACTCCACATTTTTAATTTATGATTTTTTTTTTTTTAAAAAGCTGTGTAAAGAAGAATAAAGTGGTGTCATTTGCATACAAGTCTGTATGGGACAGAATAGAAGTGCCAGTTAGTTTTTCGTAGAAGAATTATGGCCATTTAATTAAGGGTCGGCTCATATATGTTGCTTATCCAGTGGTGACTTGCTGATATGATGCATTTTTAATGTTCTGACTAAATAGATATCACTCCCTAGAAAGCTGATATTTTTGGATTATGAGGGTAGGGTGAGGGATGGGATTAGTAACCTCTGTCTTTAATATCAGGCTGAAAAATTGTGTAAATAATACAACAGGAGAAGTTCATCCCAGTACACCAGGTTGGAAGGGGACCTTAAGGTCCAACTTTCCTTGGCAAAAAGCTGGCGGAAGGGAAGGATGGAAATACCCAAAATGTTTCCTCTGGGAGTGCAAACCCAGTGCCTGTAGGTGCAGTGCCAGAGCTGCAGGAGGAGGTGAGCACGGACCCCTCTCTTTTTGGGTGATATCTCAGACCCTCCAAACGCTCCCTTGCCCAAGCACAGCCTCACCTGGGCTCTGCCCTTTGGCTTTGGCTCGGGGGGCACATTTGGGGCCATCCCTGGGGGGTTCCAGCGTGGCCTCTCCCCTGCTGGCCCTGCTGGGGCAGGATGGGCACAGCCTGGCAGGGTTTGCACCCTCCCCACCCAAAATCCCTGCGGGCCCGAGCTCCCACTGGCATCGTCCTGTATCAGTCGACCCTCCCAGTTTGTACCACGCTCCATCCAGGACAGGGAACTGCTTTTGAGTAGTGAAACATGAGTTTGGGAGTGGGGCTTTCAAATCAAAACCATAGCTTCTGTTTTACGACAAAAAAATTTTGCTATCATTATCTGGGAAGTGTTCTTAAAAATTATTAGTCAAAGAGGCAGCAAAGCTCTGAAGATGCATTACCTGATATTTTTTCTTTGCTGTTGTGTTTTGTATGTAGTTATAAATACTGTAGATTTTTTGTGATTTTTTGCCAAAGTTGTTGTTCTATTTATACATTTTAATGTCTTAAGACAGTTTTTCAATATCACAAAAAAAAAAAAAAAAAGAATTTTACTGCATATTTTGCAAAAAGAGCTCACTACCTTTAGCTTGCACATACTTGCAAATTAATTAAAGAAAAAAAAGCTTTTTTTTTCTGTTTTTTGTTTGTTTGTTTGTTTTACGGGGGATTTTGTAAAATATCCATATAAATAATGTATTTATCTTTGGAATTTGTACATTGCTTTTTGTCCCCTACGAGTTTATTTTATTGTGTATGTTTGCTATGTGAAAAGTGCTGATTTGTTTGGTCATTCACCGTTGTATTAGCTGTTTAAATGTGATTTTAATACATTTCATTTATAGGGTTGTTTTTTTTTTAGTATTGTTTAAAACCATGCTTCCATTTTTTTTTAATTTCCACCCAAAAGCCATTGTCTATTTTTGTATTATTTGTAAGTTAAGAAGTTTTTTCCAATATATGGCAGAAAGTAGCATATTATTCTTGTAGCATTTAGTTATGTAGATTTAAAAAAAAATGTATCCTTTGCTTTTGAGGCTTAACAAAAACTAATGCTGTTTTACTCTATTAATATGCATGGGATTTCTCCTCTTTGGAGTGACGCATTTTTGTGCATTAAATATGGGGAGAAACTTCATAGAACTCAATGAAAATACTTTCTTTCTTAAGTCTGCTTGTATATTTCTCTGTCTTTCACATAAATATAAACCAGCAGATTGGATGCCTTAACAATGCAAATCATATTCATTTCACTTGTACATTGTACTGTGCACCAGAACTGTCAATCATCACTAACATTCTAAGAAAAAAAAAAAGGAATTGAAAAGCACAAAAGAACTGTTTTGTTACCTTAAAACAATATAACTTTTTTCTAGTCGAGCAAGAAATCATTTACAACGATGCTGCAACTGTGCATGCTTCCTGTATGAATTTTGCAATGGTTTTCACTAGAATGTCACAGTGTGATCTTTGGGGGAAGGGAAAGAAAAACAGGATTTTTTTTTTTTTTTCATGGTGAGAAAATAAAAGAAGAGAAAACTGGAAAAAAATGTGAGAGACATCAGTTTATTGCTTCTCTGTATTCCAAGCGATTATTCTAATTCACACAATAAGCAACAGCACGACAATGTAATCAAATTTAAAGCCATATTTTGTCCAGTGACACCGTCAATTACTCTTGTAGAGCTCCACTCAGTCCTAGCAATTCTGACACCACTTTAGCCACATTTGTAGTCTCTACTCCAGTGTCCAAAGAGCCTTTGACAATGTGCATAATTCCGGTTTTTTTTGCAGCTATTTATCGTGATCTGATGAATGGGAATTTATCAAAAATCTCCCCCACACCACCCTTTGTCTTTTACAAAGTAAAAGATGCAGCTGTTTACAGAATATGGCTTTAAGTGGAAACATTCAGATTTCGGTTTGAACAAGGTGAAGCTTCACAATGACTGGATTGCATAAAGTAATGCCTATTTCCTCACAGTTGTACTAGAATGCAGCTAAAATGAAGTCATCTCTGAAACTACTAACCTTTCACCTTCTTATCTAAATCTTTTTGAATAGACACACACACTGTACAGTTCTATTGTTAGAGAAACTAACTACTGTAGAGATTGTTATAATTTTTTTGCAGAAATTCAAGCTGTAAAAACTTTTCAACTTTCACAATATTTAATTAAAGTTACTTCCTGTCTGTGAATACAGCTCCTAGTTGTGTGTTTATTTTTCTGCCTCTGCTGGTCAGTAGATGAGAAAAAAAAAAAATATAGAAGCCAGAGGCTACTGAATTGTCTTCCTGAAATTAAGCAGAGACAGAAATTCATGGAATTACACAATGAAACGTGGTGAATGCTGGTGCACTGAAATGCTTTTCCCTCTGTCTCTAATGGATTTCAAAGGATCCTCACTCAGAATGCTGAATGTTCATCCTGTTAATCTTATTATTTCCATTGTTTCAGTCTGTTTACCCGTAGGACCAACATTTTTTTCTAGTGGATTTCAGGGGCATATTTGGCTTTAGGTGCTCAGTTGCAAGAGCTGTCTCTCTCTAAACAAAGTGATCATGGAGCACCAGGCATATCCTACCCTGTGCCAGAGCCCCAGGGAGTTGGGAGTTTTCATCTTGGTGTTATTTAAGTCAATGGCAGCAGATCCAGTTGTCCAGTGTCTGTTCAAGGCCAGCTCCAAGAACTGCATCCACCTGTGCTGAGCTCCTTGACCATGAAGGAGGCTCCTACAAAGGATTTCTATTTTTCTACCCTTCCTAAATGACAAATCCTTCAGTGCTAGGTTGGTTCCAAGCATTCTGTTTCACTCTATACCCGTCTGACAGGAGAGGACAGGAGGAATTTTACCTCTGGCATATGGAGGGCTGACATGCTGGCACTTAATTTCTCCATCCTCCAGAGAAAGCACTAGATCTAATGCAAGGGTTCCAGAAAGGAATAGGAATGCTGGGTGTTTCAGTTTCAATTAAAATTTACCTTTAAAAAATGAAGTTGCTAAAACATAAGCAGCTGGAAATGGCTTCTTGCAATGCGAATTGTTGGATATCTCTTAAATGTGAGCAGATACACTCCTGTACTTGTTAGAGGAAGGAGAGATGCTGGTAAAGTCACACCCCAAATGTGTTTATTCTGTCAGCACAAGAGATCTTTTTTTTCTTTTTCTGTCCGAGATAATTCTCCTGGTTCTCTTTCAAATGCTGTGAATATTGGCAGCTCTCACTGCAGCTGAGGGCTCTGTGAGTGCTCAACTCACTACAAAGATGTTGGGTCAGTGTATCTGAAAAGGGATTAAATTCAGGATGTAGTATAACCTGTAATAGATGCAGCAGAACAAGAGCTTGGCTTCAGCCTTTTGGATCCAGAGACAATGGATTTGTTTGAAATTTAGATGGAGCCACATTTAACAGGGAAGGAGGGTTAGGATGGTGGGAGGCTGCTAAGCTCAGATGTTGGGGAATCTGCTGGGCAGCCCCAGTGGTGTGTTGGCAGTCCAAACTGAGCTCAGCTGGGGGACAGGACTGTAACAGAGGTTCTGGTGCCAGAAGAAAACCCTCTGAAGGCCAAAGCATGAGGACCAGGTGCAGGGTGCACGTCTGGGTGTGGCTGAGTGAGACACATGGCCCATGATGGGCCCTGTGCCCAAAGAGAGGGGACTGTCATCTGTCATCACACAGGGAAACGTGACATAAGGTGTATAATGACAGGATTTATTGTCACCTCCTCACCTCGTGGCTTCTTTAATTTTTTTAGCCACTGTTGGAGTAATTTTGACTAAATGGTCTGCCCCTGGCAGTGGGATTGGCTGTAATTTTGTGTGGGCGTGTCTCTAACTTTTTATTAAAGAAACCTCAGCAAGATAAGATACCTTCACTGTTAGTGTCCTGGCCTTGTCTGTGTGTCTGCTTATTCCCTTTAGTCTCTCCAGGCTCTTGCCAGAGCTGTGTTGTGTAATCATTTATGTAACTCTGCTTAGCACCACAGCCCCTGTATCTTTTGTCATTGCATGAGGCAGCTGAAGACACATTTGATGTTATTCACTTGATTTCCTCAGCTCCTTCCTGTTTACTGCCCCTTGCTCCCCAGTCCTCTCACAAATATTCACACTGTGCTTCTGTGCTACAGGTGGGTTGCAGCCTCCCACAGAGTCCGTGGCTCCCAACTCAGCTCTAGACTCCTTCAATTCCACAGGACAGAAGTTTTGGGAAGCTCTTCAGCAAAAACCACGTTCCCCATCCACAGCAACATTACAGAAGCATCACCAGCTACCTGCTGCTTCTCTCTTCACAAACACAATTATCATTGTCCTAATAAAAACGTGCAAATCCTGATAGTAAAGGTTTCAAGCCCACTAAATACAGTAAGGTCACATCTCAGAGGTGCTGAGCACCTGACACTGAGTTCCTTGAGACTCTTGGTCAGCTGGTCACTGCCTCCTTGTCCACCCACCAGTTGTACTCATTCCTTCCTGTCATTTGCCACTTCCTGCCTGCCCCAGCAGCATTGTCTCAATGAAACAATGACTGATTTGGGCCTCATTTGACATCTCTGTTTCCTCTTCTTCCCAGCAGGTGCTGGCTCTGGCATCCCTTTTCCCCAGCATCCAAAGCTGATATTTCAGTAGCAGAGGTCAGGTCAATACTTTAGATAAATAAGTAATAGTTCCAACTCCACAGCCCTCTTCACTCTTCCTTCCCTTGTTCCCTTTGAGGATAGAGCTAGACCAGAGCTTGTGGCACTGCTCCAATGTGATTGGCAGGCTGTGAGAAAGCGCACACAGCTTAGAAAACTTTAATAAAGTAATTCCAGGATGCGAATGCCAATGACTGCCCAGGTCGCAACCTAACAGCAGGGACTGCAGCTCTAGGTGGCTTTTTTTGTGTGGGCCTACAACAGGAATAGCAAATACAGTAGCCTGACACATATTTCCCCCCTTATTTTCAACAAAAATCACAAACTTCATCACTAATGTGTACGTACATTTGAAGAATTCAATGAAAAAATTATTTAGATGATCGCTTAACACTTTCCTGAAACAAATCATAAGCTGTTCTGTATGGACCAGTCCAGCTTAACTCTGCTTGTATAAAGGAGTGAAATTGTTCCCTTTTTTTCTTGTTAAAGAATATGAATCCCTATTTTTCCCACATTTATTCATGTTAAAATGTATCTTGTACTGTGAGCCCTTACAAAAGTTTTAGCAGGTTTGCAACAGAGTCTCACCACGCCGTGGTGATTCACTGCAGCCTGACAGCTCTTGGCCATGACAAAAGGAAGGACTGATGATGTTCTAGGTCTCTGCAAGCTCTCACGGGGCCCAGTTGTCTCTTTGAAAATAACTCAGGAGAAATTCACCACTGAGGATGCCTCATGGCTCCCTGCAGGGGGGCAGCAGCTCAGGCCAGACCTTAGCAGAGGAGGCACAAAAATGCAGCTCTGCTTGTGCCCCTGCACGCGTTCAGCTGGGAAACTGTGAGAGCCATGGGAAGCAAGGCCCAAGGCAACCCTGGTCATAAAAACTAGCTTTTCTGAAGAGTCTAGACTAAAAGGGAGCACAAAAATTTCCTTTCCACTCCGCACCAGACCCACACTGTGCCCCCCAGCTTTGCAGGTTCCTGCCCAGTGTCTCCCTGCCCAATAGCCCTGCCAGGGAGGGCTCTGCCTTCTGCCTCTTCTCCATGGAGCTTTGCTCTCATGGCTCACCCAGCCTGCCCCAGGCACTTGCCTCACTCACCTTGCCACCATTAACTTTGCCTTCAACCTCTGCTGCATCATTGCCTTCTCCTGAGGGTTCCCTATTTATATAGAGGGGAAAATGCTGTTGCTGGGACTGGAAATATTTTGTTACCTTTTTCTGCTTAAGTGCGAGGCATTTTTATCTGTGATCTCTGGAGACTTATGCTACAGTGGGACTGATTTTATCCACTTACTCAATGCACTTTAGTTCAATAATGATTACAGAACTTCTACATAATATATTAGGTATAGCTGATTTCCCAGGGTTTGTAGCCCTCCATCTCCCCAAGCATTTAAAAAGGAATTTCTCTGTGCTAGGGATGTTATGAATGATACACTCCTCGACAGTCATGATGTAAAAGTAATAGCAGCAGTGGGCCAGGAAGGCAGAGGCAGGCACTCGGCTGGAAAATGCCAAAGCCTGTGGATAATGCAAGCCAAGAGCAATGACTTGTTTTGTTCATTTTATCACTGCTCCTTGGTGCATCAGCAGCACTTGCAATCATCTAGTTCAGGCAACCCAAGCCAGATTCCCAAACTCTCTCTCCATCACCTTAACACAGTCTGAGAGGTTTTTTTTACAATTCACTGGCTCCGCTACAGGGCTGGGTTGACCTGGTCTCTCTTTCTCACTCACCCTTTTTTTTGTTTTTGCCTGCAAGTTGAGCTTTTCAGCTTGCTCAGCTGTGGGTTTAGCAGCCATGAGTGGCCCTGTCTCAGCCAGCCCTGAGGTGCCTGAGGGATTGCAGAAAGCCTTTACATTTGTTTTCTTCAACAGCAGAAGTGTTTGTGGTCATGGCCTCCTGCACACCTGAGGTTACACCGTGTGCCCAGACCTGGTCCTCAGCTTTCCTCAGCCTGAGGGGCTTTCTAGGCATATTTCCCCATCACAGAGACTGCAAGGCTTCTCCATCCTCTGTTATCCCAGACGTTAATAGTCTTCTGCCTGCATGTTCTTCTCCATCTGCCCTCCCTGGGACAGAAGGCATCCAGCTCCTCTCCATAAAGCCCAATCCTGGCTCATTCAAGCCCACTCATTTGCCCCAGGGAGTTTTCCACACTGGATCGACTGCCTTGAGCCACCTTGCTCATCTTACTGTCACCAGGCTCCCCTGTCAGTGGTGATGGTGCTCTTTTTTTTTCTAGATAAAAACCCTGTTTAAATCCATTTTCTGATAATACCTTCATTTCAGTCACATCTTTCATCAGCGAGTTCCTCAGGTTCATTGCTGGAGTTTCTCCTCATGCAGTGGAGCTGCTGCAGACCTGTGGGGATGGGGACAGGGTGGCTGGGAGTGCTCCTGCCCCTGGCCTAGAGGGGCAGCTCAGGGCAGCTCCCATCACTGCCACAGCCCCTGACTGGCGGCAAGAAACAGCCACAGGAAAGTTGCTACCAGCTGACAGCTGTTTCAACAGTTTTAATCACAGGGCGAGCTGCGAGATAAATAAATAAATAAAGCCCATGAAGTGACAAAACAAATGGCCTGGTATCAGAGACAGATTTGAAGCTTCTGGCTGCCTTCGCAGGAGAGCAGCCTGTGAGCTCTCACCCTCCCTTCCCCAAATAATTAATTTATCACTTAGCAGCGCTGTGGCTCTGCAGAGGCGCTTGGAGGTGGCGTTTGAAGGTGAACTCCAGCCCTCTGGAGGGGCCCGTGGGGCTGGGAAAAGAGGCAGCCGAGTTCTGGAGCCTACAGGTGATCGCAGGGGGATTTATATCAACCTGCTCCAGCTACCATGAGCCAGCACGAGCTATTTTGTTCTGCCATCACAAATCACTGTTATGCCCTTTCTGCCTTAAACACTATGGATCAGCTATAACAACACTTGATATTTATTTTATTTCAACTATCACTCTGATTTGTCAGGTGTATTTTTTATGCACAGCAGGTGTACCCTAATGGGGTTAGGGAATAAACAGCAAATTGATGGGCTTACACACCCATTAGCTAATGGGTTACTAAGCAAAAGGGACTCTGTTTAACCCCACTGCACTTAGCCCACTGCTAGGAGGAATGTTAAAGACTATAAGCTAACACTCAAATGTCTCTCCACGGACCCAGGGGAAGAGAGCTCAAACTTTAATGCATCGCTTTTGATAGGCAGGTGAATGAATGTGGCTATCATTATGCAATCACACAGCTGTGGAACTATTTATCAGCCACACATCATGCCCCGTGAACCCTGTATGCTCCCGTCCCACTGCACTGCCAGCCTGTCCCTGTGGTGCACAGAGAGGGTTAAGCAGGATGCATTCCCCCCAGGCAGGTGCTTCCCACATCCCACTTGCACAGCACATGCAGGAAACACAGAGCTGCCACTGGGACCCCAGCACTACACACCTTGTTCTGAGCTTCTTTTTTGTGCAAAGGCCTTGTGTCAACACCAGCTTTAATCAGTTATTTCAAGATAGATGTGCCTCGTTAGCATCAGAACAATGCAATTACTTCCCCTCCTCCCCTCTCTCCAAATCCTGGGGTTTTATTGGCCTATTAATGGTTTGATTTGTTGTTGGTAGAAACAAGAAGGATTCCAACTCATTGATCATATTATCCTACATATATCCAGCAGAATAAATAAATGGGATAATAAAACCCAAACCACCCGCTCAAAGGTTACATTTTCTCAATCTTTTAGTGTTCTGCATCATAGTTTATGTTCCCTTTCAACCACAAATACACCGTTCAGTGCAGTACATGACAGTTAAAAAAGGACTGTAATGTTAAAGGTTATATTTGCAATCTTTTGCCATCTTTCTCACGTGGAAACAAGTCACGCTGATCCTGCTGTCCACAAATGCAATAAGGAACAACCCTCTGACACAGGTGGTATAATCAAAAGCCAATTCAAAAGGAGCCTTCTGTAAATATCAACTGGATCCAGGCATATGCATGCTTGGCTTGAAGCACCAGGAGAGTCCTGCTGACTTCAATGGGGTGGCTCCTGCGTTTGAAGAGAAATAGGTGCGTGCGTGATGGAGAGGTGAAGGTCAAGGAATAAAAAACCAGGAGAGAATATAGTTTTGTGTTGCTTTTCTCTAAGCAGTGACACAAAACCTCACAGCCAGGAGGAAGCTCAGGTCCTTTCACACTCCTTTGTGGCTGCCTGTTCCTGGGGTGCTTTCAGGTGTCCCTTGCATTTAGCTCTGGGGCCTGCTGGGGTTGTGGGGCTGCCCAGACAGTGCCCTGGGGGGTGTGGGATGCCTGTGGCAGAGAGAGGGGATGTGCCACTGGTCGTGCTACTGGGCTCTCTGGGCTTTGCCTTGTGGCCAGCTCCTTCCTGGAAGAGGAAAGTGCTTCATGCACCTGGCAGACCAACAGCTGGACTCCTCAGCTTGGTTAAAAACACTGCTGCAGAAACTGCCCCAGGTACAGGGGTGGGGACAGGAGACCTGGGACTTCAATGTGAAAAAAATGACAAAGCAGGTCCCTTCTTATTCTAGGGAGCAGTGGTCAAGCAGAAATCTGCTGAGGCCCATGGGAAGGTGGACTGCTCTGTTGCCAAACCCAAATGAAGCTCCACAAGTGTGGAGTCGTTCCACACATGCCTCACACAGGTGAGGCATGGATACAACTTTAGGTTGTAGACTCTGCGTTGGAGACAATTTAATTTATGTTGGAACTCATCAGCATCAGTCTAAAAGGCTGCAGCAGCATAGCAACAAGCTTGTTAATTACTAAGCAATAATTTTACTCAACTTTTAGACCGAGGGGATACCCAAAATATCCACATCTGTTTCATTTTGAGTTCTTATTGTTCCTTCCATGCTGTAGCTGAGGTTATTTTGCAGCAGCTGTCAGTCATAGCAGTAACAACTTCCACAGCAGCAGCAGCAGCAGCAGCAGCAGCTTCCATTTGGCAAGCTCACTGCACAGAAAGGGCTGTGATGGAGTGGAAAGGGTTTCTTTCTTAATATCCTCTTCCCCTAGGATAGACTATTTTGCCCTCTCCAGCAGAACATGCTTGGATCACACTGCAGAGTTTCTGACTGCTGCTTTTGAACAGGTATATCTGTTTGTTTCTATCAACACATTTCAGCTCCTCTGGCATGCTATCTCTGCAGCTCTAATAGAGACACTTCACATGTAATAGGGTCACACGGTGATCCTCACGTTCACTTCCATTCTATCACCATGTTAAATTGAAACAATGTGTGTGCATCAGATTTCTGCAGTGCAGGGAAGCTGCAGCATCTACAAGTTTTGTGCTGTGAGGAAACTAATTATTTGGATTTTATTTTCTTGGTACCACATTCAGCTGGTAAACTCTTGAAAATGCACCTTACCTCATTTTCTCTCTGTCTTTTTACCTCTCAAGAGCTTTCACCAACAGATCTACTTTCATGCTGGAAAAAAAAGTAATTCTATCAGTAATTTATGGAAATTAGAAAACTGATTAGCATAAAGCTTCTACTTGCGATAGTGGGGTTACAAAAGTGGGTTGATAGGTAAAAATGATCTCCTTAGTGATAATTAACTTTGATCTCTTAAATAACTGTTAACTTTCATAAAGAAGGAGAGTACAAATGACATTTGCATCATGGCAACTGTAAAAAGGCAGAACATAACTTCCATTGGAGATTACATGATAAGCTCTGTTCTCACAGAAAATATACTCGTTCCCAAGCAAAATGACATGAATTGTCAAGGACTGTTGGGTTTGTTCTTATATCCTGTGCTGCCCTGAGTGCACTGAGATGAGACGTTGCATATGCTTGTGTGAACAGCTCTGTACAGCCATGTAAATGATATGTATTTATCTTACAAGGAAATGACAATGCACGCTCTGCTTAGCACTTCTATGGGACCATTCATCCAAGGACTCACAAGTCCTTTATAAACATTAATTCATTCTGACTACTATGTGGCTGTGAGGAAAGTAAATATTAGTCTTATTGCAATATTATTGGGAAATGGAGAGACATAGCAACTGAGAGACTCATTGAAGGTCAGTAGATTGTAGCTGCAGTGCTGAGCCTCTGGGTGTGTGAGCTGGGGTGGCCTCCAGGCAGAGCTCTGGGCATCAGAGCTACACTCCCTGAACTTTGCTCCAGTGATGTTCTGAAAATTCTCCCACCAATATTTGTTTCTGAACAATTTCAGTGTCTGTTTGGGGCAGGACAGTCTTACCACCTCTGTTTCGAAAGTGAGAAACTGAGGCAAAGTAGAAAAAAAAAAAAGAAGAAAAGTACTGACTAGACATGAACATCCAGTTTGAGAAATCAAGGGCCCACCAGTTTTAACCAGAAGACTCCCCCAGTCTGCAGTTCCAAGCTTAAGCCAAAAGATAAGAGGTTGTATTGAGTTTTACGGACTTTATTAGAAACCAACAATTCAAAACTGAGGCATAAAATCCCACTTGAATTTAACATGCAAGCCAAGGAGAATTTTTGAAGGCCAGTGTACCAGACAACAGTTGTGAGTAGCTCTGAGTCCTCTCAAAATGGATCTCAGAAAGATTTACACGTTACTGGGGTTGAGATAAATTAAGTGTAAACCAGAAGTTACGTATGAAATAGAGAGAGTATCAAGAAATGCAAAATTAAAATTATATCTTAAGATAGAAATCCTTAGATCTGTACAGCCTCTGAATTTTTCTATTCATGGAAATTGTCTTAGAACCTTTCTTGCACACTTAAAGCTCCTGGCACACTGACTTGTTGCAAAGAAACCACTGAAACATCTCAATATCTTTCTTCACTGGCTCCTCCAGACACTGAGTATGCCGGCCACTCTCTGAATCATTTTATCCTGTCATCTCTTTGCCTTTGATATGCATGAAGTTAAAGGGAAATGGCAGTCTCCTAACTTCTATTTCCACCCAATGTCATGGGAGAAAGGAAGGGAAAAAAAAATCACTTTTTTTTAATGCAGCTTTTAAAATAGAAAAGCAAAAAAAAAAAAATTTACAGCACTTAATAGGCCTCCCTTGCAATTTAAAAACTGATTTTCAGAAGCTCATATATTCAAATCTCCAAAGTCTATTTGAAGGCACATCTGAAGGTGCACCCTGCAACCTGTGTGTAGCAAACTCTTTTGAATCTTGTCCTTGAAACAAAAATTAGTGCCCCATGGGAGCTCAGCAGTGTAGACAACCACTAACTGCAGAATGACTGAAAGCAGAGCTGAGAGTCCTTGCAGCTGGGAGGGAGAAGGGGATGAGAGAGCGAGGGAAGATGAGAAACCCTTCAGGAGCCATTTGGGAGACACTCACTGGGAAGAAGAAAGAAAGACATGCACTAAAAACAACAGAAACACAGGTGGAAATGGCCTACTGGGAAATCAGGCTGTCAACAAACAAAAGCCGAAGGCCAGAAAGCAGTTTCAGTAGCAGCCCCTGCTAACAGGGCTTCAGTGTTCAGTAAATAAATTAGCAGCAGGCTTGACTGTTTGGAAATTAGTAGTGACATGATGAAAGCAGCAAATGACTTGCTTTTATCTGGAGTGGAAGCACTAAACTTCCAAAGAAATCCTTGCTTGTATCAGGAGAAGCAGAGATGCTTATATCAGCTTAGACTTGAACAACAATTATATCAGAAAAGTTTCATTTCATTTACCAAAGGCTCAGAACTTCGTTTGTAACTGAGGAAACCTGTGTCCCTCTTGGCTGCTTCCGACAGAATCTCTCCTTTGAATAGTTTATAATTTTGGAGGTAAAAATAATGTGGGTTAGGTAGATAGACAGACAGACAGAAACCTGAATGTTAAAAAAAAAGAAAATAAGATGTAGAGTTGGGACATTAGATCAACTCTTCAATTATTGCAAACTGGGAAAACTCCTTTGGGAGAAACTCCTGTGATTTACTTCTGTGAGAATCTGATTCTGTTTAATTAAATGGGAACTAAATGAGGGGCTGAATAGTAAACACTTCAGCACGTGCTTAAACATTCAGCAAGTGCCAAAGTCCTATTGATTCCATTGAGATATAATTTGCTTAAGCACTCCTCCCCTGTAAGGGCTCTGACTGTACCAGGCCTCAGTGACTGGAGCTGAATGTTTATCATGTCAGAGGAGTTAAGAAGGGGCTCTTTTCCCACATCCTCATTGCTTAGGAAGATAATTGGATAAGGAGTATTTGCTCCAAAGTGAGCAAATATTTACGTAAGCTGTGCTGAGTGTGCTTGATAAGGTGACAGGTCCAGGAGGAAGTTGACACTTGCACAGCAGGGATGTCCTGGGTAGCTCTCTGATCTGGTGGGTCCATTCTACTGTCCCAATGTGTGTGGGTCCACCAAAACTTGAAATAGGAACTTTGTCCTTATCACAGATGCTGCCTTTGACAAAGGGAAACGGGCACTGCTGCGTCTGTCATCCAGCAGGTCAGGAGCTGGAACTGGGACGTGGTAATGCCATGAAATGCCCAATCTGAAGAACCAAAGGCCATGAAAATGGGCATGCTGCCCAGAGAGCTTGTGTAGCCACACCATGGAGGGGCTCAAGACCTGACTGGACACAACCCTGACCAATCTGGTTTGAGCCAGGACTTGGACCAGATGACCTTCCATCCTAAATTATCCTGTGATTCCATGAACAAAACCTGACAGAAGTGCCCAAGACTATGTGGAACCACGTAATAGCTGATACAGGTCTGTGAAAGGAAGCTCAGGCCAATTATACTGAGAAATTAATTAATTAAGGCAGACATAACATAGTTGGATTTTTAGCAAATTGTTAGCTTTGTTCTACCCACAAACTCAATAGGAAAGCTGGAGTTGCATAGCCTGCATAATAACACAATAAGGTAGACAAAAATCTATCCAACAGCTAGGAGCCAATGACTTATCATCAATGGCTTTGTGTCAAAAGAGAGAGAAGTATCAATTGGTCTCCCATGGGGATTGATACTGGAGGCAGTATTAATCAATATACTCATTAACAGCCCAGAGAAGAATGTAAATTCAACAGCCACTGGATCTGGAGAAGATTCAAAGGAATAGTGGGGATGTGGCAAAGGAGGTAGGGACATATAAGAAACAGGCTTGTACTCAAACCATGTGTAGATTTCATCAGATGAACGAGCAACATTTAATATTTGTTTATTCAGGGAGGAGTTTTACAGAATATCAATATAAAATACGGTGGGGATAGTGCCTAAACCTACCCCTTCTCAAGGGCCCCAGGTTAATCAACTGCTTATTTCTCACATCATTGCAAAAAGATGAGGCAAGGTATGAGTTCTGATCCATTAAAAGTTCTGCAAGACCATGTGTTAAATTACCATTTAACAATTTTCTTGGCATCAGGTATGAAGTTCTGTAGCCAAATGTCACAAGATATTTTGATTAAAAAAGATTACGAGAGTCTCTAAAATTCTGTAAGGACTGGATTCAATCCTAACCTATGTGCTTCACATTGACTTTGATTAAAGAGATTTAAGTGTGTGGCAGATGAAAATTGCACCAATGATGACAATGGGACTAGATTTGACTTCTTGTGGTCTTGTATGGAAGGTGATACATGTAATTCTTCTTCTCCCTCATCTTCTCAAATCCTCCTCATTTTCAGCATCTTCTCAACACTTAGTCCTGGGTTTTGATGTGTGCATCTCTCTCCATATGCAAGTATATATAAATTTGCTCAAAGATCACATTGGTGAAGGTGTGACTGAGCTGACCCAGTTGATAGCTATTAAGCCTAAACTAATTGCCACATTCATCTAAAGTGTCTCCTGTATCACACAGGTCAGAGCATTTCCCTGCATGGGTATCTCAATTCTTGGTTTTTAGAAAATATAGTAAGAATTTATTCCATATATCAAGCCCTCATTTGTTGGAGAATGCATGGCCTTCCTTGCCCAAATGGTTTATACATTCTCAATCTGAATTGGCTGTTGTAGCTGGCTTGTATCAGAATTTTTTCCCGTCACATAGCTACCCAGTGTTACCATTTAACTCCATAATGCATGATAACTATCATTTTTATAAAATATGCTTATAAACCAGGAACTTCTATTACTCTCATTTAAACTCATGAGAACTCCCATGGACGTTAGTGCAAGCAGGACCTGATATTTATTCATCGAAAGCTGGAAGCGTGTGATGGAAAATAAGAAATCTTTTAAGCCTCAGTTCTTAAGGGTATGTTGTGTGGTGTTTACTGTTCAACACATCAGAGCCTCATGGCCATATTAGTTGTATGAATGGGATAAGATTACTTGGGCAATTTTCCTCTACATTAGAAACAAATCACAGCTAAACCTCTGCTGGCTCCATACATTTTAAATTCCCATTTTCCCTCACTAGAACAGAAAAATAAATACATAGATAGCTGACCAAACTTAGGAAGTGTTCAAAGCAATCAAGTGCAAATTCCCTCCTGTTAAAATGTGAATGAAAGAGAAAACCTTTGACTGAGAGGTAACTTCAGAGATAAGTAGTTAGATAGATGCTATAGACAACAAGACACAAACAAATTAAATCTATTCCACTGAAACAGTGATATAATTTCCCTCCAGAGACTAAGACTGACAAAATAAACAAAGAAATAACATGTTTCTTAAGTTGAGAAATGTGACAGTCAATGGCAGATAGCAAAACAAAACTAAAAAGTGCTACAAGTTCTTAGCACAAACATGCTGTTCAGAGACAATGTAGCTCTATTTTCCTTTGGCTTGGACCTCCTAATAGCCATAGCTTAGCTCACACTTAGCTCCTCTGAGGTTTTTCATCCTCCTTCCAGCATGGTTTTCCATGGTTTAAGAAACACACCATGTGTTTATTTTGAGGGACAGACTGATGGTGTAAATTAACACATCTGGGAAAGGCAGAGCTGTTGGTTTGGGGCCATGATGACACCTCTGAAGGCCCAAAAAAGCATGCAGGGATGTGCTTCACTTTGGCTTTGATAGTAGATAAGACTTTGCTAAACACAGCACAGGCTGCAGAGCTTTGAAGGTACATTGGTGCCTTCACTGAGGGCACATTTGAAGGACATCATTGTTCAATTTTCAGCATTGTAGATCTGGGGACAAAGAAGGGAGCAGTGGTCCACCAGCAGCTTGGTCTTGGGGAAATTCTGCCAACTGGGTTTTTCAGGCTTTTCACAGCGGCAGAAACCTTTGTAAGGTTTCAGGGCAGTTCTGAGACACCAGAGCCAGTAACTGCACCACTTCAGAAGTCCAAAAGAAGTATCCTCAAAGAGAGAGAGCAAGAGAAACCTCAGGCACTACTGAGATGGCCATACTATAAAAGCAAGCTCTAAAGATAGAAGCAGAGGCATGAACTTGCCAAAGTGCAGTACGGCGCTAATTTCCATGTTACTCAGAGCAATCATTTTTCCACGAACAATCTGTATATGTCACAAATATCTCATTTATTCCCCATCCTTCATATGCACATAATAATCCTTTCACTTTATTTTAGCTGATAGTTTGCCTTTAAAATGTCAGCTCTTTTCCCCTCTAAGTTGCAAATTGCTTTTGTACCCAAAAGTTTGTTACGGGAAATATTTTAGCTCAGAGTCATATGAAGGAAAATGGATCCTTTCACCCCAGCAGATGGTCAGAAACCAGTCCAGCTCTCCAACTTCCACCTCTTAATTCCTGAATATGGGATTCGTCTGCAGAAGACTAACTTTGAACATCTGATTTAAACAGCTTCCTTCCTCTTTGCAAGAGCAGTTCCAATGGGCACCTCACCTGGCAAATGTTCCCCAACACCTTTATTTCAGCCTAGATGAGTTGCCAAGATCCCCCAGGAGGATTCTGTCACACAAGAATAACCCCTGACTCATAGCACTGGACCATGTCTTCTCTCACTACTGCTTGAAGAAGAACCTGGTCTCTGAATGCCCAAAACCACAAAGTTTCCTGTTACTCTGAAGAAGGTATTTTGGACATAAAAAGGAACATAGAACATAAAATTCAAAGCAATGTAGAAACCACCAGGCTGGTGGAAGGAAGGTGAGAGTGTAGCCAGCAGGTTCACTGCCTGTTTCAGCATTTTGTGGGTGAGTGGTGATCCAACATACATTCAAAGAGCCAAAGTTGGGCCTTGGAGGGGTGTGAAAGATGTTGCATGTTTTCAATTAAAAGTTTTATGATAAAGCTCCATGGTGGTCTCTGGGAAAATATGAGGTTTGAAAGTGGTGGAACTTTCTCCAAGTGGTTGGGGCTGTGGCAGCGCCAGCCAGGTGAGTTATCAAAGAACACTGTCTTTTTATAGCCCTCGAGAGAGTGGCTCCTGCCCACAACAGTGCAAAACACACAACAGCCACTCAGGAAATCAGACTCTGGACTCATTTTTCAGGGGTGCTGGGTCCAGATGGCTTCCATGAACTTTGGTGGAGCTATTTGAGTTGGCAGCACCCTGGGATCCCCTGGTTTAGTGGACTGTTCCTTCTACCACTACAGAGCACCCACTGCACATTTAAACCAGACTCTCTGGGGGTGTTCTGCAGCCTATTTCCATGTTAAGTAGTAATTCTGAATTACATAATGCCACATTTCTCTCCAGCCCTCATCTGATAACAATAACAAGCTCTATATCTCAGAGACTTGCACATTTATATTGGCGCTGTTAGAAATACTAACACGAATCTCTTCTGTGTTCTCAAAGACCAACAAACACCATTCATTTCCTACAGATTAGTTTCAACCTAACAAGCGTTTTGTTGAGCCCCAAAGAATATTTCATTTATTTAGATAATGCTGATTGCTCACTTATGAGCAGCAGCTCATTCAGTAAGAAACAGACTGTTATAGCTCAGTATTTTTTAAAAGAATGAGGGAAAAAATGCCTCAAACAGCAACTTGAGGGTTGTATTTAATGCTCAAAAGACAGCACATCATTATGATAAGCGGATCTATTGCTGTGAATAATGGAGAAGGTTTAGTCACACAATGGTACAGATACACTTAGAATAAATATTTAAAGGCATGTTTTGCAAAGCTGGAGCATGTTCTAACCCCCCTATCAAAGGACTAGTGCCATCACAGCACAGGGTGTGTATTGCATCAGTATGCTAGGGGCAGCCATGCAGAAGGGTTTTTGCAGAAATATATGACATTTATGTAATAAGATGGGCAGAATTATTCCCTGATGGAAGCAGATGAGGGGCTGTTGTGCATGGCCACAGTCCCACCACTTCCCAAAAGGGCAGGTCCTCCCCTCTCACCTCTCCAGCCTGCCCACATGCTCACCTTTTGGGTCAGGTATGCAAGGGTCATGCCGAGAGCACGGCGTGAAGCCAGGCTGTGGGGTGCCAGGGGCAGCCATGCTTCCCTCTGGGGAGAAATGCTCAGCCAACTTGGAGGGAAGGATTCAGTGAGAGGAGAAAAAGAGGCATTTGCTGCACTTTCTCTGCTCCAGCAGCTCCTGTGCCAGATGTATTGGTCATGGGCCAGTCAGCTGCGCTGAGCTGATGGGACTGAGCAGCCAGAGAGGAGCTGCTGGGAGAGTGGCGCTGCCAGCACTGCAAAGATGAGGAGTGTTATGGGCTCCAAAGGCCTGTTAACCCCCAGTAAATCTGTCTGGCATTTACCCCTTTCTTCTGCATCTTGAGTTTCTTCTTGCTGGAGGCTTGGGTACTCAGCTACAATAACAGCACGATGGGCTCCTAGAAAATATGTACATTTTCCACAGGGGCCTTATTACAATGGCACTTAATGATCCGTAAGATTTAGTAAACACACAAACTCATTTTGTATGAAAAAATGGAACTGAAAGCTGGACTCAAATGGAAACCTCAAAGGGAAATTTATTTATGAGTGAGGAAAGCATGAGTGCAAAGGAGAGGGCCTGGACTAGCATACTACTGGGAACAGAGAGTGATCACAAAGGAAAAGAAGGAGAATTAAAAACATAATTGAGAAAAACAGAACTTAAAAAACGACACTGAGAGAACCTAGCCTATTATCTGCAAGGTCTACTCTTTTAAAGGGTGGCATTACTATTGCTAGCACAAGGAATAGGTTTCCTCTGAGACAGAAAAACATTTGAATTTTTTTTCCCCTTTTTATTAATCAT
The DNA here is from genome assembly GCA_013400175.1 of Phainopepla nitens. Classification (NCBI taxonomy): domain Eukaryota; kingdom Metazoa; phylum Chordata; class Aves; order Passeriformes; family Bombycillidae; genus Phainopepla; species Phainopepla nitens. The sequence continues at coordinate 1,102,785 of VXBQ01016885.1, read as the reverse complement.
CAGTGGTGTGGGGAGGGGGAAACCCCCTGAGAATTCAATGACAGGAAAAAAAAATGGTTTGTGAAGTCAGACTCAGTTTGTGTACCTAAAAAGCAATGTGATTGATTTGCAAAAACCTCTAGCTTCACAAAGTTCTTCCATCTCTAATGAGAACTAACAGCATTTTTGTCCAGCTTCCCTGCAAAATATTGTTCTAGTGCTGAATCCATCAACAAAAATGGCTAAGCATTAGCTTTCTTAATGGCCTCTGGTTTCACTTGCCAGCAGCTGCAGATGGAGCAGGGTAAGCAGGGCTGGGGCTGCATTGTGCTGGTCTGCTGCAGATCTCAGCTGCAATTTGCTGGTTTAGAAGGAAGCCCAAATAGTGGCTTTTAGTGCATTCTGAACACAACTCTGCTTTAAAATAGCAGAATGTTTCGAGATCTGGGAAGGCACAAGAGGCTAATGGTGGCACGAGTTAATTCATGTAAATTGTTACACGAGTGAATTTCGTGGTGCAGTAGAATAAACAAAGGAAGGAAAAAGTAAAGGAGGAGGAGGTAAGAGGCTTCATGACAGCAGTTGTGATTTTTTTTTTCATTTTTATCTCTCCTTTGAGTGTGTGATTACAAAAGATCTTCACCTCTATCTGCCTGCAAGAAAATACAACCTTCTCCCTCTCTTCCTGCTGCCAGAGTACCTACACAGCACACGAGGTATCTCGACACAAAAGTCCCGGTGAGGAACCCAAACAGGTTGCAATGTCTTATTTGTTATGATCTGTGCTGCACCTTCTTGGTCATCAGCCTCCTGGTCTGCTCACCCAGCTCTACCCAGCTCCCAACCAAGATGCAGGTGAATTTGTTATTTCCGTAACTTTTAACCCCAGAAGGAACAGCTAGAAGTAGTCTGGTAAAAAACCCCTGATTTTGCAAGGTTTTTCTGTTCTACTTTGAAAACTCCTGAGATTAAGACTCCTTAGATTAGGTTTGAAGAAGAAGCAAATTCCCAGGGACTGATCTGAATTCAGGTGAACTTCTGGGGCCTTGTCAAATCTTCATGTTCAGCCACAGCCCCAATAATTTCCCATTTAACTGTGGGCTAAATAAACTTTACTTCCCCTCACTGTGCACTGGGACTCCTTTTTTCAAAACTACATGTTATGAAGGGGACTTCTGGGCAGCTAAGACCGACAGGATGAATTTAATCTGAAAGCAAGGAACAGTAATTCTAATATCTGCTAGTAAACATACAGATTCCTAAATATCCCTCAAGAGCTAACAGCAAAACATCCTTCTTTCACCTTTATCAGGATTTCAGAACAAGAAATTAAAATAGTAACCTACACAGAATTTGTTACCTGCTTATTATGAGAGAAAAGTGTTTGGGGAAAGAAACTCTTTTCACGCACTCAACGACTTCTAGATTATAAAACAAAAGAAGAGAGAGAGAAATATGTTTGAAATGTCGATTATAGATGGTTTGTTGTAGTGCCAGTCCTTTTAGAAGGCACTCATGTTTTGCAGTCTTCATTAGCCTGCGCAGATATTTTTGCACTACTTGAAGAATTTCACATGGATGCAGTCACAAAAAGCCATCTTTCCGCAGTGAAGGACCCTAGAAAGCAAATGGCCTGTAGGAAATGAAAGTGGATCTATGCTACAGGCACAGCAATGGGCACTGTGTCTGTGTTACACAAATAAAAGACAATGGACAGTACAAGATAATAGTTCCCAACCATTATAGAACTGAACTTCATGCCAACATATTGCATTCATGGGAAACCTAAACTGAACAACACATCTTAGAAAGTTTTGCTATACCAGAGAGGATTTCAGAATTTGCAGCAGGTTTGGCATGGGATGTGATGGAAAAGATTCAGCATCACTCATGGGGATGAGCCTTCTGCAAGTAAATTTCATACTTTTGACACCAATAGCACCACTGTGCCTTTGACAAGAGATTTGAGCTCCTCTAACACAAAACAATTAATCAAGGAGAAGAATACATACATATTTCCACATTTCTGCTATTAAAGTATGCAGATATGTTTGTAGCTTGTCATACTAAGTCAAAAGTGAAGTATGTTTTCAATGCTCAGCAAAACAACATCATTAACAAAAAGCTGTATGGAAGTTTGCAAATGCATATGAAAGCGTTGACAATTGTTGAAAAAAAGCAATTGAAAGCAAAAATCCAAGAAACAATTTATCAGTAATCAAAGAGAGCATTATTATAGTGTCATTGATATCTCCTGCACTAAACTTGTTTCTCTAGCAGTTATGACATGCCAAACTTAATATACTAATATTACTTTCATTATTAGATGACTGCTAAGGTAGGAAACATTGAAATCTTGACAACACAGTGTGGGACACACCTCAACAATAAAATATTGCATTTTGGTATTTTATGTATCATATAAAATGTGTAGATCATCCGAATGTCACATCTGTTGGCTTTTATTTTTTCAAGTTAAATCCCTGAAGAATTTTTAAGAGTTTGTGATGAATGTACTTTTGTGCCTGTTGTCTGTATAAATCCACATTGGTAAAAATAGCATCTGTTCTACAGAAAGAGCTCTACATGCCCACAAAGTTTTATAACAGATAGGAATAGGAGGTGAAACTTGTTCACTCGTTATTTGAAGTGTTCCTTCTCAGCCCCCAATTGTTAAATATCGAACTGAAGGAGTTCCTGAAACATTGATAAGAAGATGTTAATCATTCCCTAATTTACAGTGAATTGTGCTAAAATCCAGGTTGATAGACAGTTTGCTGTAGACCTTCATAGTTGCTGAAATGTATGCCTAGTGGTTGGTACCTATCAAAAGGAAAATTAGAATAAATGAATATTTAAATATTTAAATTTTCTATGATATGCTTGAAGTGCATTTTCAAAGCATTACCATCAGATTTGAGAAACCAGGGCTCAATTGGTTACAAACTCCATGCTGGAGAGTTTCACAGGCTCCCTGCTCCCCAGCTTCTCTCTTTAGAAATGGGAGCAGCTTTTCTGTGCCCTGGTGTGGCTGTAACCCAACCCAGCCTGCCTGCCCTTCTCCCTGGGATCTGAGCATCCCCTTTGGCTGACCTTTGGCAGCCACGGTGGAGAGGAGACAAAGGGAAGCAGTCCTGAGTTGTAGAGAAGAAAGGAGACATTGAATAAGTTGCACTGCTTTCTCCAGAGGGCTGGACATCAGAGGCATGTGCAAGAATCAATGCTTTCTTTAATAAGGATATATTTTTTCATAGAGATAACTAAATTTATCAACAAATATGTGTGTCTCATTGTTTGTGTGTATTTTCCACGTCCACCCACACACAGGAGTCGGTATCTCAGTTTGAAGTGATTTTTATGTTGGATTAAAAGACCCTGTATAACCACACGTGAGAGGCTCTGTTCTGTGCAACAAAACTAAACAAGGTGTACTCATGATCTGGCAACCTGAGTGTGGCAGCATCTAAACATCCATCTAAGTTCAACAGTTTCTTAATATCGTGATAAACTAGATTAGCTGCCACAAAGTCCCCTTAGGCTCGTACTCATCAGCAAAGAGAAGAAACCAAATTTTACACTGAATACTTTTCACTGCTTATCTTACAAAATTATTATTATTTGCCTTCTTAGTTACTTGTATTCATCAGGGTGATGTGTGCAGATTGTGAGGATGCCAAACATTCTCAAAAAACTGATGAGTAAGCAAAAAAAGAGCTGCTCTTTAAACCCTTCACAGTTTATAGCCACATTTACATAACATTAAATAAGTCAACAAAGGCATCATTAGCTCCCATTAAAATATGAGCGGAGAAATTTAAATGAACAAGAGAAGCTAATTGGTAAGTAATGTTGTGTATCAAAAATTATGACTATAAGATTCCAAAGTTAATGAGAAGCCCTACAACTGTGTTTACTAAATGTTTAAAAATTAAATTAAAAGTGAACATGGAGAGCCAGAAAAGTTTTCTTGCTGTTGTTTGGGCTGAGTTAGAACTGTGAAGGTTGATGGTGCTCCTTCACGTAGTCTGAGAGTCTCTGGAATCACCAGCTCACAATATGATCCCTGTCCATGAGGCAGATGAGGCCTCTTGTTGCCCAAACTCACAATTGTCCTATGAAATTGCCTGAACAGAAAGTTCAGGGACAAGCCTGCTCTGAGTCTACTCCTGCAGGTGTAGAAAGCTGATCAAACCACCCATCCATGTCATCTGCCCCTTGAGTTTGCCCAGGAGTTTCAGGGGAAGGTAGCAAAAGTGGCCATTCTCTGTGCAGTGAGAAAGGAACCAATTTCTGCTGCCAGGGCTGGGGCTGACCCTCCCTGAGCCAGCTGTGCCATTGTCACATCCACCACTTGGCTAACAGGAGCCAAGTCCTTTTCTGCTGCTCCTGGTCCTATCCATGGAACAGCCAGGACTCCTGTACCCTTTTCTGAGCCACAGACCTCTAGCAGCTCACACTTGCTGACCACAGTTTCCTTTCACTGGTCTTTATTCCATGAATCACCATCATTTACCAGCTACGTGTTGAAAACCACAGCTGAGTCCACTTTTATCCTTACTACTATCCTACTATCCTTACTGAAATCCTCTTCAATTGCTGTATTTCAGCTGTGCTCTGCTCCCTTCCAAAAGAAACCACTGAGTGGGAGATACAGTCCTGCAGTGCCATTAATGAGCATAATTACAGTGCCACATTATGCTGTCCCTCTTGCTAATCGGTCATTCATTTGCCATTGCCCATGAAATCGCAGGTGTTCCTGCCTTCTGATGCTTATCTGAGTTTGCCACACAGTACCAATTCCCTCCTGCTTCATTTCTCAGTCCAGTGGGATCAGTGTGTGTTTAAAAGGGGAGGACAGGACTATCTCATGTTCTATCTCATATGCCCAGATGTGTGGAAATGGGTTTCAGTAACACCCCGCAATTAGATCGGTATCATATTCTCAAGCACACAGAGCTGATACAAATGCACCCATTGATCCTCTCCTGCAAAGAAATTTTGGAGATGCTGGCTGAAAGAGTCTAGAAATAAAGGGGGAGTTAAAATCTTATGGTAATTACAACAGTAATTGTGTTGTTTTAAGTGGATGTGCTTGCATGTTTGGCAGTGAGGGAAGTTTTGAGGGAAATAAGAACCTCACCAGGTTGGAATGCAACTAATTGTTCAAATATATCAATGCAACCTTATAAAACTTGTGAGACAAAGCTGACATTCACCCACTCTGGACAGCAGCTTGCTACAAAGTGGCTTTAACCAAATGCTATGACTTCTATGAACACATGAGCAAGTAGGAACCCCTGAACCGATGGGACAGAATTTTTGGTTCACTGAAAGACAGAAAAGTCTAGCAGAAATTCTCATGTTAGTTCAGAGATTACAGTGACAGAGTTTTCTCTGCCATCTTGAAATCTCTCTTGATTTATTGCCCTTTCCACTAGTTTACATTCATCCAATCAAGGAACAAAAACCAAACGGGGGCATCAGTAAAAAAGCAGGTACCAAACATTATGTATGCATCAAGGATGTGTTCAAGAAAAATTGTTCACAAGCACTATGTCATCCTGAATCAGGAAAGTGCTTCAGTAAGAGATTAACTCAAAGCATGTGCTTGTTTACCACAGTAGGGACTCAAGTACACACTCAAATTCAGCACTTTTTTATGTGTTCCTCAAGTAGGGATAATTTCCTGATATAGGAAATACATGCTGATTTTTCTCCCTTAGGATAATTGAAAAGCATTCATGTAAATTCCAGTTTGTTTCAGATACGGGGAAAAAAAAGCCAACTAAAGCTCAGCTAACTTTTCCCTCTCTAGTTCACCAGAAAACCTGCCCTGTTCCATGGCCAAAAAAAGCTTTTCCTTCATGCTCTATTACGAGCAACTTAATGTAATTTCCAACTTGGCTCTGCAGGAGCAGGGTAAGAAGGAGGCTGGACCAGAGTCCTCCAGATGTCCCTTCCAACCTCAGTGACTCCCTGGTTTTGCTCAGTGTTGGAGACTCTATGAATGATGACACCTTAAGTCACAACTGAACTAATTTCAGAAAAGCATGGTAAGGGATAAAATGATAAACATATTAACACATAAATAAATACAACTTTCCTTGGATGAGAGCTGGATATGGGACAGCACAACAAAGAGGAAGGAAAGTAACTTTTACATTGCCCAGCTGCTCTTAGAATAATATACAGAAACTCTGTGAAACATTTCATGGTTTATTAAATGAAATTTTGTTTGCAACTGGTGAGCTAGGAAAATAAACGTCCATGTTTGTTTTCATTTTACTTTTCCTTGGTTTGTCCAGATCTTCACAGCCTTGTGTGCCAGCATTGTCCTCTGGGGCTCATTAAACAGTCCAGTGTTTGCTACTCTGATTGTCCAGGGAAATCAGCAACAGATTGCCATTAACCCCATGAGGCCAAGAGCTAGAAATTCTTGATGTGTTCCCAGTTGTGGGCAATAAGATCCACTGGAGCCATTGGAGCCAAGGGGTTAATTTTATCTCTCCTATAGCTGTTGTCAGACCTCCAGTAAAACAGTGTGTGACCACTACGGGAGACTGACCACTTAATACAGCAGTATCTGCCAAAATTGGCTTAAGACTGAGCGAGATCAAGGGGCAGAAAAATACTGTTTTATCTAAAGCACATTGTATTACTGGTGTTTACTTTCAATTCTCTCCTGGGTTAAATGCTTTTTCTTAGTAAAATGGTCCTGCTTCTTATAGACTCAGCTCCACATGAGAAAGTGAGTTGTCTGAAGATGATGTCTTTCTATTTGTTCACATTAAGTTATGAATTGTTGCAGATGGCGTTAACAGAGACTGTGTCAAGGATATTTTTCAACCTAAAGATGTGCTCCCACTTCATTATTGCTGCTGTTGATTCAAGTTTATTAAAAAAAAACCCAAAAACAACCAAAATAAATTGGTTCTCTACCCAAGGCACACAGAAATATGGTATCAGCAACTGCCACAGTCCTGGCCCTCAGCTGATGGGACCAAGCCATGGGGTTACATGTTTCTCCCAGGTAGTTGTTTCTGTGTTCAGCACTGACTACCAAGGTGTTGGCAGCAGAGGAAGTCACACAGCAGTGAAGCAGAGCACGGGATACTTCTGCTTTACCCAGTCTGAATGGACAGGGGACAGCATGGGGAGCTGTGCCCAAAGCTGGCTCTGTGGCCAAGGGGCAGCTTCACCCAAGCTCATTGTGCCTCAGGAGGGCTGGCCCAGCAGCACTGCCTGCCCTCCCCACCCACAGTCCTGGGTCGAGCTGCCCACCTGCCCCAGCTGGCACATCTCAGCTCTCCTGGGAGGCCCTTGGCTGTGCAGGAGCAGAGCAGGCTGTGGGAAGAGGTTCCATGGGTGAAAATGTCTGGGATGTTGCCAGCAGCATCCAGCTTTTCTCCACACAGTGCCACACAAAATCACCAGGGGTGACTCTGAGCCCCCAGGAGCCAGGGGCTGATTTTACAGATCAAATTTCTCTGGAGTTTTTCAAATCCCTTATTTTGGGACAGTCACCACCACGGACTTCCATCTGAGCCTCATGGGTGCTTGGGCTCACACTGAGACGACCCTCTGACCAACACAGCACAAATCAGAGGCAGAGCTGGGCTGGGCTGGCTTTGACTATGCCAACTCAGTGGGCAGCTCTGCCTTTTTGTTCCTCTGCCCTTTCCTTTCCCCACATCTTCTCTATTAACACTTGCCAGCCTCTCATGTTCTGTGCAATCACAGTTCTTTCCAGGCTTGGTTGTGCTTTGAGACCTGTACCTGGGAAGTACAGCAGAAATGTAAAGCATCCCTATGGATGACCTTATCACTGGGAAAGGAATCTTAAATCTGATCTATTTGTGTGACTCCCGGAGAGCCACTGCTGCATTATTCATGACAGTCTCCTCTTCTTCAGAAGGCTAATATTACTTCCCCCCCACCTCCGCCCCCATACAGCATTCATAATATGAATTTTATATTCTGAACTAAACCACACAGTCCTTTGTAGTGGTCAGTAATAGGATTCCTACCCATACTTAGCAGAGTCCACATCAGAGGGAGCACAATCAGCCACCCCAGGAGAAGAGTTCCCAAGATCTCCTCTTACAAGGCATTGTAAAAGTTATAAATAGATTACTCTCTCTCCCTTTGTACCTTCTGGCCCTTTTCCTACAGCAAGGGAACATATTTGTCACTAGGACACACAATACGCACTTAGATGTTTGACATCCCTGCCCTCATCAGATGGGCCCTACAGAATTTTTCGACGAGATAGAAAATGTGAGATGTTTGGGATGCAGCTACAAGTTTGAGAGCGTTTAAAAGAATGTTAAGAAGAATTAGCCATGGCAGCTTACTTGGTAGTTTGTTATGGCTCCCATTTTCTAATACATCATATTCTTTTATTCCCCTAATTACTTTTTTTGTGTGAAAGACAATTCCCAGGGAACGAGCACTTCATTTCTTTGAACCACTGCCAACAATATGCACCACAATTGCTGAAAGCAAAAGAGAGGATCTGGCATATCTATTAGAGCTTTGCAAAGACATACTTTTTTTTTTCACTCTTTTTAACCTTGGCTTTCCCTTAATACCAGCATTGAATAAATGAATTACATTTCCTATTTTCCTCCCTTTCCTTACAACTTCTATTTCTGTTTTCAGATTGCTGTTTCTCCTTTTTTTTTTCTAAAAGTCAAGTCTTGATGGGTAATTATTACATCTCATGCATCTTCTGTCCTACTCTTCTGTTGAAAAATATCAAGAAGAAAGAAGAAAGAAAGAAGAAAACAAGTCTAAATTAACAACCTACTTTGTACAAAGTGATTTTAAAGGCATTAGTACAGCACTCCTTCCACCTCATTCTGCATCTGCAGTGTCCTTCTATACATCCTTTTAGCACAACCTGAATTAGCTCACCTTGAGATGAATGAAAGCCTTTATTCAAAGGGAAACAACACCCAAATCTTCACTGAGTTCTAACATTTCTCTTCCAACTTCGTACCTACAGCAGCAATACGAGCCAGCATGCCCACTTTCAAAACTCAGGAATTTTGGACATTTATCTCTGGCTTCTCATTAACAACACAGACACTTCCATCCATCAGCAGGAATGGATAATGAGTGCTAATGAAGTACTTTAAAAAGAAACAGCTTCCAGAAGGGAGGCTGAACTTCTTGGTTTGGGTTTTCTGCCTATTTTTACCTCCTTGGGACTTAGATGTCTCCAGGTGTTCTTGGTAGAAAATGGACGGCATCTGCGGACACCAGGGATTCCCCATTTCCCTATTAATATATCTGAGATTATGGATATTGAAGTGAGGGATACATGACCTTGATCCAATCTGTTCCTTGAGCTCAACCGGAAAAGATGATCCTAATCCTTTCCTAGAATTAGAGAGTTTCCAGGAGTTAAATAACTGAAAATAAGGGAAGGGAGCTGCTGTTGATCACATCTGACTAACTAATCATTTAGCTAATAGTCATTTTTCCAGGCAGACAAGCTGCAGCCCAACAGGAATTTTGCTTGTGCAAGTCCCACTGGGCAGAAGGGAATCAAGTGAAAAACATTCAAATAATGGGCTGTGCTCCATCAGGAGGAAACTATTCCAGCTGAAATCTTACCCAGGAACTTGAGGGGGTAGCCATGTGGGAACTCTCATCACAATCTCCAACCAGAAGCTACTGGGGAAAATGGGAGCTACTGTTTACTCAGAATGAGGGAGATCTTTGTGCCCGCAGTCACGTACTGAAAAAACTCCTGAGCTGTTAGTTGATCTCACAGCATCCTGATGCTCAAGGAGATGGGGGAAGGGGAGGAAGCTGGGAAGTTTTTTGTAGTTCAGTATTGGTTCAACACAGTGACAAGCGAAAAAGTTATCATATCATGTGTACTTCTGGCTGTTTCAGAGATCTAATTTATGTATTTTGAATAAACAACAAGACAGACTTGTTCTTACATTTCCCTCATGCCTAACTTAGTCATCTAACTTTGCTCTGTCTGCCTGAAGTAGATCAGTAAAATATATATCCAGAAACTGTATTTTCCCTGCAACTAAATACACTTGGATGGGTATCAATAGCTGTGTTTTACAACATTCAAAACAGAAAATCCCAATATTTCTGTATTTCTTTCTTTTCCTCTTTCTTATAGCCTTAAAAAGAGTGAAGTACTGAAAGTTTGGAGCTCAATTTGCAATGCAAAATAGCTAACATGCTAATTACTTGGTTTGTGCACACAAACACTATTTGTATAGTCACATTCTATTGCTTGAGCACTAAATGATGAGCACACCGAGTCAGTAGCTGGATGGAGACTTCCTGGAAAATGAAGTCCTTAAATTCAATTGCTTTTGGCACAAACAGCAAAACAAAACAACACAAACAACAATCTCTATGACTGTGGTGAGTATAAAGTGATACAAATCACTGTTCCCAGCCATGTTTTAGCAGAAATTCAACAGAATGCCCTGCTCTCTCTTCCTTGATGCTGGGAACCGGATCCAGCATAATCCTCAAAATAGCCCATCATTCTTTGCAGATTTGTGCATTTGCTATTTTTGGATCTTGGGGATATTTTGAAAAAGTCAGAACCTCTGGCGTCAATTCAACCACTCTTTCAACAAATATTTTCTTCACCACCACAACATTTATGCTGTGTGTCTCTCTCACAGCAAACCCAGGTCCCAGGGAGGTGTGTCAAAACACTGGAGAAATCCCAGATTCTGCAGCGAGGTCCCTGCCAATCCCATCCAGGGTGATGCTGAGCAGCCCAGTGGCTGCAATGAATTCTGCCAGCTGGACACAATCCCTGCTTGGTCTCCTGCCAGCTGAGGCATGGCAGAAACTGGTTGCTGTCCCCCAGACACTTTTAGTTTGAGGCCCAGAGGCAGCAATGTCCCAGTTGGGTGGGGAATGGTGTCCTCATAATCCATGCCCCGCTCCCAGGTGAGGTCTCAGCAATTCTTCATTGGGCTGAGTCTGCTCTTCTTGGGCTGGGTGAGCAGTGAAAAATGCCCTAGGATCACATCTACAGACAGATCTTTATTTTTTAATTGCTGAGAGAAGATGTCTAATAGGAACCCATCCTGGTGCTGTAGAAAACAGGAATGGGGAAGTATTGGCAGTGGAAATATCTGGGGCTCACAAAAATTTAAAGCCAGCAGGCAAAAGAGGATAAGAATTTTCTCAGCAGAGAGCAAAATATGTCACCTTAGTCTGCCTGAGTTACTATTTTATTTCTGGATTGAGTTGTATGTCTTTAATTCAAGTAGTGAAATATTTTACTCATCTTCTTTTATACGGATGAATTAAATTATTTTTGGCGAAAGATGTAAAATATGTTGGATGGCTTTGCACTGTTCTAACATATGTTACTGCAATAATTCAGGCATTATAAAAAAATGTTGTTAATACTATGGTGTTGTCCTACTTACTACCAATTTAGTAAATTGTTCCAGAAATAGGTTTTTTTTTTCAGGAAAAGTCTTTAAATATGGTGCCAAAAATGTGCATCTTTCATGGGATACAGTCTTCAAGAAAATATATACCCATCTGAAATTGCCCAAGGACATTCTAAGTCCATTGTTTGCCCATGTAAAATGTTTCCTTTTTATTAGCATGGGTTTTCCCTTATCCCTCTTCATAAAAGAGAGAGAGAGAAGGGAAAAAAAAATGATACAGGGCTCATTTCAAAATCCATGAAAGTTGGATACTCCCAAAATTCCAACAAGATTACAGAGAAATCTCATCTGGTAAATATTACGTTCTGTTTTTGTCTTTGCTTAAGCTTTTACACAACTTGACAGCTTGTGGTATTGTGCCACATTTCAAAGTTAACGTTTACAAACATCTGGCTTGGGTTCAACATTCCTCTCCATATGCACCACGATGTCTCCTGCCTACACTCTTTGCCTGTGCAGAGTGAGGCAGAAAATCTGAGTTTTCCTAAAAAATTATGGAAACTTCAACAGGCAAGGCTACTTTCATGATTCATTGGGAACAGCCTTGATTTTAATGCATCTTCATTTTAAAGAAAAGCTTTTGTGGCTTTTTGTGTGTATTAAGATTGGGTGGGAATATTTTTTTTCATCCATGAAGATAGTAATTGTTTTAGAAAAAAACTGTATCCTGAACTGAGATGAAAGTCCAATATGACAATTTCTGTGAGTGGGAGACACAGCACAGGCCAAGTGAAAAATTTTCTCTCAAATACTTCTAAAATGTTTAATTTAATTATGATTATTTTTGTAGGCATTGAGTGACTTTTTTTCCCAAAAAGTTAGGAAAAAAAATTTAATTTGGAAAATATTAAAAGGACGCATTCAGATAAATCTGGAACATTTCAAAAACTATGTAGTGATGAAAACTCTGCTAAGCTAACCCTCTTTCCAGCAAGAAAATAGTTTCAGTAAATCCACATTCCTGACAATGCAGCTGTAACAATTTCGCCAATGGTTTTTGAATGTGGGTGTAATATGAAAGAACACCAATGGAAATATATTTACTTCCCATAAACTTGGTGCCTCTTAAGCTTTGGATCAATAGATGAATTTTTCCTTCTGCATCTCTGGAACAACTACAATTCAATACATACCCAAGGCCATTTGTGTGGCTCCAGAATTTGTGTCCCACTATCTTTGCCCTGATCTGAGGAATGTAAGGGCTGTTGTCTCCTTTTTTGTCAAGGGTAGCTGAGGCACACATAGATATATTTTTCTTTGGTTCATACAGGAAGCTTCTGACCCAGCAGAAAATTCTTTCAGATATCTGAAGCAGAGCCACTGGTGTAGGAAGGAGGGTGCTCAGTTTGCTCTCATCCATGAAAACTCACTAATGACAAGTCTACCTTGGTATTTGGTCTTTATTTTTTTTAAGAAATTAATTTTCAAAATTTATAATTTGAAAATTAGTGAATCTGTCACTCTCTTCGTGAGCTGACAGGTAGCCAGGAGCCTGGCAAAACAAGTTAGTCTCCGCTAAATTATGATACATCCTTTTTTAATTGGATTTTTTTCAGTACAGTCTCTCTTCTCCAAGGGATGGTGCCAGATTTCCAGCTGTGGAGTGAAGATCTCCAAACATTTGACCTCCATCCTGACTTATAAGGCAGCAATAGGTGGATGAAAGGCAAACATGTGGAGGAGACTGTTAAGTGGCCAGTAAACAAGATTTGGGTTTAAGATTCTCTGGCTTGGGAAACCTCTAGACTGCAGACTGCTGGAAAAGATCACTCTATACACACCCTGTTTCTTCAATTACACATTTCTTTAAAGGATGGAGTTGGGATTAACAGGGAACTGAGACCTGAAAGTTCCAGGTTTTATTCTCATGCCTTTAACAAGTGCACTGTATGATCACTACAAAATTCCTTAACCTCTCAGAGCCTGTTTGCCATCTTCTAGAACGGGATATTTTGACTTTAAACTTCAGAGGATTAACCTTTGTAAAATAATTTTACAAGCTTTGATAAGATTTGACATTAAAAAAAAAGGTAAAAATAATAATAAAAAAAGCTTCCTTGCAAATTCAGCAGCATGCCTGTGCTGTCTGGGCACACAGATAGGGTTTGGGACAAGAGTTATATGTACTGTGGAAATAGTCATTCTTTATTCATTTTAAAAGGTCAACACAGCTTGCCAGCATATCACTGCTGCAGCTGTTGCAGAGCTTGTTATGGCATTAGGCTGACTCGGAATGATTTCCTTCCAAAGCGCTCTGGCACCGAGCACAGCCCGGCTGCACCCGGGGAGAGGAAACCATTCCCAGCACTGCCGAGGGCAGCAGAGCCAGGGATCCACTGGGCTGGGAGCTGGGCATGGAGGGGGTGAGGAGGAGAAGGCAGGAGCACCTAGAGCACGAGCACGGGTCCCACCCAAACCCCGCACGATGGGCTGTTGATCTGAGTGCCTGTGCCAAATCTGCCGCGTCCTTCCCAGCCAACAATCCTGATTTCTGATGTGAATGATCACAGCAACTTCCATGCTGTGTAGCCCTTGGCACAGTGCAAATGTGGGGCTTGGGGCTGCCGATAGACAAGGAGCTATTCTTTCTTTCTTTCTCCCTTTTCTTTCTTTCTTTCTTTTTTTTTTTNTTTTTTTTTTTTTTTTTTTTTTTTTTTTTTTTTGATCTATGGGTGGAACCCCCATAACTGTCAGAGGGAATTTCTTTCACCCTCTGATGACAGATTGAATCCTTGCAAGAATGTATCATTAGAACAAAAACACACACAAAAATTTGGTCTTCTAACATTTCAAATAAGACTGAAGAGGAACCTCCCTAGAAGGTCTTTCTGAGGCATTGTTTTAGTGACATTACTCTGTCTCAATCTCTCAAGAGTGAGGAAAGAATATCTTCTCCAAAGGAGATTCTGCAGGCAAAACAACCCATGAGCTGTCCCGGAGAGACATTCCTGAATGCTCTATTGTTCAAGCTCTCCCCATATGCAGATCTCCTGTCTGGAAAAGCATCTGCAGCTTCAGACAGCACCTCTGAGCATCACGTCTGCTCTCCCACTTCTGACCTGTTCAATGGGATGTTCAGACTCTGTACTGCAGTCCAGACGAGGTCTTCAAATCTGAGATTTTAAGGGAGGAAGGGACCATTGAGATTACCCAAGCTGTTATCCAGGCTCATGTCCTGCATTGCACACTCCACAGTTTGCAGCGATGCAGGCATCTCAACCAGGAAACCAGGGCTGCAGTCAAACCATGTCTTGGAAAGCCCTGATGGGCAGGACAAACACAACACAATATAAGTGCAGCCCTCTAGAAGTTAACTATCTGGTTTAAATTACTCCTTAAGTCTTCTGCAGCAGTCTGTGGAGAAAAGCAAGTGCTTCTGCAATGATTTCAGTGCATCTCAGGATAGACTGGCTGTTCTGACTCTGGTGGTGTCTGTCTCACCACTAACCTTTTTGGGATACTGGATGACTACATTAGCATGAACACAGTTTTTTAAGTGGCTGAAATGAGACCAGCATCTCATGGGAGCAGGTTTTAGTGGCTGATCACTCTTACTGGCAATATTTTATGTCTGATATCCATGTCAAAATTCCCTTCACTGGGGTTTTTTGAGAAAAAATCAGGTTATCTCAGGTGTCAGAAGAAAGGGGCTACATGGCTACTGTTTAAAGCTCCAGTTAAGTGCAAAGGATCCATGGTTTAAGCCCAGATTAGCTAGCCTTGTAGCTTCACTTGGACCTTCATGTTTGCTATCCAAACACTTCCATTTTTGCTCCTTTACTGTCTTGACACAAGATATATAATTGATACACGAGAGCGAACTCCAGCAGCCTCCCCACTGCAATGAGTGACACAAAGCAGGATCTCAGCAGACATTGCCCAGACCCACAGGCAGAGGGAATTGGAAGCAAATCTTTCTACAACAACCTTAATTACACATAAGAGCCAGATAAACAATGCATAGCACACCTATTTATGTGTACTGCAGCTAACCATTAGGAGGCTGGCTATGACAAATTGTGTCTTCACATAGATCATTTGTAATGAAAATTCCCTTTCAGCCATGAAGACCTCTGGGGTCATGCATATGTTCCTAAATAGCTAGATAGGGTTACTTGTGTGGCTGTGCACATGGGGGGTGTGTTTCAGAGGAGAGAGCAGCAGTAATTCATGGCCACTCTCTGAGTGCTATATTTAGTTCAGATTAAAGAGAGGAACACTACATGTGTAAGGGCCTGTTCACAGAATTCCCTTAACTGGGAAGCCTTGAATGCAAATATTGTAGTACACAATGACACCCAAAGATCCTCTCAAATTTTGTCAGTAGAAAATTGGTTTCATTTTTACTGTGATGATCTATGCAACTGATGTGCACAGTATTCAGCCTTTCTGTTGCCTCCATCACCACCAGAGCCCATCAGCCAGTGTGGGATGGGTGGAACAGACTCGCTCAGTGCCACGGGAAGCTGGGAGAGGATGGTTCACAAATTCACAGCAGCTGAGAAGAAATCTATTTTGATAAAAGAGGAGCAAGACCCTTAAAGCAAGGCCAAGACAAGCAAGGGAGGCTGCACCCAGCCATGAAGATGCTGTCCCTGCCACAGAAAAGCTCCACCCTGTGCCCTCACACATCTGTAACCAGCTACTCCCTCCACTCTGCAGGGCACTGCCATTTACCAAAAGCCTTCTCTGTCTGCCACGAGTGTCAGGTGCCTGAGGGATGGACTGTTTGCACTAAATATCAAGAGGCCACCCCTCATAAAAATGAATAAATACTTTCTAATCTACAGAGGGGAAGATTCACAGGAGAGTCCACTGAGCAATTTGCAGAGTGACACATGCTCAAGGTAGATTCTTTGTAATGAGGAACAGTTTTCAGAGAAAACGTAAAAAAATGTGCCTGCAATGCAATTGCAGGTAGCTATTTATTCCTGGAGTGTGGGGGCGCAAAACAGGTATAATATCTTGGGATTGCATTGGAATTAAAGGCCTGAGTTTGCCACGATTCCTCCCACACATGGCACCTCGCTCTGCTGGTGTTGGCTTGGAAAGCAGTCTGCCTCAGCCAGAGCTGGGGAGCCAGACTCCCCAGTGAGGCTAAAAACCAGTGATTGCTTCCCAAACAGCATATGCTGCTCTTAAAAATCTTCTTTGCTTAAAGCCTCGTGCAGACCCTGACTTTGTCTGCTCCTGTTTCAGCCTGGTGCAGGCCCCAAAGGGAAGCCTTTGCTCATCCCCACCGACCCTGTAATGCTTTCAGTCACTGAGGGGTTCCTCCACATCAGAGAGATGTCATTTGGAACAAACTACAGGAGATGCTCCAGTCCAGGGGAGCGCCAAATGAGCCTCAACTTCTTGTGGAACATCAAGTCCAGATCAGTGTCTGGTCCTTCAGACCCCTTCACACCAGATGTGATGTGATGACACCTGACCCTGTCAAATCAAACTCCTGACTCTCAAAGGCTGGAGATGGAGGGCTGTCACCAACTGCTGTTTTGACCTACTAATCTCTCTAATTATACAGAATTAATTATTAATATAGAAAGAATCTATGCATGCCCTAACGCTGGTGTAGGGAAAGACTAGTCACTCCCTTTCCCCTTGAGTCCCACTCTGAACGACTCTTAAATGTTCTCATAATAGCTTGTTTTAATTTTTGAGATTTGCTGTGGAGAATTATCCAGAGCCTTGATTTGGGGTTATGTCCTCTGCCAGCTTTGTTCCACCAAATCTGCCCAGTGTCCCCATCAAAAGTAAGTCAGTTCCACTCACTGTGGCCAGTTCAACAGATTAGTTAAGTCTAGTTCTTAACAAATAAATGGTGGGGGAAGTGGAACTAAAACACAGTAACATCTAGCCTCCAACACTCCCTTTCTGTTTGTCCTCTCTAAGCAGGAAAATGTGAAGGGCACACAGTTTAGAGATGCTCACTTTGATGACCAAGGTCAGCCTTAGCATGGAGACGACTCTTTCCTCACCCGCTGGTGCACATTTTAAAATCTAGCAAACACCCAGAAGTAGAAGGCAAAGGCAAGACCTATTCTGCAGGAGTCCAGAGCTGGCATCTCCCAGCACCTAAGTGCCAGCTGCCAGATAATTTTGTTTTTATTAGGTTGACAGCTACACATGGGTGGGTGCCAACTTTTGTTCATTATATTTCATATTTTATAGCTTTGGTTTAGGTTTGGAAAGCTGTCGGCATTTGGAACGACAGCAGCCCCTGGTCCTGAGGGACAGTCAAGGCTTTTTTTTCCCCTTCCCTTTTTAACTTCTCTCTCTTCTGTGACAGCTGCACTTTCTACTGGTGCTCGTTGGCTGCGCTCCCCTCTGCCTCCCCAGGGCTCTGCTCCTCTCTCCCAGCCCCGTGGCTCAGTCACATCACGAGCAGTGTTCAGCTTCAACGCAAGAACTCCTTGGCAAACAGACCCCAACTCCAACAGATTGGGAAGCAGTGTTCTAGTGACCCTCTGCTCGTGACATTGCAGCCCCACCAAGCTGTCCTTGCGAGCACCCTGGCAGCTGACCCATGCAGCAGATAGGGATCAGCCCTCTGAGCTTGTTCTGCTCCACAATGGGGCAGCTTCAAAGGAAATGGATGAGTTTCAGCCACTTGGCCAACCGTGTCAAAGCTGCAGTGGGGACGCCTCACAAAGGGTCAGTCTCTGCCAGCCCCTGATAGGCTGCAGTGGATCTGTAAAGGAAGAAAGGGTCCTCACGTTACCTGGGGATTTCTTTCAGCCAGGGGACCCTTTAGTGGTGATTGATTTTGCCGTTTGACTGTGTAAACCTGCCCAGTGTAGCTCGGGACTGTGGTTGTTTCTAAGTGTCAGACATCAATTGGAAAAGAAACATTAGCTTGCAGATTTTGTTTGCATTTCTGGTTTTTAACAGACAATTTCTTATTTTGAAATAACAAATAATTTTGAAACTAAGGTGGACTTCACCCTTCATAAGAATTTTCCAGAGGATAAACTTTATTCTTTACCAACAATCTGTTCGGGAATACTTTGCTCTGAATTTGTTATGTGAGAATGAAACTTTTTGCAGATTTATTAGAGAAAAATGTTTGACTAATGGTACTATTTTTAAAAAATTTTTCAGCACAACTACTGGATTATGATCCTGCATTTAGAAGTTGGATGACCCTTCATGCCACAGGCTGTGAAACTTTATTTATTCTTCAAATATGTTTCACCACTACCTGACTAAAAGGAGGAGGGGAAAAAAAATTATTTTTAAAGGGGCAGAGAATAAATAATGAAACCTTTTCCAGCCCAGCTCCGTCTAAATTCCCCATTTACTGCCAAGGAATGCTGTCCTAGAGCATACACTGAAGAAATCTGCAGCTGTCAGGCTGGTTTCTCCAATCCAGCACGTTCCATGTTCTCTCAAACTAAAACATTTTTGTGACTGTCAGTGAGGGGAGTGCAAATTTCGACAGAGAAATCAACAGCATCCATGGGCTGCGACCCTTATTTGTTGGTCAGATATGCAGAATCACATCACCGTGGTTTGTGAACTAGAAATCTGACAAGAGCAATTTGACTCTTGTATTTACATTTCTAGCAGTTTCATCTTGTCATTTGTGGTTTTCTTCAAATTAGAAAACAATTAAATGAAGACTCTGGCAAAGAAGTGGAGCCAGATGTAACAGTTTCTCTTCACTCTTTGTTAATAGCAGCAGCAGCAATGTAATTTAATTCTGTCAGCTCTTCAGCTGCTCAGCAGCTGAGGAGATATGTGAAGGAAGAAAAGGATCATTCTCCTAAGATGTTGGATCAGCATCCAATACTTTTTCTGCCAAAAGAGAGGAGGGAAGCCCTTGAACCCCGATTCTGCAGGGTATATGGGAGCATCACCAAACCACTCCAACCTGATACTCTTTGGAAAAGGGAGAGTTATGAGCTCAAATAACATTACCCAAAAAGTGAGCAACTAAAGCTCATTTTATCAAATAAATAAAATACATGTACCAGAAAAATGTATGGCCAAAAAGGGAGCTCTTCCACATTAGTGAAATCTTGATTCACAGGCAGCATTGTCATTACTAGGTCAGTTACAATCCTTGAGAAAAGATATTTATGTTCACATGTGCCTCAGCCATCTGACTTTTCCATGCTTGGCACACAAAATGGTAATGGATCATTTTCTACCTGCTGTAGCAGAAACTTTGCTCTCCACCTCTTCAGAGCTGCCTGACCACAAATCTGAGATTACAAGACAAAGCTTTCCTTGGGACAGATCTCCCAGTGCAAGGGAGTGACACCAGGACAGGTGCTGAGAAACCTCCCCAGCCTGCAACCTGTTCCCTTTTTCCTTCATCACTGGGGACAAGTGACACAGACAGAGACAGAAAAACCCTTGGGTAGCTGACCCTCAATTTGTGTGGGAATTTTGTGTGTTTCCTGTCATCTGAAAACCAGGAATAACACCATTACCCAGAAAAGTGATGACAGCCTGTACATCAAATATTGATAGGCTGTATTTAATACTGCACCAATGATACAGTGAAATATCTTTTTCACTGCATAAATATCCAAATTTGCAATTCTTCCTGATATTCTGCAAAATATAACAATAGGCTATTGCAGCACTTAAGGGAGGGGAGGCCGTTGCCTTATCAGAGATTTAAAACCTACAAACCCAACTGAGAATTAATCTGAAAGGAAACTGGGTTAAACCATTCTCATCACTGCTCTTCCATACCAGGGGCTGCTGCCCCACGAGGGCACTGTCACGCAAAATGGTGATTCTACATTTGTCACACTTGGGTGTCATCCCTGAGGTGAGGATGGGGGTGAAATTTAGGGGCTGGAGGAGACAAAAAATGATAATTTAGAACAATAGAAAAAGAAGTTTAAAATTTACATAGAATTAAAAACCAAATAAATTAATGAATCTCCACAGATGGGACGAGTCTGAGATGCCTGTATGCAGTGGGACATTCTATTTTCTTTAACTATAAATGTCCACAGCAGGCTGACATAAGACAGGGCAATTCTTTACAGGACTTGCTTTTTATTCTCACTGTACAAAGAGGCAGCACCACTTATTCCTCTCATGAGAACAGAAATCAGGTGCCTATTTGGTGGAAGAAGTAGGGTTACAGGGTGTGACACCGCCTTTTAGCACTGCCAAGGTCCCCAGCCTTGTGAAACTGCTTTCTGCAAGGTTTGTGGTGTCATCCTTCCCCCAGCCACAGGCTGGATGCAGCTGCCTCTGGGAATGGCTCTCTGTATTTTAAAAATGGGCTCTAAGAATGAATTTTTAATAGTTTGGCACTTGAGCTCCAGAAGTGAAGATCAAAGGGCAATCTAAACACCACCCCCAGGTATACAGGCACTCCTCCCACTGAAGTCACCAAAGAATTTGGTCCAGAGTATGTTACTTTTCCTTAGACTAATTAATTTTTACAGACTAATTAGTACACCACATTGCAGGTTTGAATTAAATGCTCCGATTTCATATGGTGTCTATTTTCTTGGAAGAGAATTTACTCGAAATAGTCATATTCTAAACAGTACTTATTAGCAGCATGAACAAAAAGACCCAAAAGCTTGCGGCACTCATGATAACCTTAAACTACAAACTCTTCTGTCACTGGGATTCCCCTTCCTCCCTACAGAAGTGCTGAACTCCCTTTAGTCTCACACCCCAGTGCCAGCTGCATAGAAACATTTTTAATTAATGTATATTTTGGTGCTGGAAGAAAAAACATGGGTTGTGCTGATCACCCTCTTAAAGAAGATTATAATCCCAGCAGCAAAACAAGTTGCTTGTCTAGATAAGGATCAATGAAAATGCTGTACATAAGAGACTGAGGCTGGGGCCTCAAAGCTGCAACCTGGGCTGCAGAATTTATGGTAATGCTGTAATACAACAGCAACAGGAGAAATAAAGTCCTGGTTTGAAGCCTCTGCTCCAATCTCCTGTTGTTCCTTTTTTGGTCAGATGGCATCAAAGTAGAAAGAATAGGCTCCTACATCACTGATGGTTGGTCTTGGTAGATTTTTCTGAATGTCAGCAACCGCATTTTCTTATCCCTGGGATTCCTGCCAAGCTGGAACCAGTAGCCAGGTAAGCCCATTGGTGTCCTGTTTTCACCAACTCCTTCCTACACTTACTTGTCCAGCTGGAAAGTGTTTCTCAGGAACTAATCCAGGCATAAAAACAATCATGACCCCTTCTCCAGCCCCTCCCAAAACAGCTATAAAGGCTTTATAGGAAACATAGAATTGCTTTCCAAATTAAACTTGCAAGAATAAAACTGCTGAGTTGGTTTGGGTGTCCTTTCCCCCCCATATATTTTGCAAAACAACTCTACCATGAGACAGAGCACAGTCCAGGTAATGCGTCCTTGAGAAGATGATCTTATTATCCTCATCAGGAAGGTGCCTACAAAATTTTTCATGGAACTGCTAGAAATTAGGCATCAGAAAAAGGAATACAACACCTACTATGGTTTGCATTACAGTCTCTTCACCTACATCCTATGCTGGGTTATACAGTTCCTTAAAGATACGCTCAGTAAAATAGAATTCAAGTGGCAGCTCTGGTTTACTTTTTGTCTGACCAGCTGCAAGAAACATTTAAGTGACTTCGGGAAAACTTTGCTTATAAACTAAAACAAATCATCCATGTGTTTTTCTGATCTCTTTGCATTCAAAACCCCAGTAGAGTTTATCCATTAACGGATGAGAAATTAGAAGAAAGCCCTACACTTTAACGTTAAGCATGTGCTTGGAAATACTTGGAAACTCAGCACTTACTATTCACAGCAATAATGCACTGAGGAATATTCCTCCTTAAAACCAAGACCCCAGTTAAGTGTTTTCAAGAACAACATCATTGTCTCCACGAAAATAACCGAATCCTCATTATTTACAATCCCTGCAATATTCAAGAATGCTGGTATGGGGGCGAGCAGGAGGAGATTGTTATTTTATTTTCAAGGAGGTAAAGCAATTTTTCTAAAAAGAGAATCTAAAGGACACTTTCTGGTAGGTGGGTTTTTTAAATAATTTTTTTTTTTAGAATTACTTTTTTTAAAAAGTGCCTTTGGAATCTAGCTATAAACTTTTCTTACTTCAAAGCATTGACACTTCTGTATTTCCGTGGAGAAGTATTGTAGAGGTGCTCATGTGGGCAGGCTTTAGTTTCATTTAGCAGTAAATTTCCATGAATCTTGGGTGAAAAAAAAAAAAAGACTCTTGCTTAAGCTAGGGAAGTAATTCCAGTTACTTTCCACTGCAGTGATTTCTGCCTTGGACCTGCAATTTGTTATATCATAGTGAGAGAAAATTGCAAAGCTCAACCTCCCTGCAGCTCTGCCTAACTTCACCACATTACTGAGAATCTGGCAAACTTTCCTTTTCAGCATCTCCCTTCCCCTCCCACTCACCAGCCACCCTTTAAACACTGCTTGTGAGTGATGCTTGACCCTAAAACTGAAGGTTTTTCCAGCTGACCTGGACTTTAAGGAAACCAATTAATATAAATGAAAAAAATAAAACCCCTTAACTCTTCAGTTTTGACTACTTAACTGAAAGATACGAAGTCCTTGCAAGACAAAAGGTATGAGAAGGTCTCTGCAGCCACTGGATCCCACTGATAAATATCTATTATCTTACCAGCTGGGAGACAGCCCCCATGCCATGTCTTCCCCTTTCCATCACTGTTGCATAATACAGCCTCATTTCATTTCTGAAAGAACTTTGTTTACCAAGAGGAAAAGCAAAAAGAATATGTTTTGTCACCTCTATGCTAAACCTATTGTCTCCTTCCTAAAAGCAATCATCTTTAGATATTAAAATGGCATGATCTGGGTATTGCATAGCATTTCTTCTAATCTGCTTGCATTGCCAATTCAGTTCACAGATTGCATTCATTCTCCTTTGAAAAGCTTACATTGTTGAGTCAGAACTTTCCTAAGAAATAGAATTTGCTCACATCAGCCTCGCTGACGTGAGGCAAGGACAAAGTCAAGAACAGAGGAGGGACTGTGCTTTGTCAGGGAGACTGGGGAATCAGAGGCTGGAGCTCGTTAGGGTGTATTTTAGAACAATTCAGGTTAAAAAGCAGAGATATACCAGGGTTTTTTTTATTTCCAGTCATGAAATAATAGCAGCAAAAAGGACACAGGGCATGAGCCACACTTAAACACAGGGATGGATCATTCACTCCACCTGAAAAGGGGAATAAATAAGTAAGAAATTTTCCCAGCTCTTGTGCTAATCTCTTTGCTACTGGTCCATATTCTGCTTTTTAGACCTGAAAGGGGCAGCTCCTAAACTCTCATTCCTAAATGCAAGAATTTTGGGGTTTCGAGGTTTTCATACAACCCAAAACTTGTGTGTCAGTACAAAATGTTGTCCCACTCTACAGGCAAGGAAAGCATTCCTTGGACTGGCTCCTCAGCTCAATTCATTGAACATTCAGGACACTGAGAGCACAAGATGTCTGCATGTGTGTGCTCATATCCAGCCAGCTGAGCTTTCTGTTGCCCAGAATCACTGAGCCCACTGACCAAACCCTTTTGGCTGAGTTCTTTATTTGGGGTGTGCAGAGTAAACCAGCGCAGCATGGTGCACAAATTCTCCTTCCAAATCTCCCCTGAGGCAGGTGACCCCTTCCCCTGGCTTTATTTCTGTCTGCAGTGTGGCAAACAGAATTTCCCCTGTGATACAGCTCCAGCTGCACGTTAGAGACTTGCTGGGGAAGCACAGAGCAAGGGCAATGGCACTGGAGTGTTTGAAGGGAGCAATTCAGAGACATCATTCTCTATCAGTGCAGGCCACTGGTACCAGAGTAAAAGCTGTCATGGATCACCCACCTAACCCTAGAGAAGGTGTTCACAAAGACACATTTTTAATTTTGCACACTGTAACATCATGCAGGACTCACAAAGCAGCAGAACTGCACCTCTAATTCTTATGTGTACTCTCAGACAAATGATGCAGCTATCTTTATGACATCAATTTATTTTTCACTTTGCAATTACGTAAAAAGAGCAATAACATGGGAAGAGAGATGATGTGATGGATTCTAGTGCTGAATTATTCATTGCCCTTCATCTGCTGACTTCACATCAGACAGCTCCCAATGCACCTCGCATAAATCACAGTGGATCTTTTTTTGCCACAGCCACTCTAAGATCCTATCGTGTGCTTTTTCACCTAAACACCACAGGATAATGGTCTTTTTTGAAGGAGGGGACATGTATACATTGATTGGGAAGGAGGTCTGTGTCCTGCAGTCGTTGATGTTTGGTGAAGAAGAGGAGTAATGTACTGCACTGGAAAATATCCATCAGATACATAGGCTTTAAATAGAAAATAAATTATTTTATATACATATAAGTCTAATGGTATGGAGAGGATTATAAGCACACAATTTTGTGTACCTAATGTTCAATATCTGATAAGCTGTATTACCTCCCAGACCTCAATCTCACACAGCAGTACTACAAGACATTTGGGGAAAATAGAGAAATTAAATTCATAGTCTCTGTTTTCAGTGTATTTATTTATTTATTTGCTATATCCTAACACTTGATCTGATGAACTTCAATTCCACTTTGGGCCAGTTTGTTGAATCACAGAACATCCACAATAAAAATTAAGAACTGCAAAGGAGTGTGTTAACCTTAATGAACATTCTAAAGGGTTTCAGTGCATGCCATGCACTAGGCTGCTCTCCACACCAGTGAAGGGTTAATCCATATACTTTATTCCAACTTTTTAGGCCCTTGGGCTGGGTAATTGCTGCTGACTATGAACTCTTGAAGGATTTGGATTTTTACTACCCTGTCCTCACAGGGCCTATTGCAGTGAGAACCCTTCTCACATTCTCCATAAGGGCTATCCCATGCACTGTGGTGAGTAGTAAAACCAACATTCTCAAGAAATTTCCATCTTTCATTAGCCAACCCCCCCATCAACATATTTTTTAAAGGATGTTTGGACTAGGTGTTCTTTTATTTTGCTGCAATCAAACACAGATAAACATCCTTCTTTCTCCCCATTTCCCCTCAAGTTACTTCTGAGACCTTCCCAGATCACGAGGGTGTCAGGAGCAAACCCAAATGACTGTGTCAGAGCAAGCTGTGGAGCCTCAGCTGAGCTGGGTGATCCATCCATCCCTGTGTGAACTGTCAGAGGAGCTCAAGGTGTTCTGGCTGCCCCGAGCCCAGCGTGGAGGTGCTGAGCTGAGCTGACACACCGGCAGTCACAGCAGCCTAGCTGACATGCAAAAACATATTAAATCACATTTAATGTCTCCAAAGCTTAGGTTCCTCTTTTAATTCATGTACAATCTCATGTCTTAGCTGAGAGAACTGCCTACAGCAAAGATCAGCTTTCAACCACCTGGGCAATTTTGTTCTCCACACAGCACCATGGCTTTTCTGTTCCGCTGCCCCAGTGGCTCCTCTTGCTGACACGTTTTCCTCTCTGAAGCTCAGTATTGGAATTTATTCCCTATTACCAGTATTTGTTTGTAGTGTGGCAACTCTGCTCTGTCAGCCCTAAAGAAGCACAGACTAAAAAGAGGGTTCCTGCATGGAAGAATTTAGCCCTGCTCTTGCTTACTTTACTTTGTCTGCCTGTGCCAGGAGCAGGAGGATGTAGAAACAACAGGATATCAAAAAACAAGAGGAAAAGCAGTGAATCCTCAATAGGAGCTTTGCTATCACAGACTAAATACTTTTCAGGAGAGTCTGGGACAGGCATTGAAAAAAAGGCCTGTTTTACCATATATTTGGTATATATTATGATTTAATAACTCAAATACTACTAGAAAAAATGATATCTCATAAATATGTATGATAAATATATGCAAAATCAAATAAACTGTCAATATTAGTCCATCTTTTCTCTTGGTTTTTGGGGGGTTTTTTATTTATTTGTTTGTTTTTTGTTTTGTGGATCTTTTTTTGTTGGTTGGTTTGGAGTTTATTGTTATTGTTGTTGTTGTTGGTTTGGTTTTTTTAATAGCAGTAACAGAGATTCAGAGGAAATAAGGGACCTGGGGAGAGGGAGGCTATAGCAGACCTAGAACAAGGTTCCAGGTCTCTCAAGTCCTAGCCCAAGGCATCAACTAAGGGGGAATATTCATGTGCATAAGCCTTCACAGGATCAGGGCCTGCAACTGCAATCCAACTTGGATGTAATCCAGCTTGGATGTAATTTAATTTACTCATGAGATCTCAGTTAAAAAATGCTGGTTTCATGAAAATATAACATTACTATTGATTTTTTTAAGCTGTAAATTGGGCAAATACAGACGTAAATGCAAACCACAAAATACTTGAACAGATGCACAAAGGACAACCAGTCACCAGACTAAAATCTTTGGAAAGTTGCTTCCCTCACCCCTTCTTTCTTTTTCTGTATTTTATTAACGTTTAGAAAAGAAGAAAATATGTATTTCTGACTTCTTCATTAAAAATATCACGAGATTCATTAAAAGAAATATTTGGAAACCTCAAAACTCTTCTCCATTTCAGTGAATACCTGAAATCTAATGCCTCTGATTAAGCAGAAAAGGGATGAACTGTTATGTGAAGCTGACAACAATAATTTTGAGCTGAAGAATGGCAAGTTCATTGCAAGTAGCTGGTAATGATTTCATGCAAAGGATTAGAGAGATGGAGGGGGGGCAAGGTGAACTTTGTTTATAGACAAAGAGCCAGTTGAGGGGTGCAGGGAACCCCCAGGAATTTCTGGGCTCCTGAAGACAGGAGGAGAGATGGGGTTTCTGCTCTGGCAAGGCAACTTTGTCAGAAAATTGCTTCAAACTTGGCTGTTTACCATCAAACACTAATTTCCAAAGTGTAAGCTACTCCCATGGATGGTATGGGGACTTTTTGTCTACTCAGAAGCACTGAGTGCATAATGGTCTCCTCCCTCTCGTTACAGAATTGCAGCCGTAAGGAAATAAAAAGTATTCTTCATTAAAATGTTTCTGTGTAGATTTTCTCCTTCTTGCTCAACCCAACTACAAAACCTCCAAAATTATGGTTTCAAAACCAGAAAGCTGTTCCATTTCTTCTAACAACCCAAAATTTCCTCTCAAAAGCATAACTATTGCTTCTGGGAAATTCTGATTAACTGAATAGCTATTTTTTCATTAAAACCAGTTTTAATGCAGAATTATTTAACCATTCCTAAAATGCACACTTTTACAAATCAAATATATCACATCTAGGTACCAAAATATTAATTTGGAAACTTGACCTACTTAACCAGGCTTAGAAAATAAGTTGGCTTTGTTCCTTAAAATAATTGTATTGACATTTTCGTTTTAAAATATGAAAACATAGTGTATTTTAGTACTGTAGATAGTAAAATGGTACAGCTGCTATCAGTTTGAATGGCCTGCACTGAAAGAATGCCATCTGCTAAAATCAAAATGTTTCCTTGAATGATTGAAAGATATTGATCAATAAATACATGGATGTTATTGACACTGCTCTCAGCATGTGCAGAAGGATACGCTTTGAACTGAGCACAAGTTTATTCTGTAATCAACTTTTCTTTTCCAAACTTTCATCTTTGCATGGAAAGAAACAGAAGGGGTCTAAGAACACCTGTAAAAAAAAGCAAGGAGGGTGCTGCAGAGCACAGATCTGGGCTGCAGCCCTGTGGAGACAAAATCCCTCTGCTCTCCTCTCCGATGCTCCTCAAGGCATAGAGCCTGTATAATTTACAAATCACTCCTATTGCTTTAGCCTCTTAATATCACTAAATCTCTTTCTCCCTTCCCTTTTCACCCCCTTTCTCTCTTTCCCTGCACTATATTTATATCTGGGAGGCTGCATTCAAGCACTTGGAGATGATGTTTCCTGTGGAAACCTTTGAATTATTTCAACAATTTCACAGCATGCTGCTTTTCTCTCCTGTCCCTTGCTGCCTTGTTCTGGTGATTGGTACTAACAGTAATAGGAAAAATGGTAAAGAAAACAATGCCAAGACCAGCTCTGCCAGAGGAATCCTAAGGCAGCACAGAGGTCTGATTTCAATTACATCTGCTCAGGGGAGAGCAATCCTGCAGCAGAGGATGGAACTTCTGCTGGAGTCAGTCCCTTTGGGCTGGGGCTCCTGCCCACAGTGGGCAGCAGGATTTCCCCCCAGACCCCCATTCCCCTTCCAAACCCCTCATTCAAGTCCTGTAAACAGC
Source organism: Phainopepla nitens (assembly GCA_013400175.1). NCBI lineage: Eukaryota > Metazoa > Chordata > Aves > Passeriformes > Bombycillidae > Phainopepla > Phainopepla nitens. The sequence continues at coordinate 1,074,169 of VXBQ01016885.1, read as the reverse complement.
AACAGATTTTTTGCTGGAGTCCACTTTGCATAAACGCTGCCAACAAACCACACTGTGTCTAAATTCTGAATATTTTTAATGTGGATTCCAGAAGCCAAGCGTGCTCACACACAGATTTTAGAAGAAATCCCCAACTGCTCTGTATGAAGATAACTAATTGTGAGCCCCAATCCTTACCCAAAGAAAAAGTTTTTGTGCTGGGTTGTTTGGTTTGGTTTTTTGGGTTTTTTTTTACTCCTCTAAATGGAGACTATGATTTCCTGCTTTCTTTTAAATTTTTAATATTGCACTTTTTAAAACTTTCAAACTATTGATTCTTTTGCTGTAAATCCAGAGTCTCCTATGAAAGGTAATGAAGTGAGAGGCAGAATTAAGAATGCCCAGATGTGTTGTAGCTTATAAGAGCAGTTTACAAGGAAAATGCAAAACTTCCAGCAGACCAGCGACGGGTTAGTTGTCTATATAAATATATTGTGCAGGAAACAAATCGCCGAGCCTGGCTTCTGGACCTTGGTCTGGGGCATGTAAGCTCAGCTGCTACTGCCTGTGCTGACAAAATGAGGATATGCTGTTTTTATGATGGTCCAGAGCAGTTTATGTGAATCCTCAGCAAGGAAGCTGTGGTTGTTTCTTAAATCATATGAAAAGCTCTTAATTACACAGAGTGGCTTGTTTGGACCTGGGAGAGGTGAGGAAAAAGGCATGGATGTCCAGCCTGCTGTTACCTCTGTTCTCCTGGAGTTTGCAGCCCCTTCTTTTCCCTCTTTATCCCTGTTTTGGGGCACTAAGCCCCTGGGCAGATGAATTTGGATCCCTACAAAATGAAATTCTTAGTTTCCAAGCTTTCCTGCTAATTTCAGAAAGCAACTTCTCATATAAGTACAATCCTCCATAGGTTGAGTTGGAAGGACCAGGCACTCATTCACACATGTTATTAGGTTGCAACAGAAAGAGTCTGAAATATATGCAACAAAAACATATACATTCCCAGCTTTCCCTTAAATTAAATTTCCTATCCTATTCCTCATGTGGGTATGGTCATTTTTAATTTAAATTTGTTAGCAATAGACATTAATTTTAAGGCAATTTCATAAATCCCATGCCAACGTTATAAAGCAAGCATGTAAATATGTCAGTTTGCAGAAAGCCAGGCCTTAAAAAAATATGAAAGAGCACAACGCTGTTGACATTCCCATCATAGGCTGAAATTTCTGTCCAAAGCTGCTTTCTATCTCAGTGGCAAGGAACCATTTCTGAGCAGCACAGATAAAAAGATATGCAGAACCTCTGGGGTGTCCCTGGGTAGCGTTGGCTGCTCCACAGCTGTCCCACAGGAGGAGTCCAGCCCCACTCCTCCGGTGGGATAGGGCTGCCCTGCCCACAGATTCAACGACCCCAGAGCCATTCCAGACCCTTTCTGCCTCCTCTCAGACTTGACAAACCCCTCGCAGCCCCAGCGAGGAAGGCAGAGAGAGAACGAGCTGTATCCTTCAGCCTGCAGGTGTGGGGTGCCTGGTGCAGTGACCTCTCCAGAGCTTTGCCCAGACATGGTTTAGGTCTCTAAGATCATAGGGATCTGTTCCTGTCCCATTTCCCATCACTTCCAGACTCTCTTGGAGCACTCTGCTCCCAGAGGCTGTGCCAGTGATGGGAAATGGGGCTGGACATGCCAGGCAGCTCTGTGAGCCTCTGAACACAGAGTGAAGGGGTGAGAGCATTTTGCTACAGGAAATAGGCATTAAATTCAAGGCACGTTGTTGTGCCACTGCAGAAAAAAGCTCTCTCCAGGTTGTTCTGAGGGCATTCAGGGCTCACACCCTCTCTACACAGACAGGTCAGGGTGTGGGGAGCCCACCTGCAGCCCAGTAACTTCTGTGGGATGTGAGTGCCTGAATCTGCTCCAGCCTTCCCCATCCTCTGCTGCCATGCACTTCCCACTGGGCAGCATTTGGAGACAGCAGGGAAAAGAGGTACCACAACACTCCTCCTTTAAAACTTAGGAAAGGCTGAGCTCATTTAAGAGAGCCTTTCCACTGTCCAGCTTTGGTTCCCTTATTTACAGAGCAGCATTTATTTCTATTGCCCTCCTCCCTGTTGCTATTTATAATATAGGGAAGCATTCTTCACACAAAATGCCAGGGAAAAGTTTTCCTGGGCTGCTCAGCCCCTCGCACAAGGGCTGCTTTGTGTCAGTTGGTCAGAGCTTGCCATTTGGGGAAGCTGTAGGTCTGTAAGAAACAACAAAAATTTACAGGAGAATGTGCTTAACATTTTGTTGCAGGCTTTGAAAGCCTTTACGAGAAGCAAAGTATTTGGAGCAGATAACCCAGTCATGCATAGACTCGACTGGGATTTCTATCAACATATTACTCTAATTTTCTCCTTTCCTATTGATCTGCAGGGTACCACCTCTTCAAACCCCAGACAAATTGATCCTCTGAGTAACATCTGTGCACACTATTAATCTTTTTCACACATTTGATGTTCCACATTACTGGACACAGGACACACACTATGACTCAAGTGTTAATCAACTAATACCTGAAAATTAGGCTTGTGTCTACTGTATAAACATTGACAGACTATCCATCACCTGCCTGAGTGAATAAATGAATTTTACCTTTGTTGCATGCACAGTAGCACTCTGGGGTCTGGAATATTTGCTGGGCTTGGAGGACATCACACAGAGAGGCCAACGTGGAGCCACCTGTGCAGGATGGGGCACAGGCAAGGGGGGGACAGCCGGCCCCACCTACCCCACAGACCAAGCAGCTCCCAATTACAGCAACAGGCTTCTCTCTGTGTGTTTTGGAGCAAAAAAAAAGGGTGGAAATCCATTGGACAAATGGGATAAAGTCACTCCACTCATGTCCCAGGCTACCATCCAACTCAGGTCTCAGAAAGAAAAAGGAAATACTTCAAGTGTCATTTGCACCGTACCTGATTTTACTGCACATTAGGTGAGTTCTGAATATTTGTCTCAGGTCCAGAACTTGCACCATCGCTACCAAACCCCATTTCAGTGTTCCCTGACAGGCATAGGCACTGTTTGAAATACAAAACCCTGGACATGGCTTTTTCTCTTTTTTTTTTCCTCCCCCCTGTAACCACTGAAATAGATGGTTATTTCTTCCCAGGAGTTGGTAGAGCAATCTGATTGCAGTGTCTGATTGTGATCATTGCTGACTCTGACACCCTCCTGGCAGGCTCCTCTCTTCTGTTATGCCAGTTTCCATTTAACAAAAAAGGAAGGGGGAGCAGGGGACAGCCACAGCTGAAAAACACTGAGTTTGGGTCCCTGCTTGGGCCGGGCTGCAGCAGATTAATGCCCCCACCCTCAGCACATGAAAAGAGCCTGAAAGATTCTGGCTGAGTTTAATAAAAGGCAGTCGAGTCTTTGCTGCAGCATTGTCTCTGGGTAGGACAAAACTGCTTGAATCATCTTTGTTCTGATTTTTTTTTTTTAAGTGGCTTTCTTGGAAGAAGAAATTTATCCAGGGAGGGTCTCTTGTGACAACTTCCTGAAAGCATCTGAAAAATCTGGAAAATTAAATATATGAGGTTATTTGGCAACTAAAAACTGAAACATTGTATCTACAGAAATTAAGCTGTTGGGTTTTGATGGCTGTCTGAAAGCTTTGAGAGAAAAATACCAATGGAAAAACAACCTTTGCTAGTAACAAAAATAATTTCCTCCTCACCAGGAGAGATTAATTCACTTACATTCCGCTCTCAGGCTGGAATTCTTCATGCTCCATCTTTTTCTAATAGTGTTTTTTACTTTTTTTTTTTTNNNNAAGCGGGGCAGAGGCCCCACAATAAATGGGAAAGGAACCAGGCTGAAAGGGTGGTGGAAGGGATGGTGGAAGAGTAGGTTAAGAGCAGATCAACCAACATAGCTGCTAACCAGGTGAGAGAGATGCATCTCTATTCAGATCATTCTAATTTCACTAATTCTTGAATGGAGTTACTCTGGAGATGCCAGTCTCCCTCCTGACTGCAGGAACCACAGCCTATCCATGTCCTTAATACAGGTACCTCAGGTAAAAAAATAAAGGTGAGGGGAGTGGTTTTCTAGACTTGTTGCCTTCTCACTGACCATCCCCATGCAAGTGCTCCCCTTCCTGCATTTGTCTCCCCACTTTGGATGTTCAATCTTCCCTGAGGCCTCCAATCAACATGGGAATACAAAGCATGACAAAATAAAAACATTTCAGCAGCCGGTAAAGAGGAAGAGCAATATTAAAAGGCCCAAAAAACTCGATGGTGATGAAAATAAGATACTTTAACATTCATATATTTATGCCGACACATGTCCCCTACAAAATTGGATATTCCATGTAAAATGGCTCCATGAAGACACTACAAGTGTTACAAATTCAAGATCTTAGAAGTCCAGAGAATTCACACTCCAGATCAGCGTATGTTGGACATGAGGGACATCAAGGAAGCATCTAATGAGATATTTTCGTGCAGTTGCTTCATGAGAAAACATACAGAGCTTATATAATTCAGAAAAACCTAATTTTTCCATGAATTATGTCTCAGGCTCTAAAACACGGCAGCTAAAATAGCTCTGCAGGTGCCTAAACTGGTTATCTGCTACCTGGCAGGTCCCCCTGTTATTTGCTACCTCTTCTGCTCTGGCTCAGAGCACTCTTCACCTGTGCTGTGGTCAGCCTCCTGGAAGAGGACACGTGGAGTTGAGCACTCAAAGAAGGCACTGAACAGTTTTTCCCCCTGCTAAATCAGGGAATTCTGTCCCATTTAGGTGGTGGTATGGAGGGATAATAGTGACATCATCCATTTTTTTAAAAGAAAATGTTTAGCAGATAAAAAATCTCAGCAGGAGTAGGCAAAGGTGCTGCACTGAGGCGCAGAAAGGGACCAAGAACCAGCCCTGTGCACAGTACTTTTTCTTAGCAAGGAATAGCCCATAAAACTGCTCAAAGGAAGTTATCAAAATCCGCCCCACTGCACCAAATATCAACAGGATGGGCTTAACTCTCCCCAAGAATCAGCTGGGCAGTCAAAGGATTCCACTGAGAAGCCAAGCAATGAAAATTCGAGACTATCAACTTTATGCCTGTATCCCTCACAGTCCCTCACGCCCACAGCACACTGACCTGCATTGGGGTTGATAATTGACAAAAAGGGAAAACTTTCTTTAAAATCTCCCTCATTTTCTGCACCTCCCCTCCATGCATCCTAGAGAAGAGTTCCTGGCATCAGCTGATGCAGGAGGTGAACCATGAATAAACAGGTTTCGCTCAAAGTAATTCCATTAGGGCCTGAAATGACTGGGTGAAACATGAGTAGGGGAAATCATGGAGAAACCCAGCAGCTGGGCTCCATGACATCACTCACAGGAATCAAAGGGAACAAGCCTCTCAGTTATGCAGAAAAAAACCCTGGTTTTGTTTGTCTGCTTACAGAAGTGCAGTTTGCTTTCTGAATGATGAAAAAAGAAAAATAATAAAAAAAAAATCTTTGAAAAATTTGGTCCTGGTATTTTGCTCTTTTAGGTAAATCGTTCTGCATTTATCAAAGCTGACAAGGAAATAAAATGCCTGAAATCCTTTCTGTTTGCTGTGCATGGAGACGAATTATTGCAGAAGCAATAGTACCACATGCTGCCAACAAAAATACAGTAGTGCACAAGCTAAAAAGTTATGAAAAAAGGAGGGTGCAGTGGTTAACATCTATATTATTGCTGCTTTCATTTGTTTGCACGTCCTGACCTTATTGGAGAGCTTATCAGGAACTAGTTCTACACAGACATCATGTTTATTGTCAAGGGATATCAACTAAATGACAAATAACTGCTTTTGGAGTTAAAGGAGCAGAAAAATAACACAAGCCAGGATATTTACTGCCTCATGTTTAACTCACTCGCTTGTGTCTTATTCCAAGACGTGCTTGAGTGTTTTAGCCATGGCCCAGAAGACAAATCAGAAAACAAGGGAGGATTATGGACAGACAAAGCTTCTTCTAGTTCCTTTGTGTTCTGTAGCATGGGTATGTCAGGAGATTGTTTCAAGGTAGGGCACTCAACTATTTAACTAAAAATAATTTCATAAATAAAGCCATTCCTTACCCTGGAGGAGTAAAAAGCCATTTTTGATGGATTCTTTTTTTCATGAAAAACAGAAAAGAAGAGCTATGAAGTCAGAGCGCTGGGATGGGATTCAAGCAGCTATCACCTGGGCTCCCCATTCACCACGATAAAGAGAACAGCCGCTACTGGAGTAACTTCTTGTAACCAAAATGCACCTCAGAAAGGTGACATGACCACCTTCAGGAGAGCTGGGCTCCCTCTGGATTATGCATAGTCCAGGCAACTGCAGGTTTCGGGGCAAAAACTACAAGAAATTACTACTGTGTTCAGTGTCTCTGTAACACAGAGGAGCTGCTCCCACAGTGATCCTTGTTCCACGATTTCTCTCCAGATGGACTCTCCATCCCCACTTTGCTCTCCAGCCTGCCCAGCCTCATGTCCCTGGTTTCTGTTTCCTGGATTGTTTCCTGCCTCACACTGTGCCACCCTTATTCCAGTTTACAAGACCACAGCCTCCAACACGTTATCATAAAAAATTGTCCACTGTAAAGATTTGCTCATAAAAAACCCAGCTCTGTTCACAAATAAATTAAGAATGTGCTTAAACCCCAGTGAAAGGACTGGAACATAAGCATGTGCTGAAAGCCTTTCCTGAACGGGGGCCTATCACCTCCCTCTTCCTAAAACCTATTTTGGTTGAGCTCATATTTCGTGTTGGCAAGAACTTAAAAACAAAATGAAGGAAAAAACTTTTCCCATAAAAATTGAGCTTAATAGAGCACTCCAGCATCCCTAATTGCCATATTTTTGTGTATTGATGCAAATAATTATTAATGGACCATTTTAAGGAAAAGGCTATATTTCATATCAAAAATACACCAAAAAAAAGAGTTAGCACTGTTGTACACCATAATGCTTTGCAAAGTTAATCAACCTAGATAGTTGGAATGTGGGAGAATGTTTTGTTTCCAAGTGGAAAATTATTACAATATCCAGGGGGTTGTTGTCTTGCCAGCTGCCTTTTAATCAACTCTTTTTTTATATGGAATGAAGGCCATGAAACATCTGAAAACTGCAAGCAACCTCTTCACTCAAAAGAAAAAAAAGGAAAAAAACAACAAAAAAATCCAAAACCAAGGCGGATTTATTTTTTTTTAAGCGGGTGAAGGAATCCACTGATGTAATAAATGTATCCATGTATTCCAAGCACAACTTGGAGCCAGTCTAGTTATAAACTCCTTAAGATCAAGGTTCATCATAAAACTGGGCCCTACCTATATTTTCGTAATACTAGCGGTTGCCACTAGAATTCCTGAACCCCTTCTTCACGCCATCTGGAATGCATACATGAGCAAGTTTATGATGAAAAATATACTGTGCACTAGAGCTGGGCTCTTTCAGGGTAAAAGCAACTACAAAGGCAGTAATGTGCAGGGGTTGTACATTTATTTTATTACAGGAGCCAATGTGTTCTTTTCTTTTTGGTCTAACCAGGATGGAGGCAGATCACAGAAGTAAACTTTGCAAGTGGGTATGGTGGTAGGTGTTCAGGTTTGTTCTGTGCTTTCTGGAGATGAAAAGGACACACCCAATATCTTTATCTACTTAACCCTGTCACTGTTTAATTCATTATATAAAATTTCAGTCTTGGTCAGCTGTTACACCCAAGGTTGGTCTATGGCAGGTTTTATGTGCCATGTCACTCTTATACCTCGGAATTCATCACTTCCATTACAGTAATATTGGAACACCAGGTAGCAAAATTCCCTTTGGTGACTTCCCTGCTGCAGTTGAAAAGAGCTAAATTCCAGTCACCTTAAAAGTTTGTTCACAAATGCCACAACCTAACTCCTAATCTGCGTGCATTTCCATACTATGTGTTGTTTTATTCTGGGTAATATTTTAGGGGGATCTTTTGTTTTGCTGTGGGTTTTTTAGCAACGATAGTGTGAGAACTACCTTTTTTCTTTTACTCTTGCAGAATCTCAGCCTGATTTTACTAACTCTTGCTAAGATCAAAATGAATAAAGTAAAATTAAACCTAAATTTCAGATTAGAGTTCCGATTCAGGAAAGTCCTTATGTGCTTGCTTGAATGAAAGAGGATGAGCCATTTTTAGCCAAGTCAGTATCCAGATGTCGTGTGTTGCTCTGCCCCTTGAATGGAGGCAAGGTGAATCAGGCATGTGTTTTATATCAGGTACATGCCCGAGTGCTTTCTCGAACAAAGATGGAGTTAAGCCCATGCTGAAGTCCTGGCTTAGCGCTGTTAAAGGCCACTTTTCCCTCCTTCAGCTGAGAAAGATAATCGAGGCACAAATGAGCCTTTCCAGCAGGAATATCCACTTTATCATTTCCTAGACCAGTGCATAAGTATCATCTTTCTGATTTAGTGCAGTAGAGGAGGGACATTCTCCATCTGCAGGGCCAGATCCCACAAAGAAAGGCTCTTGTAACAGCACAGGAATGCTGTGAGCTTCGCAAATATAAGCACTCACCAGATAAGAGCACCAGACACTCAGCTGCCTGTGCACCCTCCCTTCTCCCCAGCAGAGCCATCTCTGTCTCTCTCTCAAGGCTCATTCAAGGCTCTCCCCAAGGTTATGGTCCAGCACCAGGGAGGTGAAACAAGTGATGCCACAAATGTGTGCTTCACACAGGGAATCCGCTCCTTCCTTTGCTCTTCTCTCATTACTGAGTACCACAGATTTCCTTTCGGTCTTACTCAGACTTCTCTGCTACAAATCTGACACAAACACTTCATAAACATGAACCACGTGACAAAATAAATTCTGAGGGCTCCTGACAGGCCCAAAGCTCCTGGCACACCCACAGCTCTGAATTCCCTGCAGCTCTCCCATCTCACCGGTCACTGGCTCCCATTGAAACCAGCCCAGCTCCTGGCTGCTCTGCACAGGAAACCTTTCCCAACAGCAGTCCTGTTCTCAACAGTAACTGCCAAAGCCGAGCCAAGGCCATGCACAAAAAGCCCAGTTTACCAGATGAATTCCCACAAAACACAAGTGACGCTATTCAGGATCTCATAAGCGGTAGGTCAGGGAATAAGGTGTTAGGACTCCTAAAGTTTAGCAGGAGGGAGCTGCTTGTCCCTGCTGCCTGCAGTACTGCAGGGCTAATTGCTGCACATTCCTCTGCCATGATGTCACTGGATGCTAACTCTTTTGCTTCTGTGGATGGAGGGAACTTGTGGTGTGTCTCTGAGACACCCAAAAATACATGTGCTGACCCTTAAAAAAAAAATTAAAATCTCTTACCATATACCTAGCAGAGCCAAACTAAATGAAGCTGAGGTCTCTGTCCAGCATTTGGAAGCCAGTTAAAATAGGAAATCAGTGTTTCTCTAAATACACAGAGTATATTACCTTAGTCATAAAATTGGGGACTTTCAAATCTAATTTGTTCAGCACTAGCGCTGTTGAAGGCTGGGAAGTGTTCCAGAGGAAATCACCTCCACGCAAACAGAGATTAGCAGCTCCCCATTGCAGACATATGGAAATGATTGCCTATAATCTCCGGTAATTGTGGCTGTATTACATTCAAATCCTGTTTTCAATTTTCTTAAACTTCTAGACTGATTGTGTTATTAAATCATGCTGGCTGATGTGTTTAATAAGGACCTATTAAATGTTTATAAAATTAGGGAAATAAATACGGGCTTTTAGTCAGATTGTGTGATGGATCTGGCAACCTATTGTTAAAACTAGTGCTGGTAAAAATGTGTCTAAAAAAATTAGACCTAAAGGCTCCCTTTAAAAGAAGAAACCTAGCGTTCAATGCAGATCATATGCAAAATGATCTTTGCAGATGTTTAGAGGGAAAAGAGGAGCCAAATTAGAAAGATCTCACAGTGGGAAGAAGCACTCCCTGCACAGGGTGAAGGATCCTGGTTTCAGGCCATGCCAGGAGGCCACAGAGCCAGCCCACGAGTGTCCAGGGTGGCTTCCTGGGCACCTGGACAGCTCCAGCAGCGGCCCTGGAGCTGTTGGAGCAGTGTGGCACCCCTGAGGCCATGCTCTGTCCTGGTCACCTCAGGGTGACCCGCCCTGTGATATATGGGCCAGAGCCTCCCACGGCCCACTGTTCCTTCTCTACCACAAATAATCCCCTTAAATAACTAAAGAGCTCCAAGGGATCCAACAGAGAATTGAGCAAGGCAGAAATTATTTTTTAAAATCCAGGGACGTGTGTCTGACACAGAAAAGAGGCTAAGAGATAGCTCTGTGCCTCCTCCTCCTCCTCCTCTCCTCTGCCCCTTTCCCATACCAGATACAAAGCCTTTTTCTCACAATTAATCACCATGAATATTTCCTTGCAAGACCAATGTTGCTTTTTGGAGGCAACCTTCAGTTTTTAAGAGCTACCTCTGGGCTTTCCTCATTCCCAGCTCCCTTTTACAATAGCTCTCACCTGGCTGTGGACATGCACACATTTAACTTGCTTTAACCACTGTACACATGCTAAAGTAATTTTGTGCTCTGTCTTAAGGGCAAACATGAACCTGTTTTCTCCAGCAAATTAATCTTTTATTTTATTCTTTTTGGAGGGAGGGGGATGAAGAATAAGAGGGATTATAAATTAATTAATTATTGAGTTTTTCAGCATAAAATGCACCGCATCATTATCTTTGCATAAACACACCATCTTTTAAAAAATATAACTAGCCCATAACATTGCAGTTACAGAATATGATCAAGTAATGAGGAACTTGCATGGTTCACATTAGAGACTTTGAAAGGTTTGAAGAGAATTGGATATAAGGTTAATATTTGGCAGAGCCTTGTAAATAGCCTGATTGTTATTTTATATTGGCTGAAGTATAAAAATCTGTGTTGCGTGCCAGCAAAAGCCGAGTGGTGTGGCCAGGTAGTTACATGGCTCTGTTGTTTGCCTGCTTCATGTAGGAATGTTCTTGTTCTCAGTAGGTTATTTTTTGTGTGTCTGCTTATACTCAGCTAAAATAGAGCAAGGACCCAGCACGGCAATTATTTTTACTAAATTTTGTTGGGCTGCCCTCAGGGGACCTTCTCCCAGTTTAATTGTTGGAGGGATTGTTGCCTTCTGGGATTTTATTTCAAAATGTTCTTGTTAGAATTTGCTTTCTTAACAGAGTAAGGGCTTTTATTTTATAAAATTTAATCCCTTTCTTCAATGCACATAAAAATGCATAAAACGGTGTATCCTGAAATTAATAGAGGTGTTTCTTGTTGCACAGATTTCTAAATTATTTGTCTAAAGATATGCTTAGAATTGATTATATTACAGGGGTATAAATCTCCTGCCCCCTCCCCCCATGCAGGAGGTTTGGAAGTGAATTCAAGCAACCCAACCACATTTTATAAGTTAAGACAAACATGGGAGAGATCATTTGTCTCTAGCTGTACATGAAATAGCTTATAATAGTTGCAGCTGAGTACATGAAGTGTATGTTAGAACTCCTTTGATATAAAGCCCAGCATCGGCCTACAAAGATATTGCATTTATGCCTCTGACAGGATTCACCCATAAATAATAATAGGAGAAAAAATCCAAATTTATAAGCTGCTATTTCTGGGTTTATTTTTTAATGTGACTGAATATTTGTCCCACTTCTCCAGCAGGCACTACATTAAGCAGAGCGTGGGCAATCTGGTTGGAATCAACTGAAAGAAAATAAATTCTAAAATGTCCCCTTGCTCAGCCACGACTGGTCAGAGACATGGGACAAGCTTCACACGAGGACAAAATACCCTCCTGCCACATCCTACAAAGCAACTGAGGAGCCACATAACCCATTTTTGCTGGTGTTAGATTAGTTGCAATGTTTGTTTGTTTGGGGGGAAGCTGTCTCTTTTCTCAAACATATGGTTCTTCCCCCATTGCCTTAAATTATATTTACAGGCTATGAAACCTTTGTGGGCTAAACCTCAGCTCATGTGAATTGGCATCCTCTGCTGAAAGCAGCAGAGCAGTGCTGGGGTCTCACTTTCAGCCTCTCTGTGGCAGTCTACCTGAAAAAATCTTTTGGAAAAAAAGAGTGTATGAGGTCAGGCTGTCTTCCCCTGCTTCCTCCTTGTCTGCTGCTTTTTGCAGTTGACCCAGCATCTGTAATTAATCTGATAGTCACTGCCTCCTTCATCTTCTCCCCCTCTCTCCTCTGCACCCTTGGGGGGCTTGGAAACGAAGCAAAGCAAGCTAAACACATACATGCAGGTAGCTAAGTTCACCCTGGATGTCAAAGCACTGTTTTCCACCCAAAATAAAAACAGTATGTGGACTGAAGCTCTGAAAGGAAAACAAGGCCCTTGAGTCTCTAAAAGTAAACTTATCAATTAGTGCATTAGAAAAGCCTGGATGTCTGTTGTCAGCCCTCATATTAACAGTGTAGCTCACATAGTGGGCTCATTCATTAATTAATTGTGAAGCAGGCTTGGAACCACCAGCCCAAATCTCTCAAATCCTCCACCTCAGGATGGAAAACACAAACATCTGCCCTGTTGGCTCCACGCTTTGCAAGCCCTCGCAGGGTTTGCAGCCAGTTTGGGAGGCCTCACACAGCAGTCCACATCACAGAGCCACCACACGTAATGCAACATAATTTTTGCCAATTAGTTGTCTCTCTTCAGGAAAAGCCTGAGGCGGATGCAGCAGACACATCCCTAGAGAGCCTGGTCCGTCTAGGTAGGCTCGAGATCACTGGCAGATCAGTGAGACTCTGTGTGTGTGTGTGTATAAAAAGCAGGAATGGGGAGAGCTCACAGTACAGTCAGTCTTCAATATTTCCAGCTCTTGCACAAGAGAAAAAAAATCAGAAATTCTCATTATTATGCAGGATAAACAAAACTCAAATAGCAGCCGTTTAAAAATTTCTTCTCCTTTGACACCAAAAGGGGAAGAGAACCAATCAGAGGAGGTAAAATTTAAAAAAAAAATAAAACCCCCAATTTTCCCCCACAAAATAGAAAAATACTCAGTTCAGCACTTTCACAAGCTCTTCATTGTTGCTGGTGTCAGAGCATATTCTGAGGTTGGGGCTATGGTGTGACTTTTTTTGTAACATGAGCATGGCAGCCAGGCTGACTGAGGGCAGGAGGCTGGGGACAGCCCTTGGGGCAGCAGCACCCTCAGTGTGGGCACCCAAGGCAAACTGCTCCCATCTTGTCCCAGTCCTTGTGTCTGTAAGAAAAAGGGGAGACAGCCCCAGGGGATTTTTAGGTTCCAACAGTGAATATCCACTCAAATTCCTTGAATGTAAAAGCACCACTCGACCATCATTCAATCAAAGTGACTTTCTGTTCCTCACAGACCATTTCTGGTTCTTGGCCCAAATTTGTCTTTGGATTCCTTAGCTGTTGAAACTGCACAGGATACTCTCATCCCACAATAAGTAGCGAAGTCAATGGCAAAGTATCCTGAATTTATAAGTCAATGGCAATGTTTCCACAACATTTGAACAACTGGATCATTGTGCTGGGACTGGAAAAGCCTTCTCTTGGCTCAGTGCTACCCCCTGCCTACCCTTACACGTGGTTCCTATTAGACAAGTTAGAGGAGTGGGGAGAAGGAGGGAACAAGTGAAACAAGATGGTTCATGGAGATCCCAAGCAGCAGATACTGGCCTAGCTCCTGTGGAAGCTCCCTGGTTTCAGAGAGGAAGAAGTCTGGTAGATGGACAGAACTGATGCAGGACGTGCTGATGGATTCGGATGGAGCTCAATGAAGTTGCCATTTGAGGAGATCCTGGGGGACCACAAGACATCCTCAGAGTGTCCCTGGGAATAACGTCTGGTGCCTGTGCCTGAGTAAAACCTAGCAGTTCATGCAGAAGGAACAACTAAATAGAAAGAAGTACAACACTCCCTTGGCAGGAAAAGTTGTGAAAGAGGCTTGTTTTCAGACTGGCTGACAATGCACGCACAGAGAAAAAAATCTGGGTTTTAAGTCAATTCACTGGGTAGAATCAAGGCTGGGGATGAGCTGGTGTATGTGTGTGAATGTGGGAAGTAGTGGTATTTGGCATGGGTGTCTTAACTTGCTCAGGCTGTTTGGGGATGGTATGTAACACTTTATTGCTTTGGCTAAGCTGTTCTATTGCACAAGTGACAGCTAAAGGCTCTGAAAGAAAGGGGAAGAATGGAAAAGTGAAAGGTGGGGAAGTTTCAAGTTTTATGTCAGAGCAATGTCAGGCTGGAGAAGAGAGAGGGATGATGTAATAGTGGGGGAGAGAGGGAGAAAAGAGGTTAATGGGGAACAGTAAAATTTCAAATGCAGTATTTTATTACAGTATTGAAACTGATGCTTGCAGTTTAACAATAGGGCTGGCATGGAATAGCTTAGTGGTGTGAGCCAGCAGTGCCAGGAGGATTTATGATTTTTTGGTTTTTATTAATTTTAAAATTGCAGAAGGAAAGCCTCAGTCTTGTTTGGGTTGACAAGCCTCAAACCTGGTAAATTGGAGTATGCTTGGAAATGCTGGCCACTGGAAATCTGCCTGGGCTCACTGCTCCAGGGGAGGGAGACAGGGCTGTCGGGTATTTAATGGAGTCTGTTGTTTCCTTTAGAAGCAAAAGAGGAAAAGTGGCAGAGAAGGCAGAAACAGAGCTATCTGTGGTCAGCCGTTGACTCCTGGGGAAGAGACTCCCACTGGAGGTGTCTCTGCAAGCAGGGAACCTTCTCCAGGCTGCCCCCAGCCCATCTTCAAGTGACAGAGATGCTGCCAGAAAAGCCTTGTGAGCCCAGACAGGGTGGAGCTGGGCTCTTTATGCATCTGGTTTGTGGCCCAGAGTTCTGTACAATAATAAGCAGCTTGTGTGGTCGTGGGAGGCTTTTCTGAGTCTCAGACACAGAGATTGAAATTGTTTCCTGTGCTGATGGTCAGCTCTGGGTCTGTGTCAGTCCCACGTATATCCATAGACCCCAGGGATGTTCCATGCCAGCGTGGCTGTGGACAGGAGAGCAGGGCAGGAAGGAACACTGAACAGGGAAAGCTGCAGAGGGGCTGGAGAACCCCAAGAATGAGGGAAGAAGGCCAGTGGTTTGGGAGCATGGGCTTGAAACCAGGCTCAGAAGGTTCCTGCAGGAACAGATTATTGTATGAGGCAAAAGAGATGGGGAGGGCAATCCTGGACTGAATATTTTCGTCACTTGTGTGTCTTAGTAAAGTCTCCAGGCATCATCTCACTGGCCCAGCCAGTCAGTACCCTGCACCCCCAGAAAGACCCCCACAAAAAAGTACTGACAGCCCCATTCTTCTGCATGCACAGCGAGGGGGACAGCTGTAAACAGGAGATTAATGTTTGAGTAAACAGAGATTAATTCAACATAGCACTGGGGACAATAAGTTAAAATGCCCAGAAAAATTAAGAATTAAAATTAAGATTTCTTTTTCACTGGGAAGAGTGTTGGCCAATACTTTCATGGATCCAAAGGAGGCAAAGCAGAAGGCTGCTCTCTCCTTGCCCTGCTCTTGCAGGGATGACACAATCCTGAGGTTAAATTCCAGCTTGTTACCCTGTCCCCAAAATGACCAGCTCCTGAACACAAGACAACAGAGAAACTCTTTAGCTGCCTCTGTTACATCCTGATTTTGATCTGTTTATAACTTAAAAAATAGATAAGTAAATGAAAACCTAAGTCCCATGCCAACACAACCATTGTTTCTGGGAGGAGCGAGGGAGGTTTTGGTTCACTGAAGAGGCAGACAAATGCCCTGAGGTAATTTACTTGGTGAAGAGAAGGCAAATAGAACAGCCAGAAGAGATGTGTGGGATCTAGGCCAGCTTCCAGAGGTGCCAGAGGGTTTCCCTGAGCCTCTGGCACAGGGATATCCATGCACCGTGTATACAGAGAGGCAGATACAGTCTGTAAGGAATGGCAGGAATACGGCAGTGAAAAGCCGT
Organism: Phainopepla nitens; assembly: GCA_013400175.1. NCBI lineage: Eukaryota > Metazoa > Chordata > Aves > Passeriformes > Bombycillidae > Phainopepla > Phainopepla nitens. The sequence continues at coordinate 1,058,216 of VXBQ01016885.1, read as the reverse complement.
GCCTGTTTGCCATTAACAAAGCACTTCCCAGGCGCTCACTGGAAATTTAAATTCTGTAAGTTTTAAAATCTTATCTTGGCTGAACCAGCTGTTACCTTCCTCACAGATCGGTGCGTACACAATGGCTCCTGCATTCCTGATCCCTCACAGAAGATGCTGGAGCCTTTTACCTTTCCTGCCCTGAACCAGACTCAGCTCCTGGCCCCTCATTCAAGGGGTGCATCCTGCCCTGAGGAAAGAGCCTCCTTGGGATGGCGCTGACTGCAGGGCAGTGCCCCCTGAGGGGTGCACACGAACTCCGACCTCTGCCCTGGTCCTGGTGACACAAGTCATGGTCCGCTGACCCCTGCCCATCTCACACCTGAGACTGGCTCCCGAGATCCGGGTGAGGGGGGTGTTTGGCAGCAGCCCCAGAGCTCCAGGACCCCTCCTGTGCCACGGGCACTGCTGCTCCTTCCCCGCCACGGCGACAGCGAGAGGTGACGCTCTGCAGAGCAGCTTGCTATTCTCCAGTTTCCCTTTGTGACCAAGCTACATATGTTCAGAAAACTAAATTTATGTCGGCGGCTTGTTGTTCCCAGCCAGAAGATTCAGTCTGATTTGTATATAGCTCTGCATAAATTCCTCGTTAACCTTTACAACCATCTGGAGCGGGAGTCGCTCCCCGTACCGCAGCGGGCTGTGGCAGCGGCAGCGAGCGCACCCGGACCCGCCGGGCTTTACGAGTCTGTGCCAGGCTCTGCCGGGGCTGCAGGACGAGGGCAAGAGCAAAAACCACTTCTGTGGGGTCCCCACACAGCCCAAGCCTGAACGGAATCACGGCCCCGAGCGATACCCAAGGCAGTGCCTTCCCCGGAGGCCAGGGGTTGTTCCTCCCCTCGCACTGCACAAACCCTCTCCCTTCTGCCTCCCCGTTCAAGAACAGGCAGCTGCTTAATGCGAGGCTGCTCAGCCTCCGACGGCAGCCACGCGCTTAATGCTTCAATTTCCACATTTTATTTTATATGTAATTTAAAGCCCATGGTGCCTTAATTGTAAAATAGGCCTTATTAAAATAATAGCTCGAGAAGCAGTGGGGTACCTGCACGGCGGATTGAAGCCTTCTATCTTAACTGCTGTTTACAAAGATTTAAAAGGGAGATACAACCAAAATAGAGCTATAGGGATGTTTCCAACGTGAGGGATGGACCAAGGACCACTGGATAATTAAGCCTCTTTCCTTTTCCTTCCCCTCACCCTGCCACGCTATCGCTTGCTCTCCTTAGGTATCCAGAGCCACCCTTCGCTGCATTTATGATTGATGATGCAGTGCAGGTACTTCAGTACCAGTAAGCAGCGTGGGGTTTTGATTAATGATGTTGGTGGCACTCCCAGAAGACCAATGGCAAATAATATTGTTATCCAAAAGCAGCTAACACAAATAGGAAAGCAGTAGGGTCGTATGAGTTTGGAGAAGTCCTTCTAGTCTAAAATCACCCTTTTGCTGTCCAAACCCTCCTTTCTGGAGACAACTCTGGGAGATGGAGGGCACAATCAAAAAACTCAGAGCAGCCTACACACTCCCCACATCTTGTCCCATGCAAGGGACATTCTCAGTCCCAGTATAAGTTAGGGCTCCCTCAGGGCTGTTTTGATTTATGTCATGCCTCAGGTCTCTCAGGTAACGAACGAGCAGGATGTAACCAACCACTTTGTCACACCTGATCTTCGTGGAGGTGGAGAGCAGGCAGGCACAGCATCCTCAGGCAGGGGTGCTCTGCCCTGGGTACCCCCAACCAGCCCTGCCCAAACCAACTCTGCAGCTGAAGGAGCAGAGGGGCCACAGGGTGACCTGCACCATCAGTCACCAGTACATAAACTGCCCCTTGAGCCTGGCAGGAGAACTCCATTTTGTCCTCAGCTCCATGTGCTCCAGACACGCTGGGGCTTGGGAAGGATGTTTTCCCCCACCTCCACTGTCTGTGTTGAACCTGCATCCTCCCGAGTCTGCAAGGCTTGGCAGGGTTTTGTTGCCTGCTCAAAGGGCATGTGCATTCTTCCCATCAGACTTCAGTCGGACGCCTGCCCTCTCCGAGGCTGAGGGATGAAACAGGAGGCGCGGTGCCCCGGGGTTTGCATGCTGTGGCTTCTGAAGCCTGTCTGGCTGCCAGCAGGAGCAGTCAGTGCTCACGCTGGAGAGCTGGGTGACTGCACTTCTGCGCTCACAGCAGCCCTACTGACAGCTCTCCTGGTGATGAAAAGCTCTCAAAAAACAAACCAAAACCAAACAAAAACCAGCTGCAGCTCTGTGGATGTACTTCAGCAACATCAGCAGATTGATCCTAGGGAGGAGCAGTTGCTGTCTGGGATTAAAGGTCCCCTTGGCTCAAGGACTTTTGGGCCTCCTCACCACTGTGGACATTCCTAAGGTATCAGTGAAGAGCTGGCTGGCTCACTGGTGGGCCCAGGCTGCCCATGATCCCTGCCATGTGCACATCCCTGTGCTGTCTCCGCAGGAGCCACAGAGGGAAGGGAGCCTGCTCATCCCCTGGCCTTCCACTGGCACAGGACACTGCCTGCAGCACCCTGACATCTGCTGCAAAGGAGTTTAGGCACTCCTTATGCTGGGGCTGAGGTTGGGCAGTATCCCAAAGAGCACAAACCCCTCTGGGCTGCTGGCCCTGCCCTGAGCACAGCCTAGCACCAGCACAGTGCAGGATCCTGAGCTTCCAAAGCCCTGGAGAAGATGGCAGGGGTTCCCATATGGCCTGGGTTGTTTACAGAGACCTGCAAAATCCAGAAAAAAATGGGAGCAGAGCCAGCCCTCAGCCTGCCAAAAAAGCCCCATCTGGGGCACCAGGCACTGTCAGAAGCTGTCACCAGGCACAGGCAGCTCAATTACAGCTGCTTGCTCTGTGGCAGAACAGGGCTTGGGGGATCTTTTGCATGTGTCAAAGGTCCTGGAGCAGATCTAGGGATGGAGGGGACAGAGAGGCACATCTAACAATATGACATCCTGATGGCATGGTGTGATTTTGGGTGCTGGGATCACACAGGGCTCCACAGACCCCTCTCTCCACCTGCATGCTGCCCACAAAACCCATTCCCCAAGGGCCACTTCCAGCTTTCCAAACCCATCGCCAGATTCACACAGCTGCTATTTAAAAGTAAAATAAAAATAATAAAAAAACCCCACTGGAGAAACAGTTCATCTTTTTTTTTCTTTTTTTTTTCATCTTTTAACAGTAACATTTCCCCTCTCAGCACTCACACTGGCCAGAGGCCCATGGCTGGATTATTTAGTCTGACTCCTGAAGCAGGAACAGATTTACAATTCAAATTCCCATGAAATGGCAGGGTTAGTAACTTCACCAAACTTCATGTTATTGGAAAGAAGAGATTCCCAGAAAGGGTCTGAGCTAACTGCCTTTAAAGCTGTGATATCTTTACTGTATAAAGAAGCTCTTTTAGGTGTGTTAAAAATGCATTAGTACTTTTCCTCACCCTCTGTAAACCTTGACAGGGAGCTAAGTCTACACAGCTTTTAAGGAGAGATTTTAAGAACAGTCTGAATAATTTTTAAAATAAAGGAAAAAAAGTTTTTGGGTTTTTTTTCATAATAAAACTTGGGGTGCATTCATAGCATATGCTCAAAACGAGGGGCAAAGCCTCATCCTGTGCGGGGGTTGCAGACCAGACCTGATAATTAATCATGAGGTACTTCATACTCCCACCATTTCCAACCAGCATCCACCTACAGTAAGAGGAGCTGAAGTTTAACATCAGAAGCCAACAAATGTATCCCTCCTGTCATTTACTATATTTTTATTTGTATAGTTACACAGTGATATATTAGCCAGGCAAGGGTCTTGAAAAATGTTTGAAAAAGTAATTTCTTTCTTAGACTATAACATGACATTTAAAGAAAGTTAAACATTTTCCAAATATATTTGACCTTATTAAAAAATTCTATTTTAGTGAATGTTTCAGATTTTATTAATATTTTTATCATCCTTATATCCCAATTCACTAATGAACCCTAAATTGGATTAGGCAATTTTTAAAGGGGAAAACATGGGAAAATTTAACAAGAACAGCAAATGAGTCCATTCTGAACTCTACAAACTGAGAGCAGATTCTCATTTTTATCATCTTCCACAAAATTACTCTTTTGGGGTAAAGGAGGAGAAGAACGACTTTTCTTTGACCTTCTCTGGCCAAGTTTTACTGTAAAACAATATAGCATCACTACACTGTACCTGGGATCCAAAACAAGTGGGTCTGCCTTGCAATATCTCTGCAGGAATTATCAGTAATACTATATGTTCCAGTTTCAGATGGTTCTAATCAATCTTTTAGTATCTTACATGTCTGCCTATTAAGCTCGAGATGATCGCTTGGACTCTGAACTCTCTCTTTCTTTGTAAAATCATCTTGAGTAATATTAAATCATGTTGTTGGACAGCTGGAAATTCTGGGTTTCATCAACATTTGCCCTCATTTTTCACATGGCAAAGTTAAGGAAATATCTGGTAACATTTTAATTCTATGTTATTCAATGTGGCTTGTATAGGTGTGGTGCAATCAAGTCCTACATAGGAAAGGCTGATTTGAAGTCCTGGCAGAGCGATTAGCTAATTCCCCAAAGATATGGATATAAATTTCTCCTAGGCACATCTGCCCTGTCTGCTTTTAATTTTGAAACCCTAGCTTTAATTTAGAAACCGTACTGCAAGCTCTCCCTTTTGTGAACAAGAATGACATAATTTGCTGAGCAAAGACCCAAAGCCAAGCTCTTTTTGTCTTGAGTAATCAATGAGTAGTAACCAACAGGCAAATGTTCCTGCACTAATTCCCTGCCTTCGCAGGATATTGCACCGTGTGGATCAGGGCTGAACGCTGGGGCTGGGCTGGGCATCCCCCCTCCTCCCCAGAGCTGCAGAGATCACCTCCTCTCACATTCTTGATCAGCTTCCCTGCAGCAACAGCAGCAGCACATCACATGGAAAAGTAATATTAGGAAAGTATTTAATGTATTTATAGCTGTCTTTTAATGACATTTACCAGCTGGAAAGGAGGAGGCCTGCCAGCACCGGGTGATCAATCAGCTTTGAGGAACTCCAGCAAGTGCTCTCAAGACCACCAGCAAGCCTTCCTCCAGCCCTGGCTCCATCTTCTCCCTTCTGGCTGCAGATCCTTGGGGCAGCTCAGGCTGACACTGTGCTTGCCTGGCCCTTATCACAGCAGGACCTTGAATTTAGCCCAGGGCTGAGGCTGCTGCAGAGTACAAATAAATACTGCTAATTCTTAGATCCCGGTGCAGAAATTTCTGTTCTACATCAACCAGGCAATCTGTGAGCATGGGACCCATTAGGAGCACCCCACACAATAAATTTAGTGTGCCAATCAGTTGTTCCAGAGGACAAAAGGAGAGACTACTGAAGGCTGTGCGTGGCCAATGTTTGCAGCAGACCTTTGGATCTCTCCTTGCAGCAAAATGCCATCACACAGAAGTTCAGGCTGCTGCAGGAAGAGTTACCTGCACTTCGAAAACAGCACAGATCAACCCATATGGAAAAGATCATGATTGAAAGGTCCAAGTAATGCAATTTTCTCCTTCCCAAAAGATGTGTATATAAATAGAAGAGTGCCTGAAAATGAGCAGGCAGAAATTAAATACAAATGCAAAAGAGAGCAAATCTTTTGGAGCAAATAAAGGTTTTACTATGTCTGCCCCTACACAGTGTCCCAGACCCATCAGCAACGCCAATTCCTTCTCTACCCTGCTGCCCCTGCTCTCATGACAGTGAGTGAGGCTGGACACAGCCACTTTGAGTGGAAAGGTTGAGCCATTATTCTGCCTAGGTTCAGGCTGACCTGAGGAGTAATAATTGAGCAGAAGTGCACGTTCCCGTGACCGCATTACCCCGGGGCAGCCGTGCCCACTCTGCTGGTCCTGAGCATCCACACACTCCTGGAGAGAGTCCCAGGGGACACACTCCAGAGCTGCTCTCTGAGCACCATGCCAACCTTTTGTTTTAACATCAAGGGGTCTTCAGCCGTCTTATCTGGTACTCTAATTGCTCTGACAAACTGTGGAGATGCACATCATTTAATGAGTAAACCTATAAAATAATCATTTGCTCTCTCTGCGCTTGATGCTCAGAATTTGCTGAAATTTCATGTGGGGGGAAAAGCTCCACTGGGCTTGGAGAATTTTTTTACTTCCCCCTTTTGGTCTGAAAGGGAATTGTACAGTCACTGTAGGAGTTTGTATCTCTCAGACTTCATTTCTATCCTTCTTCCTCCCAGTACAAATCATATCTAAAATATTAGGCTTGTTTGTTCTTGTTGTGATTGGAAGTTCTGAGCCTAATTTCTTTCTTTTGATAACTGAATTGAAAATCAGGTAGGAAATAAAGGCTTGCAAGTGCTCACCATTTATAAAAGAGATAATGACAGTGAAAAGGCAGAGGACTGCTTTACCAGCTCCCTGCACTAATATTTAACAACACTATAATGAAAGAGAACAAACCCAAAACCCAACCAAAGTCCACTTCCCTCTCTACTCTGGAAATGGATGCACACGCCCTTAGGAAGGATGATTTTCTTTGAAAGAACTGGCAATGCAGTAGAACTGTTGCCTTATCCCAAAGCTTTGCCTGTGAACAATTTCCTAATAGATTTTCAGAGCCCTCCATTAGGATTCTTTTGCAGAATTCTTGGACAATGCCTGTAGATAAAAGAAGCTAAAGTATCTTTTCCTAGATAGTAGCATAAAGATATCAAACAGCAGCTTTGGAATAAGGTTACGAGTTTTGTGCAAAAGGAGCTGTAGAAAGGAAACAACAAGACTGAGTGGAAAGTTTAATGTCTTAATGTAAGTGAGGAGAGCTGGAAATGTGGGGTACTGCAGCAAATATCACTTCAGCTTTAGAATTCAGCACATGTTCCAGAGAGGAAATGAGGCTCCTGGAGAGAGTGAATGTCAACACAGCTTTGTGGGTGAGGTGTTTCCCTTCTTCTTTAATTCAGACTAAAAAACTTTCAGAAGCACCAAAGCCCTTCCACCACTGGTGCTCTGCTTCTTCTGCTGCACCTTCTGTAAGGAAATCTGTTACCAGTGGTTTACAAACAAAACCCTATCAGGGCTTAAGGAGTCCCAGAGAAACAGCAAGATGAATTTCTCTGAGCTGCTGAAGCAACTTCAGAGAAAGCTTTTACAATGAACATGTAAAGATAACAATATGGGTAACGAGAGCAGCTACAATGGCATTATGCAAGGACTGTCATTTTCCCTGTGTTTGTACAGTGCCTACAACCAGGGGACCTGACCTAGCTAGCTTCCTCTAGAAACTGCTGCAATCCAAATAACAAATAAAAATAATGGGATTAAATCTGAATACGTGATACGAGCCATCGTGCCGCAGGGCAAACACAACCCACCAGCTGCCAGAGGGGAAGGCAGGGAGGAAGAAATTTTCCCCATAGGCAGGTCATCCCATAGCTGCTGTCCCTGAGGTTTCTTGGATCCTTCTCTGAAATGTCTTGTCTTATACTCCTCACTGTGAGAGACAGGTTACTGAACTAGACGGACAAGCAATCTGATCCACCATGGCAATTCCTATGATCCCATAGAAAGCCTATGAATAATTCAGATTTTCTGCAAAAAATCCCCCACACTTCATGAAAGTTAACTGGTGTCTCCAAGAGAAAAGATCACATAACGTCTTTATAACTGAGTCATCACCACTATTTATGTGTGTATTTGACAGTTTATGGGTGCCTCCCTCTTAAAACTAGGTGTAATTAAAATTACGATTTATCTTTAATAGACTGAGATGTCACAAAGGCCAGGTCACAAAAAGCCTTAACCAGACTCTTTGGTGGGTCAGCAATAAAAGAGAAACCTGCCTTTTAGCAAACCTGCACAAAATGTCAATTATTTGAGTCTCAGTCTGGGAGGATGTCCTCACCCTTGCAAAGACACTTAGGGCTATCCCAGGCTGCAGAGGCAGCAGGAGGAATCAAAAAGAGAAGGACGACAGAAATCTCTTCGTACGGGGGCTTTCCCTCTGAGACTTCAGTCTGATCTGAGAAGAGCCTTCAAGTACTATCTCTGAGCCTGAGCTAGGGGATTGCCAGCTCTCAGCTGACCAGTGGCCTGTCCACACTGGACAATGGACACTCCCAAGTGTCAGTATTCCAGAGCATTCCTGGTTTACCCTAATAATGGGTTTATTGCAAGGTCAGAGCTACTCCCACAGTCCTCTCTTCCCTTTGCTTCGCCACATATTCATGGAGGGGGGGAGCTGCTCAGTGCCTCTTGCCCTCCTCTGTGACCTGTTGCATGACAGTTGCTCACATCAACAAGATCTTATTAAAATATCCAGAAAAAGTATGGGACGAGTGTTCTAACTCTAAGCAGAGAAATCTTTCTTCTGAGAAATAAAGCCTTGAAACAATTCAGAAAGTTTGGAGCTTCTACTAGAAGGAAAAAGTGGAGCACTTCTGAAAATGCATCTCAGTGTCACACTTCTGAGCTTGTTTTGGAGAACTGTGTCCAATATGTTATTTCCAGCCTCCAAAGTAAAAGGTGGTGAATATTGTCAGGGTTTAATGGCAGTAGTTTGGTAAGGAGCAGGCTAAGTACCTCTTGAGGGGCAATAAGTGAAGTATGAGAATTAACTGCAGGAAAATGTGCAGGAAAATATAGAAAGATAAACATTAAGTGCTCATGGCCTTGAGGAATGAACACCTGCAAAGCAGGAATCTGGTCCATATAAAAGGATACCTTGTAAAGGCAAATATTTACCTACAATATACACATTTCTAGGCAGACAGAAGATTATTTACACATACAGACTCTATTTCTTTACTTGCAAGGAGTTGAAATTTGATATAAAGTCAGAATGTCGATGAAGAGAATAAGAAAAGCTTGTAAAGGCATTTAATGGAAAATGTCTATGTTGGAATAATGTAATTGGTCCCTGTAGAGTATTACAGGTTAGGGCAAAATATTAGATAGTGACAAAGGAGGAGAAGAAATGGAGACATGGGAATATTCCCCTTTTCTCAAGTCTCAGTCCAGGTTGAAGCAGGGGAAGCTGATGCAAAGAGTTCTTACCCCTTCTTACAAGCAGGGAACAAACTAAGACTCAGAAATTTTAAAGGACTACTTAACTTTCCTGCTGCATTCAGAGGAGAGCAGGTGGGGATCTCATCGCGGGTCAATGAGAATTTCACAGTGGCCCCAGGGGTCTTGCAGGAGCTCATATTATGGTCCTGTATCTTTGAGGGTGTACTGTAAAATAACACTTCACCCTCACTATGGCAACCCCTTCAGTCTTTTACATCACCAAGCTTTACCTCAATGAGGCTGTTGGATATTTATTGTCATTTTCCTTCTTCAAGCCTGAAGAAATTCCCTGAAAATGGCAATTTCTTTTACTCAATATATTGTCACTGACTTCAGGACAATCTGAATCAAGCTGCTCTACCCAAAGTTCCCAAATCAATGTGCACACCCACAAACTGCAAGAGGAAAAAATACCTTAAGGGTGAAGCACCTCAGGGGGAAGGGAGGAGGGCTTACACTCAGGGGTGACCTCGGTGAGTCTGTGCCTCCCCGGGAGTGCAACACATCAGTAGTGCATATTCAAGACAGATGAAGAGCTTAGGAAGTATAGAAACATGGATTCAGATGTGTCAGCCAGAGCGTGTAAAAACAGCTGCTCAAAAATAATGTTTAGGGTTTGCCTTTATACAATGACAGGAAAGGAATTCAGTGTCAAAGTAGCCACATGTGTTGCTTTACTCCAAAGCTCTGATCCTTAATTCTTAGGATGCCTTCTTGAACTGCAAACCCATCCATACACATATCTCCACACTGCCCACAATAACGCATGGATTTACTGAGCTAATGACCCTGCCGTTTGGGCTGCCCTGCTTGGAACATCCTGAAAGTCCTCAGGAAAAATCCAACAGACGAACTGAAATCCTAGTGTGAAAAATGTTTGTGTTATTTATAATATTGTCCAGTCCTTCCAGCCACACAATACTGGTGTGTTGATCTGAAACACAGCCCTCAATAACCATCAAACCAACTTCTGCAGTCCAGGGAGGGCAGTTTAGGCAGTGTCTGCTGCCTGGACTGCAAGCTCTTTGTGGATGCATCTTCTGTTGGGGCTTTTCAGAGACTGAACATACTGTCAGCAGTTAAATAATATATCCATATCATCACCATATAAAAAATACAGCCAAAAATCTGTTCACATGGAGATTTTGCTTTAATTGTCACTTGAATGCTCCTAACCATTTTCTCTGCAGCTGAGAATAAAGCTGAGCTCTGAGAATAAAGCTCTCAGCTCTGAGCCTCTGTTTCCCTGCTTTTGAGTGTGCATCTACTTGGATTTCTCTCTCAGCAGAGAAAAGCTGGCTCTGATGCTTGGGGATTCCAAGAGTGTGCCTTTTTCAGGTAGAATCTTTAAAATCTAAAATCATTAATAAATCAGTTGCAGCTCAAAGTGCAGTTGGGAGACAGTGACTTTTTGGAAGCTGAAGACATTGGAGGGGTTGCTACAGTGCAGCTACTGAAAAGCAACGTGAGCCAACAGAAAAAAAGGCTGATGGGCAACTTGGTCCAAGTGCATTCAATATTGATCCATAGGGGTGAAAAGTGGTTTCAGGCAGGTTGTTAAATTGCTAGCTAAGAAAAAATAAATAATATACTTTGACTGTAGCTCGTGTAAAGACTATAAGTTACAGGTGTTCTGATCTTCCTACTTTCACAACTTGGTTCAATATTTAGCATATGCTGGTAGCATTTTTTTCCTAAGTCAATGGACTAAATCAACTGTTTTCTATGTAACATCACAGGCTGGAATGGAGGAGCTTGCTGCAGTATTCTGGGTTAGACAGCTACTTTTGTCTCTTTCCCTGTTTCTTACTTAAGAAAACAGTAAAAAGAAAGGAAGAGTGGGAAAAAAGGACTACAGGAAAGAAAAAAAGCAGATAAATGAAAAAGGAAATCTTAATAAGGTTCTTTTTTTCTCTTTTTCTATTTTTTTGGAGGCTGCTGTCTTAAATTAAAGTCATACATAGGTTTCAAAGAAAATCGTATGTCGGTGGAATGGTGAGCCCACCTGACAACGCATGCTAACAGAATTGTAAATGTAAAGGGTAATGCTTGTCACTTCCTGACAGCTCTAAATGGCCTTTTAGTTCAGTACGCAGAGCTGTCATAAAAAAACATAAAAATGCATATGCAGACAGCTGAAACTGCAATGCACATCATTATCTGCAAATGGTATAAGTATCCTGAACAAAGGGCCTTCCAGTTTAAGGACAAGCATAAGACATTTTTCTGCCTCTAGCCTTAAAACAAAGTGCTGTCAAGAAAACAAGATTCTCAGTGCCAGAACTGAGGATTTTCTGTCAATCAGCAAGGTGCTACATTTGTACATATTTTTCTGACCCCAAATATGAGAAGAGCATCCTTAACAGATGTGTATTTAACTTCTGGCAGATACATCTGTTTCTTCTGAGTTTTTTATTTTTTATATCTTTTTTTTTTCTCCCCCTCAAACACACTGCTGAGCAGAACGTTTTTGTTGTGTACTTATTAGTTCCTTCTCTCCTGGCTTTTCCTCTTTGCTTGTTTAAATCATGGTGGTTTCATCAGTAATGTGGCAGATGTTGGAGAACTTTAGGGACTAATGTTAACCCGGTATGGGAGCCTTCCAAAAAAGCTTCAAATCTGTTCAATGACAACTGTGTCGGTCTGGTGATGGTTTAAAATTTTTCAGAATTTCAGGTTCATTTCCAGGGTAGTTTCAAAAGTCTCAGAAAAGCCATGACTGCTTAGCAAAGCCATTAATGTCCCCAGGGTGCATGAAGAACCAGCCTGTCCTGTACCAACCCACCAAGCGTCAGTGCAAACAGGGACCCCACTGTGGTGTGAGCACAGTGGCTGCTCACTGACCCCTTGAATCAGACCTAGGCAGCCCCCAGTACTTCTGTTTTCCCACATATGCTGACATTTCTGCTCAGGATACCTCTCCATAAAGGCTGGGCACCGTAGATTACGTAGATAGGATTCAAGGCTCAGGGAGAAAAGCAACCCATGGTCCGTGTTGAAGGCTCTGCTCTAAGAGCACACTGGTGTGAACAAGAACTCCCAACCCAAGCGTTAGAGTTCACCTCACGAATGCATAAAAGATCAGCAAGAGAGCAGTTGGGATTACTTCCTTTTTTCTTCCTGAACATGTCATCCAAATCTCATTCTGTCTGACACCACTCACAAGAATCCACTGCACCAACCCGTGAGCACACAGTGACAGGACAAGAGGGAATGGCTTCAAGCAGAATGAGGGTGAGTTTAGATTAGATATTAGGTCAGAATTCTTCCCTGTGAGAGGGCAGCTCTGGAACATGTTACCCAGAGAAGCTGTGGCTGCCCCATCCCTGGAAGTGTTCAAGGCCAGGTTGGATGAGGCTTGGAGCAAGCTGGGGCAGTGGAAAGTTTCTGTGCCTGTAAGCAGGGGCTTGGAACAAGATCATCTCTAAGATTCCCTCCAAGCCAGGCAAGTCCATGATTCTGTGATTCCACCACTGAGACCTTCACTAATGGTTAATCCATCCCCTCCTAGCAAATCACCTGCACAAATATTCATTCCCCAACACAGCCAGTAGAGCAAAGGTAGAACACAGATAACCACCAAGTACTTGAACAACAAACCTCAATTTTCCCAGTTGCTGGACATCCAAAGATGTCTCTCTCACCTTGTCCCAGTTTCACTTATACTCACATGGAGATACCACCACATTCATTAAATTCTATAAAATCCCTTTTTTCTGTGGATTGGTGCCTCCACCAGATTTTCAGCTTTTCCTTGCATTGCTTTTCCTTCTACTTTCCCAGCCCTGGGCTCAGGCAGCAGTTTAGTATCTGTACATGAAGCAAATAGAGTCTTCTGTCCCTGAAAACAACTTTCAGTCCAGGATCTGGTGTGCACAACACATCTTTGATCTATTTCCTCAGTATCTTGAATTAGCTACCAAATGTCTCATTCCGGTGTTATCTGCTTGCAGCATAAACTATGGGAATATGAATCAAAGATATCTGGGGTTTCAGAACTTCTGAGATAATGGAGGCAAAATTTCTCAGTCCACAAGAAAAGTATGGGAATAAATGTCACATAGAAAAATTCTCTATTCATCTCATGGCTTATATTTACAAAAGGCTGTGTTTGAATCAGTAAATTTTCCAGCATGAAATTGCCCTGAACAGTTGCTTAATGGGATCTTAATTTTCCTTTAATTAATCACCTTTAGAATTTCTAGCTGTTTCTCCATTAAAACCCACATTTATCATATGTGTAATCTTCATTCCTTTCTTCCAAAATTGCCCAAAGAAACCATCAAAAGATAGGGCTGCAACCCTAAAATTTCATTTCTTTTATATCTGCAGTAAGATGATTGGGGAATACACAGTCATCCTGGAAAAATACAGGTTTGTCTGAGATTTTAAAAGAGATCTAGTTTCTGTCTGCCTCTGCCTTCATGGTGCTTCTTCAGACATCTGAAGACATCTAAATCTGAAGCTTGGTTTCTGTTTCAGTAACTGATTCTAATCCAAGCTCAAGAAAAATTACATCTTAATACTCACTCAACAGCCTTCTTCGAAAGCTGCCTCGACAGATGCCTAAATAACTGAATACAACTCTGCAGCACATCCTCCCCAGAGTCTCAGCTTGCACATGTGCCTTTAAAAAAAAAAAACCAAAAAAAAAAAAAACTTGCAGACTATGTGTAAAAGCCCCATCTGGTGATGCCCAACACAACAGTATGTTTGCACCTAATTACAGTACACTTAAAAAATACACAGCACATTATTGACACGAAAACACAGGGATATACCTCTGTCTGCTAATTGATGCCGCTGGACAGAAGGAAAATGTTTCTAACCCCAGTGGAGTCAGCTGATGAACCAGACTTCCTACAGGGGTGGGAGACGAAGGGGAAATGAACAGCTGAAGTAAGTTCTGGAGTGGATATTGGCACATTTGTGAGAGAGATGTACAACATGCCTGTTTTTCACTGCCACCGAACAAGAGCATCACTGGTTTCCCTGCATGCCTGGCCTTGGGACACATGTCCTTTTCTTGGTGGATGTCTCACCCAGCCCTTCTCTCTGAGCACAGAGCTTTTGTACTGCCATGTTCTAACACAGACATTGTCAACTGCAGCAGTGAGAACCCAGGACTAATACGAGCAGCTGAGCTATAGCAGCTGAAATACCCCAGTGTTTTATCCACAGTGATATTGAGCTGGATTTGAACACACATCTTCCAGACAAAAGCTTCTATATCCCATTACCATGACCTGTGCCAGCCGGGCCTCCCTCTCAATCTGTTCCCTTTAAATTTACAAGGAAAGAAATAACAAGGAAGAAGGACACTCTTTTATTACATTTTTTCAAATAAAATGTCTGTGCTTTCCCTGGATGGTACCAGCCCGATTTATACAAGGTGAATTTGACCTTCAAGAGGCAGAACATCTGGGAATGACAATTAAAGCCATCTGCACCCAAGGCAAGCAGGTTGCTCGCTATCCACTCTGTTCTGTCGCCTTCAGAACATAGAGGAGGGGGGGTAATCTCAAGACAGTCATCCCTTTTTTATTGACTGTCTCCTGTGCTTTTAGAGATGTGAAAATTCACTGAGCCTGACTGTACTCCTTCCCAAGGAGGCTCACTGAAGATGCCATGAAAACTCCAGCAGCTCTGAAGATTTGTGATTTAGGTTCTGTGGGGATGGTATTAGACAGACCCCTATTTTGTTTCATAATTATTCTGACCTCTCTATATCTCAACAGTGGTGACTTGGCTTGTCTGAAATAGGCTCTCGTGTCTCCTCTGTGGGGCTGAATGGCTCGTGTGTTTTTCACTGACCATCCAAGTCCAAGAGGAGTCAAAGGAAAGGTCACTGAGCCCTCTGCTCCAGGAGGTGATGATTTAAACTTCAGCTCTATTTAAGAAGACTGAAGATGTTGAAGATATTATGAAACATTGGTAAAAATCCAAACCACCATTTTCTGTAGGAATTTAGGGCAACTAGACATTCCGTAGAGCTTGCAAATCTTCTAATTGTTGCTGCAATAGGGTAACTTATAACTCCCTATAACTCATCAATAAGTTACTCAGAATTTGCTGTTAAATCAGGTGCTGTTGAGAACCATCATGCTGATTATCCCTGTTCCAGTTTTTCCTCTGCTCTTCTGATCACTGGTTCCATCTGATTGCCTAAAATTTCATACTTTGCTGGTGAGCTCTTTAGGACAGGAGGATATTATCAGTGGAGCAGGATTTTGGTGTTTGTCTGGAGATGCTAAAGCAGTGCAAGTAACAGAGGAAATTAAGGCACTACCTGTGTCCTGCAGATACCTGTACAGAAGGATCACATTCTCTTTTGGACAGGCAGTTAATGATTCTTTTGGATAACCAGATCTGTTGGTAATTTCAAAAGCAGAGGGAAAATATAGAAACAGAAGATGGGAAAGAACCCAAGTCACCCAGAACTGGATTTTTTTTTTTTCCATGGCATTTGGAATGTTATTATTTTCATTTTCTCTTTGTATATTTTTTCTCCAGCCCATTTAAGAACTCCCTGTGTGCCACCTATCGGTCTGACCCATGCTCAGCCCTCCTCCAGACAAAAACAGTAGTGGGAGAGTCGTGCAGGGCCAGAGAAAGGGAGCTGGGAGGCCAGAGACCCATCCAGAAAACAAGGAAAGGGAAAGGAAGTGGATTTTTCTAGGCAGGTTCAAGCCAGCTGCAGCCCAAAAGGCCATCACACCCTCTGCCTCAAACTATGGGCGTGACTCAGATAAACCAGCAACGTGAAATTACACCAGCAGAAAGACATTTCAGAAAATATTCTGCACCATGGATGACATATTCAAGTATGATGCCTTTGGAGATTTAACCCTGCTTTCTTTGAGTGAGAAACCAGACACTTGGAGAATTAACTGAGGTTATATTGACAGGCCTTGGTTCCACAACAATTCCCTCTGTATGTGCCCCATAAACATCTCTCTTTCCAGTGTCAGTCATACGTTCGTTTGCTACCACAATAATTCTTTGCTAAGATCCCGTTCCCGTAATAGAAAGAGGGAGAAAAAAATTGAGTGACACCTCAAACAATATTTGATAGTCTAACAACAATTTCTAACTTCAAAGACTATCTACATAAAAGTTGAAGACTTTTGCTACAAAAACCAAACCATTGGGAAATCATTTTCCATCTGACATCAATTCCCCAGCCACTAGCATGAAGGCTTTAACTAAAAGTATAACTTTTACTAGAGGTTCTTTAACATTTTAATCTGTGCTGTGAGAAAGTATGTACAGACAGGTTATATTGTGCCAGAATCCAAGAATGGGGTGTAAGAGGAAGAATCCCACAAAGAAAAGAGGGCTGGCCTTTGTGGCCACCACATGCAGTTATAGAGCTTTAACAGTAAGTTAGGGAGGATTTGCTTAGCCCCAAATCTTTGTGGACAAAGAACTACAAGAGGTGCAACCAAGAACATTCCTAACCCCCAAAATTATTGTCCTAGAGGAGGGGAATGAATTTTCCAGGGCTGAATCATTACAGGGAATCACTCCTAATGTACTGAGCCACTGGAGGGATCAATGGACGCAGGTCTACAAATCATGTATTTGAGACTCAGTGCTAGCAAACAAAGATCTGTAAGGTTTGATGGTGGGGCATTTTCCTTTCCCAGAAACACTGCCTAAACCCCTTAAAGTCTCTTAAAGTCTTCTGTAACAGTTCTCTCTTTTTTTTTTTTTAAAAAGCCCTGCTTTCATTTCCAGCTGAAGAGAAGATTGCATGTCTAAGACATCAAGTTGTGACCTTGCAGTGAATTAAATGGGTGAGCATGTTAAAAGGCTTGTAAATGTATCTGGACCTTTTTTTTCCTCACCATCTGTTTCATACTTGATATCTTGATAGATAGTTCAGCTTATTACCCACCACTAACGTCATCTCTCTGCTGAAGCCTTGTTATTTGAAATATGGGGTCTCTCCTTTGTGTAGCAGTGACTAAGAACATTGGAACCCACTTAAATTTGTTTTAAGTGCATTAAATTGGTAACATACAGTGTTGCTGCATACCAGTTTCTAAGTTACATAGTAAAAGTTTGAGCGATTTAAACAATTTAATGTATGAACCAGGCACTCTGTATGGCTGAGAGCAGTCAGGTTTTCCAGTGAAATGTTTGCCTGGTAGTTCACATTGTGCAGAGGTATGCAGATGCTTTTGCCAGGAGAAAGTGAAATAATTGATGCAGCAGAAAATGACCTTGATCTAGAAGTCATTACCTCATTCCCTGAAATATCTGAAAATACAATGACAGAAGCAAGGGCCTGAGTGACTACTGTGACTTTTACTTAGTCCTGAGTACCAGTGTGACATGGGTACATGCCAACAATAAATCATTTTCCTGGAACACACAACAGTAAGAAGTTGGGGTCATGTTTTCAAGCTGGCTTTTTTGCTTTTTCTTTTTGTGTCTGTTGGTTGTGTCTCTGTAGACTTTACATGACGTCTTCCTGTCTGCCTACATCTATTTTATAGATTAATGGTACCTGTAACTGCTCAGCTGAAAGGTAAAATAATGGCAAGGGTGATGAAACCACATGCTCCATGACATAGGAGGGTGACTCATGGGGTTAGGAATGAATTCCTGCCTTTCACCACTGGCAGAGCCTTATTTTGCTACCAAAGCAGTGTACAAGGTGAGCAGTGTGACCACACACACCTGGGGATGCACAGAACTCTGCAAGGTCCATCAGGTTCATCAGCTTTCCAGGGAAAGGGCAGACCTCCCCAGGCTGCCACAGGGATGATTACACCACACTACAGCAGGGCTCTGGGGTGCCTTGAGCCAGCTGACTCCAAGTCCAGCAAAGGCAAAAAAAACCTTTTTGAGTATCAGATTTTCATCTGGGATGCCAAGGTCACTTGTATCTGTTGGAGAAGCACTGCAGTGAGAGGCTGGCAGGGTCAGAGATGGCCAGACTGACTGGCAGAACCCTCCCACAGAAGCAGACCACTCTTTCTAATGGCGCAAGTGATTTCTGCAACTTCTGCCCTTCCCTGACACACCGAGAGAGGTGTCCTGTGCCTTAATAGTGTTACAAGTCAATAGTTTCACACCCAAAATATGGGATCGTGGTCATGCCTGCAAACCACACTGTCCAAAGGACTTCCTGCACCTTCTCTTTGAACAGGAACATGCACGGAGGAGCTGGGAATAGAGTGGCCCAAAGAAGAGAGGGAAAGCATTTTAAACAAAGTGAACTGAAAGTTGAGCAACAGACATAACTGCAGCCGAACACCTCCTGCCTAGTATTAAGAGATTTGATTAATGAAAAATGTCACACCAAGAGGATCCGATGCAGCCAGCTGTGACAGACAAACCACCTTGCACCTAAAGAGGGGCTTCAGGAGGAGATTGTGACTTTGGGGGGGAACAAAAGTCACTGTGAAGACTTTGCCATGGAAAGGAGCTTCTTCAGCAGCAGTGCAAAGACCAGAGCTGAAGCCAGGCTGCTGCTTGTGCAGTAAACACAGGTGCTGTGGTCTTAAGGAGTGGAAGCTGGGAAGCTCCAGGGGTTTTGGTGGAATTTCACCACCTGCAAGACAAACCCATGGCTCTGGGAAGCAGCCTGCTCTCTGCACACCATGGTTTGGGTTTTTCATCTCTGAGCTTTTCATGTGTTTCCTTTCTGGGATCTGTCAGGGCTAACACTGAGAAGGAAAATATCTGCAAGAGCAGAGATGTAAAGCTTTCAGAGCTCTCATTCGCCACTGATACAGAAATGTATTTCCCTAAATTTAACAGTCAAATCCACATCAAGGTGTTACGAACACTTACTTGTGTTACAAAGGATGATTAAGTGTTGGCAGGATACCTACATCCTGTACATGATATGCAGTCTAACAGGATTTCTCTTAAGCTCTGCCTGGAACCATTTTCATTTAATTTCATGTGAACAGCATCTCTAGCAGTGGCAGCAGGACCTCACCAAAGAACCAGAGGTTCTGTTTCCCAAAACAAGCATCTCCAGATCTTCCAGCTCAAATGGAGGTCTGAGCACAGATCTGGATTTACTCAGAGTGTTCAATTTGGAATCCAATTTTCTAATCAATTCTTCATTGTTTAAATCAATGCTGCTGATATAATGCATCAGAAAACCTATCCCCTTGATGGAGGATTTTTAAAAGCTGTATTTTTGGCTATGTCATCACCAGACATTTGTGGATTTAAAACATTTGTGAAATAGGATTTTCTGGTAAAATCTTGTGTGGTCCATTAAACATACAATATACAGCAGAGGAAATACTTGATTATGCTTACACACTTGTCTGTGTTTCTCGTAATATTCCAAATAAGCAGAGCTTTGCCACATGGTTATCAGTTCCTGAGATGATTTCTGAAGTTTGCAGTTTTACTGTTCTGTCTCAGAGTTGAAAAGTTACCTGTGACTGCATTAGCTTAGAGCCAGTCCCTGTCACATTCCCATTAAAGCAAATTTCCCAGGAACTCCATTCAATGCCTTAAGGACACTGCATGTAGGCATGCCTTTGCAGCACTCCCATATGTACTCTGCTTCCTTGTATACAAAGCACATGTGGAATCTGTAAGCATAACAAATGGGATCATTAACTGAAAAATTAATTACACTCACACAAATCGTGTGAATTTGCACTATTAGTTCTACTAGAACTCAGCACAGTGCCTACATAATTGAATACTTCTCTTGAAATCTCAGTGTGGGAATCCAACACTGAGCTGGCAGCACCAAAAGTGTCATTTTTCTAAGGATATGTATAAAAAATGAGGCTGTCCAAAGCACATGTATGAAGTGATAGATACACTCCTGTACTCTGCCGCATTACAAAGCACAGCTCCTCAGTGTATGCCATGGTACAAAAAAAAAAAAAACATTCCACAGGGCATCAGCTGCAACATGTACAGCTTAATATAAAAAAAACACCTTGTGAGAGATAAGATAAAAATAACATTAACACAAAAAAAGATATAAATATCTCCATTTCAATGAAGAGAGGTTCCTGACATTTTCTTCCCAAGCTGACCTAGTCATTGACTCATGGATTGGCCACTCCTTATGAGCAAAGGAACTTGCACTCAATTGCATCAAAGCTCAGAATTTTTACCTGCCTGGTGCGTTGAACGACACAAAGGGACTGTGCCTTGAAGGTTGGGAATAAAAATTAAAACTTAGCTCATCTAATGCAGTTCTATAAGACAGTGAGGAATCCCATCTTCAAAGTGATTAATAAATCCACCAAACAGCCAGTACACCACAAAATTGAAACCTCCAGGACCAAAAAGTCCAGAATTTTAGCACAGCATAAGCAAGGCACTGGAGACAGCTCAGACTACTGGAAATATTCTACACAGAACACCAGCTTTTATTGGCATTTACACAAATTCAAATATATTCAACATTATCCAGGATTAAATGTATATCACACTTCCTTTAGACAACATATTCCACTCAAAGATCTTTAATAGAACATTAACAAAACACCTTTTCTCAACATCCCTCATAGAGAGACACACAGCAGCACAGGGAGGAAAGCATATAGCAATTTAGAACAAGAAACAAATACAAATAATGTAGTCTCTGGAAATTATAGGTATGAAAAAAGGAAACAAGATTCCAACTTTCAAAGTACAATTCATTCCAACACAATCACTGGCAAAAGTGGGAAAATACTGGTTTCTATATTCTCAAAATCAAAATTGTTCTTTAAAATAATGTTCTGGTTGCTTTTCTCTTACACTTTTCCCCAAAAAATGACAAATGTAAGAAAATCTCCTACCCACACCAAAATAATGTTTGGCTGAGCTCTATTTTGGTGCAAATATTTCTCTGTTGAGACAGCTCCCTCATCTCCTCGTAGGAGTCTTGGAAGCATTTTCTGGCTT
Organism: Phainopepla nitens; assembly: GCA_013400175.1. NCBI lineage: Eukaryota > Metazoa > Chordata > Aves > Passeriformes > Bombycillidae > Phainopepla > Phainopepla nitens. The sequence goes on along the minus strand of VXBQ01016885.1, from coordinate 1,037,209 downwards.
TGCTACACTTTCACTGTGTCAGTAAATCATATAACATGTAGACCACAAATTAACATCTGAAATATTGGGAAAGTCATTCCTATTTAAAAAATTTGTTGTGAAGCTCAGTTTAACCACTAATTGTTCTGTTTCAGGTTACTGGAATGAAAGATGTTTACAGCTACACATGATCTTTGTAATCAGTAGTAGCTCAGAACTACACACAAGTAATGATCTCAGGCAGTTGAGTCCAATGTGAGTTAAGTAAAGTGAGTGCAGCAGAGAGAAAGTTCCAGCAGGTTCCCATGGGAATGAAGATTTTTGTGTTCAGAAGAAAGGAAATCCAAATCCTCATTTGCCCTCACTCCACAAGAAACCCCACCCAGGCTCCACCTCTGCCAAAGCACACCCTGCCTGTATCATGCAGCCATCCAGTAAAAGATTATACCACAACTCTGACAACGCAAACACAGACAGAAGTTTAAAATTATTATTAGAATTACATAGATTTACTGACACTGATGGGTTTAAATCCTTGGGGAATAGGTTGTATCATTAGCAGAGAAGGTGAGGAAGATAAAACAGAGGCAATTACTCAGTAGTTCATAATAACCTGAACTACAATTCCCTGAAGCACCTGTGTTTGCCTGGCATAACTCACAGGTCAGCGCTGGAGATGGAAGATATGTGTGTATTTGCTTCTGCTCTCCTTGCAAAATTCTGCATTCCTGGAAATGTATGGAAGGAAGAAGTCACTGGCCACCCCTGAGCACCAGTAGTGCTGATGCAGAGTCCCCAAGCATGAAGTCAGGGTGTTCATTGCACACCCACAGAGTCTAATTCAGCAATGGGAAATCCACCCAGAGTCCCCTGTTACCTCCAAATGAGTTCAGTTTCCTGATGTGAACAGAAAACCAGTCAGAAGAAGTTATTACAGGCCTAAAATATGCAATTGATCTCAGCAATTTGTCTCTCTAGGTTGCCACTATGATTAACAAACAGGGATAAATTTATCTTTCTGTGAGCAATTTAGAGCAGGGATTGTGCTGAGGTGCTCTGAATTGTCTTCTTGGAGAGCTTTTTTCCACAGAGATAAGTACCCTGGCAGGTACCATAACCTGAGATCCTCTTCAGAAAAAAGAAAATAATAATAAAAGAAACCTAAATTTACTTGATCTTCATGCTCATGACCCTTGAGTATGTGTGGAACAGGGTGGGTTGAGGGGCAGCCTTGTGATGACTGTGGTGTCCTTACGAAGCCCAGCTGTCATAATCTTCAAGGAGGAAAAAAAGGCTTTTCCCCTTTTGTGCGCAGGCAGGTGCAGGTCCTGGCATCTCTGCAGGCTCATGATAGAAGACCTATCTTATTCATGCTGCAAAAGATCTGGAACCTGACACTTCTCTTGGGCACTCAGTCCTAACTGACAGGATTTGCCTCTGACACTCTCCTTTCAAGATAAGTGTCAGCAGGTGATGAACTCTGTATTCTTTCACTCCTGCAGCTTCAGAGACTGGATCTCTGTTTCTGCAGAATTTATGAATGGTAAATGTCAAGCCCTTTGTTTTTTTCAGAGCTGTAGCTCTGATGTCAGAAAAATAAAGGGAAGATGAACAATACTCTCCTTTCCTCCACCCTTTATTTTGCAAATTCTTATATAGGAGAAATAGGGACATATTTATTGATGTACAGTAAGTACAAATAAGTAATTTGCAGCAGGGAAGGCTGTCATTGTGGCATCCTCCTGCTTTGTCTGCTGAGCTGGGTGCATTGGTGCACCTGCCAGCTGCATGTGTGATATTGTAACCACACACCTTACAGGGCTTAATGACATTACGTAACTATTGTTAAGTTTTACTATGATTTTAGTAATTTGGTTAATTAGTTCCACCTCATGAGGCAAAAGTCTCATAATGGCACTTTGCAGGATGTTCATTAGCTGAGCAGATTGCTTTTGCAGGTCAGAGGATCTCTAGCAAGGGCTCTGTGGTCACTGCATGAGGATTATGGCAATGGAAGGAATGATGAAAATAGAACTCTAAGCCTGCCCTCTCAGTGAACTAAGAGCTCACACTGGTCTAACAAGACTGGACAAAGCTAAGATTTAGAACAGTCTTGGCTAAAGAAAAGCAAATTATTGTACATGAATTGTTTAGCCCTTGTGCCCACTTCTGAATCACTCACATCTTGTTCTGCAGACTGACCCTAATAACAACTTCATGCAAACGTATTTCAACCAGAGTGACCTGTGAACCATCTCCTTTGTCAGCTCTGCCTTTGATTACTCCTCACACAGTCCCAGTCAAGAGCACTCAGCTCCAAACACACACCTACTGCTCAATTATTTCAATATCTAGGGTGAAATCCAAACCTGATCATCACAGGATTTCGACAGAGCAGAAGCACATCGTTATGGCCTGTCTGATTCTGGATCACCTCATTACTGAACTCATACTGTACAGATTTTTTTCTTGCCTAATGAATTTCTCACACTGTGAATGACAGCACAAGAGCATCCAGCGATGTGCCAGAGCCACATCTCACAGCTTTCTGGGGGTCTCCTGTAGACTGGCCAGGGCAAAGGCCAGCCCAAAACCCCAACCCTCTTCTCTCCTCACTCTGCAACATCTCTTCTGCTCCCTCAGCTGCTGTGAAGCAGACACAAAAACACCCTATTTGCATTGAAGAACAAGAAAGGAACAGAAATATGGTCAGATGACTTATTCTTCTGAAGCAACAATTCTATTGGCACATCTACTGCTGCCCTGAGAAGCTTCCACATGGTTTAAAAAGAAGTTGCTTACAAAATTACTAAGAGGCTGAAGACCTCATAACTGATCACAGCCACCACAGCTTGTACACTTTCCTGGAGACAATCAATCAGACACCACTCTCCCTTTTCCAGGGCATCATGATGATAGAAACAATATCCCTTTTCCAAGCTCTCCTTAAGAGCCCCTTATAACAGAGAGTGATTCCTCAGGAAGCTCTGTACCTACTACGCACATGTTAATACCAGCTTAGGTTTCATTATGACTAATGTCATTATAGTGGATTCCAAATGAATTATTCATGACTGGCTCCTTCTTTTAATGCCTTTGGCATTTGACATGTTTTCCACATTGCCTACAAAATGTCTGTGGTAGGAAAATGCTCATAGGTGTCCTTGGTAGCTGGAGGCCAAAAATGTAACTGTTGTGCTACATATCCAATGAAGGGAACTCAACATTTATTTTCAGGAGAGAAAGTCCTCTGCTCCCCAAAACTGGTCTGCTTAAAGTCAATACAAAATACTCTGGATGGAGGCTGATACATCTATCTGGGTTTTTCAAGGAAGGTACATGGTGTTACTTCAAAATAAAATCAAATACCATCTTTATTACTCTACATCACAAGTACTGCCAGAGAAATTTTCTAATGTTCCCTGAAAAAATGAGAAAAATTCAGAAAATTCAATACTTCTTTAAGTCACTTCCTTTCTCTGAACCAGAGACTGAGATTTCTAAATCAAGGGAAAGGATCCCATGATGCCTCATCTTTCCTCAGCCCATGATTAAGTTTTCTAAGTAGGGAAACCCTTGGAGGGAGATCTGCTGTTGAAGTTAGTGGGACCTGAATTTAGCTGGAACCTGAAGCCACAGCACGGCCACCAGAGCAGAGGTAGTGAGGAACTTAGCCAGGCTGTCACCATCTCCTCCTGCTCTTAGCACAGCTTACCACATTTTTCCACTTGTGGTTCTCACACACTACTCTTGGAGGCTTTTCCCAAGCAAATAAACATTTTCCAGCATGATATACAACATCATCCAGTTTTGCCTCCCCAAAGAGTTGAGCTTAAAGGAACTAAGCTCAATGTACTTGGCAATTGGAGACTCACAGATTTCTTATATGCCTAAGATAAGATATTTTAGACTCTCCGCACCTGAAAAAAAAATCTCTTTGTGTCTAACATGAATTAAAAACCTTGTTCCTCTCTCTGTACTCCAGGATGTGTCATCTTGTGCTCCTCAGGGGACACAGGCATAATACTGCAAAGGTTGGAGCAGGTCATGCCAAAGGTCCATCCAACATCCTGTCTTTGGAAATGGATAGTAATAGGCATTTGAGAGAAAGCTTGTAAGAAGTGATGCAAGTATGAAATTCTCGATATCTTCTCCATTTCAAGCAATTTGTGGTTTAAGGACTTCCTGAGCCGTAGCCTACATCTGCGTCATCTCATTTAATGGCCCTACAGAGACCTTTGCTTCCACTCACTTGCTTGGTTGCTTCTTGAGCTGCAGATATCAACAACATCCTGTGGCAACGAGCTCCACAATTTAATTATGCATTGTGAGAAAAAGTAGATTCTGTTTGTTTACAGCCTCTTGCACAATCGTTTCATTTGGCACCACTTAGAGTTATGAGAAATGGCTTATAACCATTTCCAACAGTCATTTTTCCATATTACTGCTTATTTTAGATGGGCAATGGATAGACAATACTGGAAAGCACTGAAATTGCAAACAAATGTGCAAAGATTAAACTCAGAGGGGGGAAGTTACTTTGCATATATATAAATATATAAACAAACTATTGATATTTTCATACACATTTTTAAAACTGTATAAATGTGAGAAAATACTAATCACTTTTTTTTGCTATAATGTTATCTTAGGCACACAGAAAACCGTTGCTCCAGTTTTCAATGCTATTTTCATTGAAACAAATGTCCTTATAATACAAAACATTTATATTGTACAAGCAGCACTATTGGAAATCATGCTAATTAAAGTGAAGTTTCCTTCCTAACAGTTAAAGCTTTCTCAGTTGTTTTTCCAACCAAACACCATACTGAAGTGTTCATACTATTCCCTTGCTGTAAGTATCATGGCAATGTTATCTAAATAAAAAGGCAACAGTGAAACAGTTTTTAAGAGAGACCCACTGTATTATTACTAGCTGTTGGTGCTTGATGTAAAATATCTGACTTACAAAAGCACTTTGGCATGTTTTTGGACAAGCCTTATCAATAGCTGTAATGAGAAATGGCTAACAAAGGACTTTCTGTACAAACAGCAAATGAGATGCTTGCAGACAGAAGGGAATTTATTCTGAAGGGAAAGAATGAAGCCCAGTGTTCTCATTCACTGGCCCTTCACTGAAAGTTGTTTTATTGTTGTTCGTGTGTGTCTTAAGTACCATGAAGAACAGCATATGCTATTACTAGGATGTCCTGTTTCATCTGACTTTTGTTCCCCATAAACCAAGCACCGTTGACATTATCAGATGGCTAAAGTAAACCAGTGATAACACCCTGGCAATTCATTTTCTGAAATAGTCTCTAGAAAAGCCAACTTGCCACATAAGTCAAAGCTGGAGGCACAGTATTATCAGGACTGTTTAGTTCCTGAAACAGTAACTCCAGTAAGTGAACACATGAGTATAAATAATTTCTTCACTTAATTGTAACAAATACAAGGATCTGATTTTCACTTTTGAAAAAGCCTGCATTAGATAAGTTTAGAAAAAGAAATTAAGGCTGATGTCTGAGCTGGAGCAGCAATCACTGCGGGTAAGATCATCTTTATCTAGAGTCAGTGAGGCTGAACTCAACTCACAGTGGAAGGGCTGCTTGTGCCAGGCATGAGCCTCCCCTGGGGCTCCTGTTACAGCCCCTTGCCGCATCACAGCCAAGCACAGGTGCTCCAGAAATTCACATCACATCTCAAGGAAACACAGAAGAAACAAGTAACTGAGTATTTTGATTCAAAGTGGATCAACCGCCACTGAGAGACTCCCATGTTCTTCACCTGGCACTAAAGATCTGCTTTATCACAGAGGCATAAAAAATGTTCCTGCATTGGATATTAAAGGTATCTGTACATTTCATATCCAACACTGAGCTGAGCCTCTCCTCAGAGGCACTGGAAAAGTCTTCCTGTTTTAGTCCAGGGAACCCCATGCAAACCCTGCCCTCTCTCAGCCACAAAATAATCTCAGTGGTCTGCAGTTGCAGGAAGAAATGAATGGCACTGTAACATTATTGAGCTGCTTCTCACTTTCATTTCTGTGGGAAAAAGAAATAAGCAAGAGCCAGCAAAGACCCTGCTAAATCCACCCTCAAAGAGAGATGTGAAACCAATTAGCAGGCTGGCCCAGCACCCATAAAGTTGCTGTCTACACCATGAAATGTTATAAAACAAAACAGAACGCAAAAGAAAAGGGAAGAAAAAAAATCAAATCAATAAAGAACAGGCCATGCCAAACAATAAGCCTGCAGGTGCTTGCAAGGTGCAAATCCAATATGAATAGTGGCACTTTTAGAAAACCAGCTATGACCGAGATGAAACCGAGCAGAACAGAAATGCAGAAGCAAGTGAGGGTACATTTTCAAAATATGTCAGGATTTATTCTGTTCCTAAAAGAACCAGACAGTTAATCCACCCCGTTGGCAGGTGCATGATAGTAGGCGATTCCTTACAACAACCTCTATAACTATTCTCATTATATTATTCTCCAGATGGGGATAGCAGTAAAGGGAGCAGAGGCAGATGATGGAGCTGGAGGCACCATTTGCTTTTCCTGCATTGTAACTCATTGTGCAAAAACAAAGGGCTACTCAAACAGGATTTCTTGAGTGGGGATGACACAAAGCAGCAGCTCCAGTGTCTCCATACACACCAACATCTGCAGTGCATCTTTGGGAAGTACAGGTACCTCGTTTTGGGGAGGAGGGAGGTGATGGCAGCCTTTGCTGCATTTGAGAAATGACTGACTCAATTTAGAAATGGGGTGACCTGGCCTAAGGATGGAGGGTGCACCTCTCAAAGAATTTATAATTAGGAGCTCGGTGTTGCTGTCTTCTAAAGAATATGCCCTCCTCTTTCCCGCAAATTCAGATTTCTTCAGAAGTTTCTAAGGAAAAAAAAAAGCAAGTTTTATTGATTAAAGTATTTAATTTCTGTTTCAATCAGTTCCCAGTTCAGGTCCCACAGAATCCTAAGAAATTTAGGAGAGAAATTTGAAAGAAATTTTGTTTCAAATTAAGAAAATATTTTGTGTGTGTCACTACATCAATTTTAACATTGCTGAAATTCCTCCACCCTGTTTTACTCTGAAAACAAAGTTGACTTATTTCCAGAAGGTTCAGCAGCACTGAGAGACACATCAACAGCTGGTGGAATATGGTTTCTTCAACATTTCTCTGGCCAGCTCTCATCATCCATAGCAGGATGAGCTGGTCACATCTGCTGACCTCCTAAAACAGTGTGGCTGCTGTGAGTAATTCTGCCTTTTCCCACACTGTCAATAATTCCTACAAAGCATCACCATCCCAAAGCCTATCGTTACCACCTACCAACCTGGGGCAGAGAAGTATAGAATAAGGCTGTTTTGTGTGCTCAAATAATGAAAAAAAAAAAAACATTGCTATGCTAAACAGTAAAAGAAAAAAAATTAAAAAAGCCATCTTCTACACTGACCCTGCAGAACACACTTTGTGCTGCTTGTTCCCAAGTGCTGGATCCCTGGAGACTGGAAAATTCATCCTTATTTCTTTCTTTCTTTATTTAAATTAAAAATCCTAGCCGTGACCTTAGAGGTGTGTGTTTATCATCAGCTCCAATGCACTTGTCACAGTCTTGGCTGGAAGGGAAGCCAGGGGAGGGTTTAAAAATAATAATAATAATCCAAGAAATTTCTCCATTTCAAATGTCATTGGTATTTTTTTTGTTTCTAATTAGAATATGGTTTGCCTTTCAGATTCCAAAGCTTTTGGATTAGTGGTTTTCAGCATGATGTCATTTTCCTGTCTGTATGACCACAGCACAGCCCTGGTTCAAGTGTTTGGTAACAACAGAAAAAATAACCGTGGAAACCTATATGTAATTCTGCAGGATCTGAATCAGTGCCACACCATCACCAGGCAGTTCAGGAGCACGAGGGCAGGATCTCCACAAGGAGTGTGTCTATTCCCTCTTATTCTTTCCAGAAAGTGAGTCTTGGCCCAAAAAGAAAACCCACAAGGCCCTACTCAGCAGCTCACACAGTTACCTGCCTCAACTACCCATTATCTGCATGTGTAAAGTGAAGTGAGTTTGTCTTTAAAACAAAACAGGCAGAAACAGAATTAGTGGACCAGATTGATTCCACTTATAGCTACATTATATTATTCTAGAGCTAAATTCCATCCATATGTGAATTACAGCCCTTTAGAGACTTAAAGTATGGGCAATTTCTGGTTTGCCCATACTCCTTTTTCTCCCACATGCCCTTCTGCTCCTCTTGTACAGCAAAAAAGACCACTGGTATGTGCTGTCCATGTTAGAATTAGCATGGCTAATGTTTCTGGTAACCTTAACAATATAATTAAAATTATTCAAGGCAGTTATTATTCATACTATTTAAGGAGAATTCTCAGGTCTCAGAATCTCATCTAAAAGGGTGAACATCAAAATGGGAGGAGACAACATGGTAAAAAGATAACTTGGCTCAACAGCAAGATTGCAGCTGGTCAAGCCTTTTGTAAACTGCATTTAGACAACACAAATTTGGTTTTTCCAAGGGTTTGAGTGGTTTTGTACATCTCACTATTGAAGATTTTCTGCTTGTGTCAGCAACTGGCTTAACAGCAGTTGTTCTTGGCTTTTTTATGGATATATTTCAAATGAGCCTGTCAGGTAGCCTTGTGCCTTTGAATCCTCCACTGCCATATGTGCTCAACAAAAATCCAGCCTTGGTTGTCTCTGGTTATCCTGAGCAGATAACTTTGGAGCATCAAGGTCTTCTCTGGCATATTCAGAGCTGCACTGAAAGAGACACCTGGGGAGGGGCCCAGATGCTAAGCCTGGTTTGGAGAGTGACATCTCCCTCAGCTCCCCTGAGGGACATTCTGTGGACATCAGGTGAGAAAACTGGCAGGCTGAGCCACCAGAAACATGAAACCACCCTGCCCCTGTCCCCCCTTCCCAGAAGCCAAGGCACACACACCCTGCATGTAGGACAGTCCAGCTGGCCTCCACAGAGCACCCCAAAAACCCATCTTGCTGACCCTCCCTCAAGTCTCCATGCCAAACCCATTTGCACTGAAATGATAATAGCTGACAGGAATCAGTTTAGTTTGGCTAAAGAGGAGGCATCCTAAGGAAAAAATATGGTTTTGGAGGCCCACCCAAAAATGAAAAGGCTGGACTCTGTCTGAGAGCAGAACTTGGCCTCCTGTCTCCACTCCCACAAAAAATGCTTGTAAATGTTATGGTCTTTGGGCCATATTTTTTTTTTCTCCCTGCATTAAAAACTGAGTGAATTTAGTGCTTATAAAACCAAGAGGCTGATAGCAACTGGCTAGAACCAGATGTTAGAGAGACTGGAGCATATCAAGCAAACAGATCATGCACATATAAGTATTCAGAAGTATGTAGCTGCATTACTTATTCCCAGTCAGATTATCAAACAGATTGATTTCTGAGTATAAAAACATGATGCCCAAACCTCAGAGCCTGGGAAGAAAGAGAAGAGGGGGAATGTAAAGATGTCTGTAGGAATCCACATCTATAGATTCAGAAAGAAGATATATTTTCCCTCTCCTCCATCATTTGCAGCTCTGTCCTTCCCTGCTGCCCCAGTCAGCAATGCACAGCAAGCCCAGCAGGGACAGATTTAATGCTCAGTCACATCTCCAACCCAGCAAGGTGCTCAGCCTTTGGAGAATGAGTGTCCCAGTGTGGGGACAAGATGATTTCCCAGGACATCCAGCCCCACGTTCTCCTGATGTGGAGCCATATGGACTCCTTTAGCCACCAGCACTCAGGTTGCACACAAATCCAAACACTTTCAGAAGACTTGTACCAGAAACACGTGCCTGAAGTGCCAGAGTTCCTTTCAAGGCATGGAAGGTAACTGGTGCAATCTGCCAGCAAACCCTGTGGAAACACAAGCCTGTGGAGCTGGCTCCCTTAAGGGACTTGAGCTGTTAGTTTTAATGGCTTGAATGGGAGGGGTTTTTTGAACAAAAACTGGATCAGTTTTATTGACTTAGAGTGAAGTGTTTCCGTTTATAGCTTAAGATTTCTGCTAAAAGATTTAAACAACCTTAAAGGCTCCTCCTCTGCTCCCACTCCCCCAGCTCTGCCCGATGCATCCCCAGGTGACTTTATTCAAACATCAAGGCCTCCAAAAGCTCAGTTTTGGCCTTTCAGGCTCCCCTTGGTACCATCTCCTTCCTTGCTGCACAAGTTTCCAGAACATTTAGCTATCAGCAGGCACTTGTACTGTGCTGGTACTAATGAAGCTCTTCCTGAGCCTTTTTCCACCATGGCCTCGCTGCCAGCCAGTCTCTGCTGACCATCAACCAGCAGCATAAGAGCCAACACAGCCTCAACTCAGCTTCTTTAGAATGAGTTTTCCTGGGATTTCCATTTCACAGGCTTTGAGGCCAAAAGGAGCCACTGCATTCTACACTCAAGGTTTTGCACTCTACAGAGCCTTTACCACCCCATGGTTTGTCACCAGCCACACCACATCCACCACCCATGAGTCAGACAGCAACAGGAGGGAGAGCAACACCTTAAGCCTCAGGCAGGGCAGAGATCCAGTGGGTGAGATCTCCCTCTTTAGGGGATCTTACCCTGTAAACCATACTGCATCCCTAAGGACATCAAACAACTTCCCCCAGGAGACAATTCCTTCCTGCCTGGATCCAGCAATCACTGCAGTCCATGTGGAATCTCAGTTTCTGCTCCTGCTCTAATAGCAGCAGGACCAGACCAGCAGACACCCTCCCTGAGGGCCATCCCTCCCTCAGGTGCACACTCAGGACCATCAGTGCCCATCATTCTTTTCAGCCCACGACCATACATCACAAGGACTTCTGCTGCTTGATGTGGCTTCACCCAAGTTCATTTGGACACACATAGCTCTCACCTTATTTGTCTGCTTCTAAATGTGGAAAGGCTGAGATCTTTATGTTCTTTAGTCATCTGTGAGCACAAACTGGGATCACAGCTTTCATTATTAGGTAGAGCCTGGGAAGAGGGGAGACGGAAGTTAACAGAAACATTGATAGCTGTGGTGGCGGCTGCAATTTTAATCCAGTGACTCAAGCTTGGCAAACAGAAAAGCTGCAATGTATTAAACTGTGAAGAGTTTACAAGAGCTGAACATCTAAAATATAGCTCTGAGAAATTACTCCTTAAAGCAGGCAAGCAAGAGCATCATGAACAGAACGAGGAGAATATTGTTTTCACAGGAAACACTCCGTGGGTGTGTTATAAGCTCTGTTCTTTGGCCTGTCACCACATAATTTCTGCACTTCTTGTATTTCTCTCTTTTCTCATACTCAAGCACTGTCCTCTGATACTGCAGAAGTGGATTTACAGCTAAAATTACAAAAGTGGTCCATTATGTTTTCTAAGGTAGTAAAAAGGCTGCAGTTTGTCACAGCTGTCTGGAGCCCCAAACACCTACACCTGGCAGAGCTGTGATCCCATTTCTTCTCCCCTGCCCCAGGCTGAATCTGTCTATGTGTGCATGCAGATTAAAGTTATGTACAAACAGATCTTTTAGTATTCTCTCTGGAAAAATAAAAAACAAACAAACAAAAAAACCCCCCAACAAACCCACAAACAAAATAAAGGAAAAAAAATGGTGCATCAGTGAAGCAAGAGGTCAGAGCATTCCTAAGGACTTATTTCAGAACAGCTCTGCTACGGCTGCAGCTTCTTGGCTTCTCAAGAAGCCACACCAGATTTCCTATCTCACAGGGCAGGGGGAGTGTGGTGAGTCATCTCCAGGGGGCTCGTTCCAGAGGTGAAAAGTCTCAGCAAGTCTAGCAGGAAAGTTGCAAAAGAATGGGAAAGGAGCAGCAGATCCTCAGGGCAGTGCCAAGATGAGAAGCCCAGGAAGACCCAGTCCTGTGTTGCTCCAAATCAACCTTTTCCCTTGGAGGCCTCCTAAATTCAGCATGTAGACATACGATCCCCTTACCACTTCAGCTTCCCCAGGGAAGGAGGAATTTAGGGACAAGAGGTAGGGATAATCCTCAGGCAGCACTCATGCTACTCCTAAACAGAAACAAAGCTCCACCACTGAGGAAACCACATCCCTTCTGCTCTTCCCTAAACTTTTATAAGCTCAGGGCTCCCAGCAAGAAAGCCCAGGCCAGGTCTTACTTCAGTTAATTATGCTGATTGTGTTTTCCCCGTGTCAGATGTGTTGAGGAGGGCACTGCTCTGGAACATCTCCAGCAATGGGGAGGTTCACCCAGGGTGTTACTGGGTTGTTTCCATCTCACCAGAAACCACCAAGCAAAAGAGTCTGGAGGGAAGTTTGTATGGAGCAAAGGTGCTATGGATCTTTGGGAGCTCCATCTAGTTTACACTGGGGTCATAACCCTCCCCTTCAGAAATGGCTGCAGAAGACTCAGGCTCTGGTCAAATGAATTCCCACAACTCAAATGTCAGAATCCCTCTTTCAAAACCAGATGGAAAGAGGCAGATCTCAGGACACCCATTCAGTGGCGTTGGGTTCAGCTGCAGGACACATGAGAGAGCAAATGACTTTCTGTAAGGTCCTTTCAACCCCAGATGCAGCCCCACTTCTGCAGGTGAGGCACCTGCATCAGCCTTAAAAGACAGGCAGGGACTTGCATGGGGGTGGGAATTTCAATCTACTCTCTGCAAATGTTGGACTCTGAGAAGGTCTGGTTTTAGGCTTGAATATCACTGTGAGAGGTATTAAATCATCCACATCAGTCTAATTAACACCTCCACTACAAGGGAAGACAAAGCAGTTTCATGTTATTAACTCAGGGTAAAGAGGTAATATCAGAGCCTGGGTAGGCAAAGCTAAAGGTGGCACTGCTGGTGTGGGCACAGAAGAGTTTTCACTGAATCTAAACTGCCTCAGCTGACAAGCCTCACTTAACAAAACACATTTTTTTTCCCCTGTGGACGAAATGAGGGTCTCATCTAATTCCAATAACTCAGTTGCTGGGCATGGTGCAGCTCATCTCACCATAGCTGAGAGGAAAAATAAACAACGAGCAAGCCCTGCAGAGCAGAGGGGGCTCCTCTCTCTGTTAGGCCTGCACAAGCCTCAAGATGGAAGTCTACTCTCATTTGAGGCCTTTGGGTGCTTGTATAGTGTAAATATTTACTAATAACACGGAGAGAGTGAGAGCGGGAGAGTAGTCATTTTTCTCAGTGGCTTAGGGTTAAGTACAGGGCAATGGCATCTTAAATCCAGATGTTCTCCTTTTGGGATTTGCCCATGAGGCATATTCTCATGAGATTTCCCTGGCGTTTTGATTTGGAGAGTAGCAAGCACTTTTAGCCCAATGATATCATGAGCAGATGACTCAAAATGCTCAAGGATTTTCTTTGTAAATTCCAGCAGTTTATTTTATGACTAATGCAGGGCAGAAACTTCTGCAGATTTCATCTTCCCATCCTTCTGTGTTTCTATTTTCAGTTGGTTTTTAAAGGATTCTGAACTTGGCCTGCTAGCAGAAGATTTATTTAAATTTATATATTATATATAAATACAAATATTGCGTGCACGTGTGGGAGCTGTTCCCAAGGTGCTGGTGAAACGACACATCCTGATGGAGGCAGAGCCAGTGGAGATGTAGGGGGGTGCCCCTTTGGGAGGGAGGGATAAAATAAACATGGGGACATCTTTCCTATTGCAATTGCAGCAGGGCACAACATTTAATGCCATTTTACCATCTATGCTTGGGGAAAAATGGCTCAAAAGTCACAGTCCTTGCACCTCTGGCCAAAACAGCAGCAGTTTTCAGATCCTTTCTGTAAAATGCCCTGAATGTGGCAGGGGAGGATGGAAAAGATGCCCACCACTCACCAGGGTGAGGGCAGGAGTGGGGAGGGTGTTTAAACACCAAACAAACGCTGGACACCAAAAGCAGAGCAAATAAATCCGGGAAATTCATTGGAGGTGAAACTGGGCTGCCTTGGCCAAGAAGTTGCACAACAGCATCAATTCAAGGCTTGCACAGGGGTGATTTTTCCCTCTGTCCAATTCACCAAGGACTTGCACGCTACTTTGGTGGATTTTCTGCACAATTACAGATTATTGCCATGGTAACAGATGCATCACATGACAACTTTGTTACCTCAGAGACAAGAAACAGCTGCTTAAAGAAACAGGCATCCTCCAGGAATGGGGATATTTATTTTCTTTTTTTTTTCTGTTGACTTCATATTGTTTTAGGAGTCCTCTCTGGTTTTCTTATGGATGCAGCTTCCATCATTTGGATAGTTAAAAATGCTTCAGTGCATCAACTGAAAGTTATTTTCTCCTACATCATATTTTTGCCTCTTACTAGAAATGCAGTGTATGCCTGAAGAAAAAAAAAAAAAAAAAAAAAAAGATTTTTTAAATGNAAAAAAAAAAAAAGAGTTTCTGTAATTTTGGGAGAAACAAAATGGCTCTTTTCCTCCCTCATAAGCATCTCTCTCTAATGCTGCCATTTTGTTTTTATTAAGTTAAAGACCATTGAAGTGTTGCTAATAATATTATTTGAGAGGAATCCCAGATCCCATGAAGTTAATGCTACTTTGCCTTTGGTTTGAGGGAGGCCAGAGGTTCTCTCTAAGGGCACAGTCCCATATTCTGCAGAGAGACAAGGCCCTCTCTGCCCCAGGTACCTCCAGAGCCACCAGCCACATGTCTGAGAGTTTAACTGGCCCGGGAAACCCAGGAGATGATAAATACTTGTGTAGCTCAAAAATTACTCTTTACATTTATGAAAAAAAGAATAGTTCAGAGACATCATTTACCGCTACCTCAAATTTTGGGCAATTTTAAATTAAGAGGCCTGTTTTAAAAAGCTTCACCAAGTAAGCCAGCCAGTTTGGATTTTTAATTCCAGTTGCCAATTTATTCTAATTTTTCACGCATAAGGAATAATGAAACCCTCGATTTTTTTCCTGCTCACCTTGGGGAGCCCGATGGGGCTCATTCACTGACTGCAGCAGACATGGATGGCACAAATCACTGTCCCCAGCCCAGGGCTCAGCCCTGGCCCCCTGGCAGCATCTCCAGCCCCCATCCTGAGCATTCCAGCCTTCACCATTCCAGCCTTCACTGGAGACCTGCAGCTGCCTCAAAGTCACCCCATTCCCCAGCCCCCAGTGGTGTTAATTAAGGACCTGCTGGAGCTCAGACAGCCAGACCACTTCAGCCCACAGTGAATGTCTGATTAATTAAAGGCTTATAATTAACCTTCATGGCTGGAATTTCCCAAAGACCTTCATGGGCTGAGGTACACAAATCCCATCGACCTCAATGGGAGGCTGGAATCAAATCGGTTTTGTCCCTTGCCGGGGATCCCCCCACGCACCAGCAGAGTGAAACATTTCCCTTTCCTGGGTTTGGATGTGTTTTGCCAGGTTTGGATGTGTTTTCCCAGCCTTGCAGAGCTGCTCAGAGAGAGCTGGAAAATAAATCCTGGGCAGAAAGCCCTGCTGTGCCCCTCTGTGCCACCACCAGCCCTGCTCACACCGTGGGTTTGCACGACCTGAGCTCAGAGCCGGCACCAAGTTCTGTGTCCAGTGGAGCTCCTCCAGATTTATCCCACCACAAAGGAGATCAAGAGTCTCCAAATAACCCCAGAAATAGGAGCTGAGGAAGAGAGACACATCAGACATTACAGAAATCCAGATGTTTTTTCTTTAACAGTTTCGTTTTAAATTTTCTTTCAGGAGTCAGATTTTTTTTCCCAAAAAATTTTAGCTGGGAAGTCACCTTTGCACAGGACATTTTTGTTAATGAAGGCCACTGCCTTAATGTGGTTTTCTTTAGTTAAAAATGAAATTCTGTTGTACAGCTTAAATTAGCACTATAATTTTTTGCTATAGTTGTTTTTATTTGACCACATGGAGCTCAGTGACTTGTAACCCAGTCCCTCAGCCTATTTTTAAATTTCATGCAGACCTTTTTCAGTCATTTGGTAGCTTTTTTTAGAAGCATGAGAATGGAAAGACCAAAACAATGTTGCTTTATCATTGAGAGCTTTTGTTTCACAGGATCACAACTGAAATGAGTTTGTCCAGCTCTCTTTTTGTCTCCAGGCTCTGGGGAAGAAGAAATCACAATTTTTTAATAAAAAGACTCCCAGTCTAGTAATTCCTCGTTCATGCTAGCCTTCTATGGAAGATGTTACACACTTATTCTATGATCCAAATCTTGGTCCAAATGATCCAGAGGACAGCAGACAAAACTACAGCCCAGTGGTTGCAGGCTGTTCACATCCTGGTGGATACAGGATTTCAGGGTTTTGTCCTGACCTCCTTCTTTCCCTGATTTCCTCCTCTCCTGTCCCTCAGCTGTGGTAGTGCTACTGATAAACCAAGAATTAGAAACCCTCAGGTGAGGCAGGGGGGATGAAATGCTTCAAGACAGCGCAGGGATCCCTCTGACATCTGCACTCCTGGTCCTAGAGATCGAGCCGTGTAAACCCGGCTTTGAAACCTCCCGAGATCTCACCTAGATGCACTTCGGGTATTGCTTGAACATCCAACCCCCCCACTTACTTGTTTAGCCCAACAAACATT
The DNA here is from genome assembly GCA_013400175.1 of Phainopepla nitens. Lineage (NCBI taxonomy): Eukaryota > Metazoa > Chordata > Aves > Passeriformes > Bombycillidae > Phainopepla > Phainopepla nitens. The sequence goes on along the minus strand of VXBQ01016885.1, from coordinate 1,020,682 downwards.
TTTATTTCCACTTGGAGACAAAGAACAGGGGTGTAGTGAAGGGAGAGAGGGATGCTCTTAGTCCTTGAGCGAAGTAAAAGCAGAAAATCATCTGATAGAAATGCCCCAAACTTAAACAGGGCATTAGGCAGAATTAACAGACCAGACCTCCAAGCCATCAGAAATTCCCAGCTGAATTAAAGATTGATTTCAAAGACTCAAAGATACCTCAAGGCCAGCATTTCCAAAGAAGACAGGAGCTGATTGGAGCTGAAGCATTCCTACTGTTCAGTGCATTTGAGTGAGCACTTTAGGTCTCCAAAGATTGAACTATAAAGAGAAATTAGTTTATTAATAATTCACAGGCTCCGAGAAGAAAAAAAGTCAAAAGCATATGCTCATGAACAAAGCTGATTTTATTTTCCCTATTTAGAACTGAGCAACATGTAGAAAAATGGAGAGTGTCAAGCTCAAAAATTTCATTCAGGGCTTTTTCTCTTCCTCCTCCTTAACCCAAGCAAGGATATATTCCAACTTCCTCACGAGCACTGAAAGTTCTTCAAATCCCAAATGGTTTATGTGAAACATTAAAAGCACACTATCATCTTCAGCTCTTTAATAGTTTAGGACATTTTCATGGCATAGTTATTATCCAATAGCTCTTAATTGCAGCTTGTACGTTTCAAGACAACACATTCATGGACTGGAATAACAGAGATTTTAGACTCCCCATCCAGCATCATGGCAAAGCATGTCCTTACTGGCGGTATCTCATTGAGTCTGCCCCCTCCCTGTCCCACTTTGCCAGGTTATGAACTCTGTAACATTCATATATTTAAAAGCAATCATGCTATTCCTCCTGATTCTGTGCCTGTTTCTTACAGTTTTGCTTGATTGTAGAACACTAGGTAAACACAGGAATTGAAGAATTCAATTATTAAAATTGATAAGATAGACAGTTAGGAGGTTGTGAATTTAAGATAAAATGCTTTCCATTGCTCAGTGGACAAATTACAATGAGAGCAGGGTGGACGTTACAATTTTTGCCACACTCATTCGAATACTGGTTCTTCTAAAAGTGAATATTGGTTCTTCCCCTGAAAGTCCTCGTTTCCCTCTACAGGAAAGATGAATATTGAGTATTTTATCCCAACCAGGCTACACAATTAGATACTACAGGGTTCTCAGAAAAAAGTCTCATGCGATGACCCAACCTCAGCAAGGAAAATACAGACTATGAGTTAGAATTACATTACTAATGTAATGTGTCAGTCCCATTTGTTTCTTGGTTTCCATTCTATTGAATCACAGTATTACTGCTTTTGGAAGGAATCTGATGATAAAGAAAGCCACCTCCCAACAACAGAGGGGAATGATAAAAGAAGAGGCCAGCCATCATCATGCTAGAGGAAATAACCAACACTGGAGCCCTGGAGCAGCTGTGATTCCCACGGGACTCTGCTCTGAGTCAGAACCCAGGCTGCAGCTGATGCTCATCCCCCCAGATCCCTCTCCGAGCCAACAAACTGTTGCTCTCAGAATATAATACTTTTAACCATGTGAATTTTTTCCCCCAAGATAATTATTTATTTCACCTCTGGGTGAACCAGAGTGGAACGTGTTCCAGAGCAGCACTAGAAGAATGAGAAAAGCTCAGATAAATTCTTTGTGAGGTGTTTTGTCTTTTTTCCCCTTTTCTTTGTGAGAAATGTGTGGCTGGGAGACAGAGATTGCTGTCCTGACGGCAGGTTCCTCACAAGACAAGACAAGAGTTCAGGGTGCACAAAGAGCAAAGCAAAGCAGGTTTAGCTGCTCTTGGCTGCTCAGAGTTGTTTCCTAATACTCTGCATCGCTCAGGCAAAGGATTAGGCTGTTACTGCTGTGAAAGGTGAACTGCAAGAGATGGAGGTCCAAATTCTAGAGTTACTATTTCATCCTCTCCCAGGCCAATTTCCTCTTGGCTCCAGCTGGAGTCCTTGAAATCCAGGGAAGTTTTGCCTGACTACAGAGTGAGTAATGATTCCAGGAATCAACATTTGGAGATAACACCAAATTGAGTATCTTTGCTAAATTAACTTTCCTCCTAAGGTCATCTCTCTAACACTTGAGTGCACAATGCGTTATTTTCAAAATGAGCCAGTCTCTATCTGTTTATCATCAGGCCAATACATGAATTCCTGATCATTTTTCCACAAGGCACACATAATTTGAGGCCATTAGGCAGTGCTTATCCATACCTCCACCGGGCAGATGTGTTCCCTGGGAGCGGTTGTCCGGGGTCTGGCAATAATAACCCAGCACGGGCAGGAAAATCAATCCCAACAAGTTTCAGAGGGACCCTTCCAAAGCTTCCCAGCATGTGACAGAGGGCTGCTAATGAGAGGGAGAGATCACATTCATTGCATGAGTGACAGGTGAAAGGGAAGATTAACGTGAGCATACACCTGCTCTTTGGTGCCCCAATTAAGACCTCCTACTGTCAGCAGTAACATAAGATGCAAATCAGCCCGTGCCCTTCCCCCTCCTCCAGGAAGGCTGTGGCAGGATTTGGAGTAAAGTACAATGAGAAAAGAAATGCAAGATCTTAAATGCCTTCCTTACTCTACAAACCTTTTGCTTGCCTCCTGTTTCTGTCCTTATCCTGCCTTTTCCTTGTCACCATCTCCCCTGGAGAGGGGAGATGACCTGTTTCAGCAAGGGATCCTTGCTCTGGGGACAGTCCCAGGGACAGGCTGGAAAACCCATTATTTGAATTGACAACACTTATCTCTGCTTTAAATTCATTTGAACTAACCTTGCTCAAGCCGTTGGCAATAGAGGAGATGGGTGGGAATATCACTGAAGGAGATATGTGGAATGGAGAAGGAGAGGGATGCTCATCAGCTTATCATGCACTGGGTCTAGGGAATTGCTTTTGAGGCAATATTTTAATGCAGCATTGGCAACCCGTGCTGGAATATTGCAAATCTATGAGTAGCTCTTGTGAGTGCTTTTCCAATATGTCCATACTATTCCATTTTGTCTCCTCCTACTGTCCGATATTAATCAAATATTGCTTATCTGATGGAATTCCAACTGCCAAGGTATTGTAGGCTTCTCAAAACCAATTGTCCTTTCAACTGCCATGTAGCTGTCACATGAGTGGACCAGTCCAGGAAGTGCAAATCCATTCCAATGGGAGAAAAAATATTTGAACAAATTTGCATGTCTCTCCTTAAAAAAAAAAAAAAACCAAACCAAAAAACCCCCCAAAAAACCCAAAAAAACCCCTCAGGAGGTTTAAAAATTATTTTTTAAAATAGGTTAACATTCATTCAAACTGGCACCAGCATTTTTGGGAGGTTTTGGAGAGCAGCCCTCCAGGACCCCTGCCTCTGTTTCTCCCGTCCAGCCCAATGGGCAGAGGTGACCACGCTGTGTGGCAGGCAGACAGCCAGGGCAATTGGCCTTTCCTTCCTCCTCCCAGCTCTGCTGGCTGCTGGAAAACATGCATCAATTTGTTTTTCTCCCTTCAGGCAGAAAATAAAATTGGCAAAAATCTTCCCAGCAGGAAGCCAGGAAGCCCTGTTTAAATTTTCCCAAGGGGAGGGGGCAACTCAGCAAAGTCTGTACTTTCCTGCAGAAAATTTCAATTTGCGTAAAGACAACATTTTATTAGAACAATTTATTGATAGGAAACATCTAGAAATCCCATTCCAGAGCTTTATTGGCAGAGAAATGGACTCCTGCATTTCACAACCTCAGATTCTTTTCTCCTTCAGCAAACTGTCAGCTTTTGACCCTTCAATTAAAAACACCCCCAGCCCTTCAGTTTGTTGGCCTGTTGCACTTTCTATCTGGAGTGACTTAGCCCAAATCTGAAACAATTACACACACTCAAAGTCTTTAAATCTCTCGAAACACTGATGCATAGAAAGGGAATAGAATTCTTGGGACACTTCAGTTCATTTATCTCGTCTGGTAATCTTTTGACAATACCCATAGACAGGGGCTGAGTGGAAAGCAACAGCTCTATGGCTCAGTTTCTCAAATTCCTACTCATACTGAAATTAAAGCCATGAAATCCCTTCTCCCAGTGGTGTTGTGAGAATAAATTCTTCAGTGGCACTAAAAGGCCCTCAGATATTAATGCTGAGTGCTTGCAAGAGTGCACAGAAAGATGGATGGTGTTTGTCCTCAGCCCCCAGGAACCATTAAGTTCCATTGCTCTGCAAACCTCTCTGATACACCAGCTCTGCTCCTCAAAGCTGTGTGCACCCAGTTGTCCTCTCTGCATGCACATTCGGTGGGGTTGGAATGGTCACATTTAAGGAAAGAATCAAAGAGATGTTTTAGGGAAAATCTACCAGGAAGTGAAGACACAGCACAAACCTCGTTCAGCTGCTTTACCCCAGCACCCTCACTCCAGAGAGTTCTGGACTCCTGTGAAGAGGTGCATGTGGAAAGAAGAGAGTGTATGGTGCCTGGCTTGGGATGAGATTAGGATGAACAGGAAATTTCTGACTAGCTTTTATGCAGAGACATGGAAAAAAAATTGAATTTGTGTATTAAAGGATGTTAATTTGCTCAGAGTAATTTTCCATAGATTTTATTGATTGATTTCAGGCTTTGAGGGTTTAACTGCCATGTCAGTTTGCCCACTTTAATTTAGCATGTGGATGACTTATAACAAGCTGGTTTTATCACTTGAAACCCTTCCTAATTAATGATAGACAAAAGAGGGACAGAGAAAATACTCTGGGTGAACATGTTCCTTTCCCTTCTCTTTCATCCTGGAAAAGCTCCTAAAACTTGTGAGCTTGAGTAAATTATTTGGAAAACTGTTAAATACACAGGCACAGCAGCAGCAGCAACCGTGCAAAGCTAATATATCTTACAGAACTGGAATTATTGCAATAAGGATTATTCCAGATTTACAACAAGAAGGATAAATATCACTATGAAAGGTCTTCATCAGTGTCTTTAGTCTCATCATTTCCTGTGGCTGTGATTCAGTTATTAAAGTGTACACATGCTAGGGAAGAAGTCAAATTGTTACAGAATGAGAAAAAAGAGGGATTAAACCTGGCTGGGATCAAACAGGGATACAACTGCTCTGCCACTGGCTGAGCTCACAGTGCTGGGCAAGGCATTGGACACCTCCCTGTTTCATTTGTCCATCTGTAAACTGTTAAAACAATTCTCACCCCAGCATCCAGGAGAAATCAATCATCAGGACTGAGCTGAACCAAATAGCCGTTAAGTTCTTGGATGGAAGACATAATAGGAACACAAATATTTTCACTTGAAGTGTTATACTGCCCTCAGTAAGGCTCTGCTGGTGGTGACGTTGAGCTGAGCACATTCTCCTTGCTTTCAGGACAGACTGTGATTTCAAGCTCTTTTCAGAAGACTGTACAGCAACAGCATTTGCTTTATCCTTAGCCCCCTGTAATGTTGCACACAGTAAAACCTCACAAGCTTGGCATTGCAGAACCCCAAAATTTTAATTCAGAGAGACAGCTGTGAGCACTCTGCAAGCAGAACTCCAACACCTGTATGGAACCTCTCACCTTAGAGAGATCCTTGCCATGAACTGCCCTTGTCCTGCCCCTTTATCACATACATCAGCACCGTTGCCAATTCCAAGCACTTCCCAGCCTCTAAAGCAGTCAGGACAATGCTTCACAGTGAACTTTGAGGCTCTTGGAAAGAGGAATAGGCTTATACTGTCCCCATGCTTGACCTCTGGTTTTGGTCACACTTTGAACCCTACCCCTGAAACCACTTGGACCTGGGTTTTCCTTTGGTTTTCTGAGTGACAGAAGCAGCTCTTGTGCAATCCTATAAATCCAGCAGCCGGGGCTTTGATAAAGATCCTGAAGTAGTGCAAAGAGCAAGCTCATTCTATAAACAGGCAACACCACCAAGCTGACAAGAAAGCAAAGAAAAATCCCCAAATTTGTTCAATATAGAATCAGACATGAAACAGAGCCTGTCCAGAGCACCTCTTGGGGGCAGATTTCTTCAGCAACTCCACTGCATCCTTCCGTGACTGCCCAAAGAGCCAAGGTGTGGCAGCCAACAAACTACAGAGACAGTTTAGCAGCTTTTTTTCCACAGATAAAAAGATTTCTGAAATTCTAGGAATGTTCTTTCCTTTTTTTTTTTTGTTCTGTTTTGTTATAAGCTTCCACACTATACTGAAATATTCCAGAGTTTATTTTCAATAAATAATACAGAGAGAGTAGCTTCAGATGCAGCTAGAATCTGAGAGCTACAGTACTGATGGCACTGCCTAACTTTCCATCAGTGCTGTCAAAGATCTCGAGGCTAAAAAGAGAGGGAAACAAAAATCCTGCCAGAAGTTACCCCACTGCCCCTTCTTCTCCTGGCTTCCAGTGCAATACATTCCCAGACATCAAACTGAAACTCCACATCTGCCTGTACTAAAGGGTGTTTCTCTTTCCTGAGCACCTTCAGCTGCACAATTTGCATTATTCCAACCCCATGATCATTGTGTGGCCCAGCCACAAAGCACAGACACAACGTACATGATGCTGTCCAGGGTCTGACCACGCATTTTTGTTCAGAAATTTCCTTCCAAACCCTCAGATCTGGCCATTTTTCAGTGGTGGCCTTGGCACAGAGAAATGACAGCATGTCATTTATCCCTGAGCTCAGTGCCCTTCCCAGCTCTGCACGTGCCAAAATTGCTTGTGGAGCTCCCATTGATTCTGACGACGCTTCCAATTCAGCAAATGTTTATGTGACTCTTGGTTGGAAAAGGATGGAAAAAGAGTCCAGGCCCATCACTCTAAATAGATCTGTGGGTAACACTTTAGCTACACATTGAACTTAGATTTAGTAGCATCGTTATTGCATGTAATGTTTATTTTATTAGGTTTATTTTATTAGTGTGCCCACAGCAGAATGTAAGCCTTGTCTTTGTCAACTCTAAAGGCACCCCACAAGAGGCTCTGAGTAGAAAAATATGGTGCAGTTCATTTTTTCCTTTGGAAAAGCCAAGCAGATGCTGATGAGTGGATAGTCACAATAAGTGTGTGTTTTGAATGCACTATTAAGCTCTGAAACTCAGCTGAGTTAACTTGGTGGGAAGTTGGGTTTAATTTGATCCTGTCTCTCAGTGTTCATAAAATGATGCAATTCAGCTTTAACCAGATGAGTGGTATCATCAAAATACATTATTTAAATCCCACCCCCTCAACCATGTGGCCAAATTGGAAGAAGTGTCACTTGAGTATCTCCTTCCAGGCCAGGAAAAGATCAGTCACACTTTAAATTAAGTGTCTCAAGTAAGGATTTAATTTAGACTTAATAAGACAGCGATTGTACATTAAATACCATTGGGTTATTAAAACCATATTCATTGAGGTTTTACAGCCATGTCAGGACAATATGCCATAAATGGAAAAACTGGTAACAAGACACAGTTATTGATTCTGACAACATGTGCTAGATAGGATGCATTCATATGTTCAATAAAAATAAGATAAACAAGCATGTTTTCCAGTGTCTCCATGGATGCCCTCACCAAAATATCAAGCTCTCAGAAACATGAGCAAAGTTATTCTAAGTGCCTCCCTAAGAATGAGATTTATTTTCCCTATTGCTGGGGAAACTGAGGCATGTAGAGAGTTTGCTAAACAGCTTTTGGGAAGGCAAAACTCCCCTCACATTTCTGCTGTAAGGACACCAGGACAAACCTGGTAAAGACCAGGGTGGGTCTGAACAAGGAGAATCCAAAGAAGAAATCCAATCTAGCCAAGAACACCAATGTCCCCAGCTGTCACAGAGGACAGGGCTGGTAGGGCAGTCCTTTAATGATGAGGGAGTGTGAGGTCTGGGGAGACCCAGAGCACCTTTTTACTCAGGATGGGTGAAGCTCAGGCGATCCTGGATGCTTTAGAGTTTGTGAGCAGGGAAGTGGCAACACCTCTGCAAATCCTAGGAATGATTTTGTATTTGCATGTATTCATTTACACACAAATATGCATATCTGTGACTGCATATTTAATACATATATTGTATAAGAGGACTTTCAGGCAGGACTTTCCCACCAGAGGAAATCTTGGAAAAGAGAATGTTTATACAAAAAAAAACATTTCCTTTGCTAACAAGTTTCTGTATTCTCCTTACTGTTATTAGAGACATTTGTGCTTAAATCAGAAGTCTCAGCCCTGCCTCTCCTTCCATCTGAGCCTACACAGATTGCATAATCCTCTGTTTGTGGCATCATCATACGTTGCTACTGGGATAGAGAAACATCTGTGATGGTGATGATGTCAAATTGCTCAGCCAGATAACACCGATATCAAGATAGAGGAGGAGGGGGGTCTGTAAACAGAAGCAAAGCATCATCTGCAGCAGTCAGTAAAGAGGAAAGGTAATATTATTTATAGACCTTTAAAGGTAAACAGATGTCAGCTCTAAACAAGCGTGACTTGAAAGCTTTCTGTGGTGTGAAAGTCCCCAGCTCTGCTCCCATTTCCAAAGGCTTTGCTTCATCAACATGACTTCTTCAATTGCTCTTTTATTCAATGGGCTCTATAAATTTGGGAGAAGTTATGCTGCTACTGCCATGGGAATGTGGCAACCTATGAATGCTGTGTCTGTCTCATCTTGTGGCTACGTCTGCAGAGGGGCTAAGATCCCTTATTCACAATATATGTTGCTCCTATTCAGGACTTGAGATTGGAATTTAGACTGGGATGTTCTGCTATTCTAGAGAGCAGCACCCGAAATTCCCATGGCAGGGAGCTCACAGCCATGGCAGGGAGACAGAGGCACGGCAGTGGTGGCATCCTCACTCCTAAATCCATATGTAGATGTCAGAATTGCAGTTTTCCCTAGAAATGGAAATGTTTCTGGCTCTTGGAGGGGGAGGGCCCTGACTGTCATGAGCCACTTTGTTCTGCATATGTCAATCTGGGGAAGCAGATCTGATTTCTCACTTATATTTCATCTTGAATTTCTGCCTACATCCAAGTTTTCCTCACAATCCAGATGCAGGTTTACATGACAGTTGTACGAAGCTGACCTGAAAGACAATTATATTTTACAATTCCTCTAAACAGGAGAAAATGGTGCCTTGGTTCCTTTCCTGCCCAGACTGTTTAATTACCGGGGTATCACGGAATGCCTGCATTGTAATAAAACTCCAGAGTGTATCCAGGTACCAGGGGATTTATTAACTTGCACTCAACACTGGCAATCAGCAGCCAGGGTCAGATGTGCCTAGTGATGATGACATCACCATTTTTGGCAGCTCTCTCCAACGAGTGTCGAGTGAGGTAATGTCCCCAAAATTAAAACTGACAGCGGGATTAATAATGATAGATTCCTTAGCCTTCTCTTTGTGCTTTAAATTGGAGTTCTATTTCTTCTATCAGAGATTGCCAAAAGATCATCATAACACTTCAGCAAACCCCCAGTAAGGGACACCTGCAAGTGACACTGGGTGAGCAGGTTCCTGCAGGAAGGTTTGGTCACACTTGGGCCCTGACTGACTGTATTTGCTACTGCAGATGAGCAGGTATCACAGCACCTGAGCAGTTGCCATCCTCACACACATGCCAACACTCAGCTCTGGGTGTACAGCTGGAATTAAGTCACAGGGATGTGGCTGTCAGCAGCTGAGGGAGAGTTCAACCAGAGGAAAGCTCTGTGTCCTGCTGCAGTCCTTTAAGGAATCTCCAGGGACACACCAAAACATACCAGCTGGCACAGAAAACCTTGCCCAGGACATTCATGGGCATTTTTTAAATTTTCTGGAGCAGTTTGCAGGTGGTTTATTCTGTCTGGCCCAGGGGGATTTTGACTATTTGTTTTTGAAATTTTGCAAGGGAAAGAGAAAGGAAGGGAAACCCAGGCTGTGGCTGACACCCTGTGACAGAGCTCCCTCTGTAACCTGCATCTCTTTAAACATCTGAACCTGGCCTTCTTTTTTTTGCTCAGTTGAACATCAGAGGGGAAGGTTTTCCTGAGACATTCCTGAAATCTGTGCCGGCAACTGTGACAGTAACCATGCCATCACCACTAGATCCCAGGGAGTACAGTAGACTTGGGACTTTCTGTAAAAAAAAACAGAGAGCATCCATGGTCCCACTTTCTGGGACCCTCTTCTCCCACCGCCCAAGCATTTTGCTTCCTTAAATTCTACTCAGATTCCTCTCCTAGCATCTCTGTGCTGTTTTTACCTGTCCAGCTCCTTGCCCCCTTTGCCTGTACTCTGCACCGAGACCAACACAACCAAACAACAAACCCTGAATACAAGTGTGAGCTTCAAAGACAGATTTCTTACACAAGTTTGCCAAACTTGCCAGAAGGAGACTTTAGAGATTAGCAAAGGCAAGTACCTGGGTTTTTCCTGTTAATCATATTCTGTCACAGCAGCAGATGGAGCTGGCTTTGGTATTTGTAGCATCTATTGACAAATTAAATCCTCCTATGGTCGCCAGGCACTAAAATGAAGAAATAGAAAGTATTGGAACTGTTTGGATCTCAAGTAGCTTATATTAAATAGTATTTACTACTCCTAATAGTCACCTAACTCAGATAAAATCCATCTAATCCGTGCATTACTCTGCCTGAGCACAAACTATAGACCCAAGTACTTTCATGCACTTTAAAATGCTGTAAAAGCATTTTACTGTACGGTGTTTGTGCGTAGGTGGATGGTACAGTGCACAGAGCAGTCCCTGAACACTCTCCTGAAAAAGGCAGGCCCTTGAAGGCCCTACAGTCCTTGTGTTGCTCCCATATTCCAGAGCAGAGCCATATATTGCTCAGTCAAAATGAAGCCATGGAAATCTGAAATAATGATGGAAGAAATGAGCAAAGTTTTGGTCATTGTTTAATTTGCTAAGAGAACAACCCCACCTAAGATTCCTTCTGCCAACTCTGTCAAAGTGGCCAAAGATAAAGACAAATATGCCTCAGAGATGGAGCACAGCTGTTAAAATAACAGTGAAGAGGAAAAAAAGTGCACAATAATTTAATTAAGTAGCTGTGCCCATTCCATGTTTCTCCCCCCAATGCTATTGGTGGCAAAACAATAGTTTGTCACCAGTTTGAAATTTCGATTCTTTCCTATATAGATGTTGCCCTTAGAAAGTCTAGTAATAACCTTGCAGGACTGCATTTCTCTAATGATGAAAAAATGCTTTAGTTAATTAAATCTCACAACATTTCTGAAAGTGTCATACCCTAAACAGTGCAGCAGCCTCACTGCAAAACACGGCTCTTCCAAAAATGTATTTGTGGGTTTTGCTCAGCCGCTCTCCCACCCTGTATCAGTTGCAAAGGAACCTCAGGGGAAGGTTATGTACAAATTGACAGAGAAAATTCATTGGAGTTGTTCTTAATAAAAGGTTTGGTGAGGTTATTTTAAAGCAAAAAAATCACCCTTTTACCAAAACTAAAATGTTCTGCAAAAATTACTTTGATTTCACATGAGATTTCAGCAGAAAAGTTTGTGAAGTTCAGCATGAACTAACTTGTCCCTCTCAACGAAAGGGGAGAATGTGCAACCAGTCCAGACCCTGATCTTGAGGTCTGAGTTTCATATTGCAAAAAACTTGGAAAGATTACCTTTCATGTCAGTGCAAAAGCATCTCAAAATTGCGAAATGTGGTCACCAGACACAGTTGTAGTTCTACATCTCATTCTATCATCAGGCAAGTTTGGGTCTGGTTTATATTTCCCTTTCAGGTAGTGCAGCTGATAGTACAAGCAATTACAGCAATAATGCCTCCAGTCAGTGCCTACTTGTAAAAACCCCTTTACATGGCTTGGACATGTAACACAGCATGTAGGCCTCTGAATTTACTTTGTTAAGAAATAAGCATTATATTTGCTGCCAGTGCTCTGCTGCACTGCCCATCTTTTCACTCTGAGTAGGAAAATCACAAAGGCTTCACCTGAGCCCCTTTAGCCAGGGTCAGAGCACAGTTGTTTGGGCACTGAGATTCATTGATCTGAGGAGTCCAGAGAGGTTTGCAGTAGGACAGGTCAGCTCATGGGTTTGCACTTGGTTCATGCAGGCTCTGATTCAGCAGATTAATTAAAGGACAATGTGGTATTAGGAGAAAGAGGGCATCTCATTCACTCCATGCTTGCTGAGAATCCAGACTTCAGCCCCTGCATGGAGTTTGACTGCTACACTTAAAAACACAGCAAGCAAGAGCTCCTCCAGGATAAAAAGCTGATGCAAAGCTACTTACAGGAATATGAGTTTTGGCAGCCAGGATTCATACAGCCTACCTCGGAAGGTAACAAAGAATCAAGACCTATCCTCACATCGGGTACCAGCTTTGCTCTTATTAACATTGTGGATCCTGTGGTGGTTTCCTTCACTCCCAAACCCACTAATTTAACGTACAGTACAGTCATTCTGTGTGGGGGGAAAGAGAAATTCTTTCTTCCTTCCTGTTGGAAAACTCTTTGGCAGTAACGCTTGGATTGTTTTCTTTGTAAATTATATTCATGCTGTTTTCAAGATGTTTTCCTGACTTTATTGAAATTTGACCAATTTAACGAGTAATGTAGAACTTGTTTCCATGTTAAAAAACTCTCAGAGCTGCTTGGGAATAATTATTAAAACTTCCATGTGTGCAGCAAGGCCAGTCACTTCTGCAAATAGAAAAAAGAGAAAAAAAACCAGTCTGTAACAGAAGGATGTTGCTTTAACAATAGGCAAAGGAGTGCGAAACACAAGGCCACCAACCTTTGGAGACTAAGGGCTGCACTGACTCTGAGCCAGGAACATAACACTCACACCTGGCTTTCCTGCCAAGCTCCATTTCAAAAAAACTTTTAATCACAGATAAGGGACTTATACAAAGCCCTGAAATCAGTGGAGAGGCTCACACGGAGTCTATTGGGACGAGACTCAGGCTCCAAAGACCTGACCTCTGACACAGCCATGAAAGCATGCTCCAAGCCCCTACAGCTCCCCTTGGAATCAGCGCTTTGGGGGACAAAGGGGCTGTGCTTTGCTGTGAACCCTTCCTGATGCAGGTATGTGTGACTGGGAGAGAGCAGCTGCTCCAGCCCAGAGGCCTCTGCCTAGCCCCTTGTGGCTTTGCTAGGGATGGATGTTGAACCCAAGTGTGCTCTTAGAGGTCTGATGGACTTGGTGCCCACAGTCACACGCAGCTCCATGCTCCACAATATTTCCACACAACTAATCCCAGGTGTAGCGATCCCCTTCTGATTGACAGCTGGCAAGATTCACCCCCTAAACTGAGGGATTTACTACCCAGAGCTACACATCAATGATGCATTTTAGACAGATATCTTATGAAACAACGGCTCTAAATATTGTTCACAGCAGGCCAGCAGCTGCAGCAACCTGAAATACCCAACTCAGTCTGCACAACCAATGGTGACAACACCAGCATTAAAAACTCACCTGTCTTTTGGCCATCACAGCCTATTTTAAATTGGTGGCAGTGGGGCAGCTGTCACACCTTCATGCACCCCAAAACTCCTCTGAGCTCAGCTCCTCCCAGAGCTGTGTGAAGGCAGCAATGCCAAGGAGCTGCCTGAATCGCAGCCCTGTCAGGAGGGTGGGAGACATTCCGGTTGTCACTCAAGCAGAAAGCCAAAGGCAGTCCTTGCTGGTTGTACAGGATGAGAGGAGAGTGCTGTGCACGTGTAGTTTTACAGAGCTGAAATACAGAAGCTGACGTTTTTATGACTTGGATAATCTCTGCAGCGAGCGGCGTTGCTGCGCAGCCCGGGCTGTGACAGGTACAAGGCGAGACAGGGGCGGTGCTCAGGGAGCTGCTGCACGTTCTGGCACTCCTGCCAGGCCTTTGGGGACCCTCTCCAACTTGGATGCCAGCTTAAATCAACTTACAGGAGCCCCAAAAACCTTACAGATTTCCTTAGCTATAGGATTTGCTCACTGTTTTCCCTGGTGGCTGAAGGCAGGTTCCTGGGAACACACAAATCACCTTTTTTCCACCCTACCCCCTCTAGGCTTTGAGAGCAGCTCTCCAGGCAGTGCTCCTCTGCAGCTGCCTTTGAGGTCCTGCTTTCCCCACGTGATTCCCTGTAACAATTACAGTCACCATTGTAAATACAAGAAAAATACAACTGGAGGTTTGGGCCACCAGAATAAATGGCCAGACATCTAAATCAATGGCTGAACAAACACATTTGTGAATTTATGGGCACTCCCTGCTTTTAGCTACTTCTGTACTGTTATTTGGCTCAGCAGCTCAGAACAAAGCCCTTGTAACTCTCCCATTTCCTCAGCATCAATAATCCATCCCAGCAGGGCTGGCTGTGCCACGCCATGGCGTGTCACAGTGCTGCAAGCCAGCACCAGGTAATGGGAGTAGGTGGGGCTGTTGCCACTGAGATGGGATCCAGAGTGGCAGAGGAGAAGCTCTGCTCCCAGGGAAGGCCCCTGGCTTCATCCTTCCAGAGGCTCAGATGAGTAAAGTGCCTTTTTTGATTTTTTTTTTAAGCTTCTTTTTTTTACACCCAACACCAGACTAGCTACATCTGCCTGGCTGTTGCTAATTCACAACACATTTAAGATGAAATTCATTAAACACCTTTCAGTCAAAAGGACGGGAAGCCTCTACAGCCATGACTCATGGAAGTGGCTCATCCAGGCAGGATGGGTGTTCAGGGAGATCTACTCTTTCAGAGAGGTGCAGGATTACTTTTCAGTGCACCATAAAGAGGTGAGGGAGGTGGAGCTGACACAAAAAGGTTAAGCTTCCTTTTCCCAGCAAACAGAGCCTGGATTTTGCAAGGAGTTCAAAGGGATGGCACACACCCATTCACTTCCAGAGGAACTTGGCGGTTCCAGTGCCTTTGAAACCTGCTTGCCTTAATGCCAGGCAGATGTTGGCAGTGCCTTCAGCTTTCCCACCCAATTCCAGTGTCCACCCCCTAGAGCAGGCAGCAGCACATCTTTTACACACGTATGAGGCTCAGGAAGAGAATTTAGGGAGCTGCTCCACCTTTGCAGCACTCAGCCTGTGGGTTCACTTTAAAGTCTGAGCACAAAAGTAGGAAAACCAGGTATCAAAGACAGCTGAAAAATGAAAAGGGCCTCAGTCAGCAGTAAACCAGCAGCTGAATGTGCATCACACCCTTAGGAACACATGAAGTAGCAAAAAAAAAAAAAAAAAAGATAAAGATATTGTCCTCTTAAGATTAAAGCACCTTTTTGGTGATTAAAAAGATCTTATAGTATTTTTATTACAATGCAGCACAGTTTCAGCATAAATGGCATTTATACAAAAAAGAAGGTGATTTATTTACCCTCCTCTTCTCCAGAGACATGGGACAATGTGTTGGTTGGAGAACTTGGCCTGGTGCTTGCCTGCACTCCTGGCTGAGGAACAGAAGGGTGTCTGTGTCCAGATGTTTATTTCCTGTGGTTGAATGGGAATGACACAGAGGGAACAAAAAAGGTTTGGTTAAACTAAGGGCTTGTGGGAAAGTAAATGCAGTCAGGGATGGAGGAGGACAGCAGAACTCTGTCAAAACCATCACATCTCACTCTTCACTGAAAATTGTTCTGAATCAATGAAATATTGGTAAACTAAATAATTCTTAGATATTTCACCTAATACCGAAAATATTTCTTCTTCGATTTTATGCTTCACCACAAGTTTCAGCACACAGCTGTCTTTGCAAATGCTCCTTGATGGTGTCACAGCTCTGGGAGTTGCTGTAAAATTCTCTGTCCACTTACAAGTGAGTCTGCAGCATGTCACAGCTCTTCAGGGTGAGGTTTATGAGTCCATAGCTAATATTGTCATCATTCATGCCTTTAATGCAAGATAAGCCCTTGAGAACTTCAGACCAGGATGACAGAAATGAAAAAAAAATGCATATTATATTGTTTGGGTAGGAAAAAAATAGAAGCACAAACTTTTTACTTCCCCTAACCTAGAATAACATAATTGCTTTAAATATTTTTAGATTATAAATTGTTTCTCTTGCAAGTAATTCAGAAGTATTATTCACATGCATGGCCGGAGATGAAAGCTCAGCTTCATTAGGAAGGTTTTCAGAATCCCCAAACACTAAAGAAAACACATTTGGGCAGCTCAAATCACAGTTTTAAAGGAAAACACAACCATGAAAACAGATTATAAAAAAAAAAAATATACAGAGCAAGGCAGCCCTGTCCCCACATCCCACACAAAGGATGGATCCTGGACCCCCAAGAATGATGTTTGATGTAAAATAAAGAAGTTGGGAGCTGTTGGGGGCTGCTTGGGAAGGAGCAAGGAAGGTTTTTAGCACAGATTCCCAGCAGCTCTGCACATCCCTGCAGTTCTCAGCCCAGGGAGTCACCCAGCCACACTGCCACTGCTTAATTGCCCCCGGTATTACTCCTGAGGGTTTCAGAGGGTTTCCCCTCCTGTTTGTGAATCTGGGTCACCAGTGAGAAATTTGCAGTAAGGATTGCTAAAGGTACATTTTATTTGTTTTATTTATATATATATATATATATAATTGGCTTTACAAGCTGCATGACAGGTTACTTATGTTACATGATATCATTTTGCTACTCCCAAGGCATTTCAAAAGTAACCATCTCACAAAATCTGACTTCTTACATGCCAGGGAGCTTTTAATCTCTATGAGATTCTGGTAAGCAGAAGGGTTAAATATTCATTGCCAGCAACACTCATGGAAATGCTGAGGAAGTCAGAGCCAGGACCAAAGGCAGATTTCAGAGGAATTCTCTAAAACACCAGCTACAAACATTACGAAGTTCACCAGCACTTGCTGTCAAATCCAAGCTGCTTTTGGGCAAGGCAGGATCCTGCAAATAAACCATTTGCAGCTGTAAAAAGCAGTCCTGCTTGCTCCAGAGAGTATTCTTTCCAAAAACCTAAATGATTCACAAACAGTATCGTCAAAAGTGAATGAAAAGGAAATACAGTGCCTGTGAGAATAATTTTTGCACAATTAGTCCCGTTTGTGCAAATATTTACAGTCAAGCTTAATATTACACACTTAGTCCCACTCAAAGGTGATGAATGTACTCACCATTTATTGTTTTGCACTGCCTTCAGTGTCTGAAACATTAATTGGCATGAGAAAAGTCATGATGTTTATAAGCTTTTGGAAATGCTGATAACCTGATAAACAAAAATGTTAAGGCAACTTCAGGAGCTAATCAAAACCCTGGCAGGTTGGGGAAATGTCAATATTTACAGCAAGCAGCCTTTCATCAGTTAATCACTTTTAACCTTCATAAACTAAGATACTATAGAGGACTTCAGGTTGATGTATG
Source organism: Phainopepla nitens (assembly GCA_013400175.1). Classification (NCBI taxonomy): domain Eukaryota; kingdom Metazoa; phylum Chordata; class Aves; order Passeriformes; family Bombycillidae; genus Phainopepla; species Phainopepla nitens. The sequence goes on along the minus strand of VXBQ01016885.1, from coordinate 1,003,422 downwards.
AACCCTCTATTCAATTAAGGCATTACAAAGGCAGTTACAAACAAATAAGGCTTCATGAAATGAAGTACAACTGAATTTATCAGGGAAGAAACAGGCCAGACAGGGAACAGAGAGCCTCAGCTCCAGTGTTTGAAAGGAAGAAGCACTCTGTGTAATTCTAAAGAAACAGACTCAGCATTAGGTCCAAATATTTTATTTCACACATAAAGCACAGTACCCATACCCACGCTAATAAAGAACAGACTTGTGCCAACCCTGGTGCATGCTTTTGTTATTGCATTATAGTTCATGAGAATTATAGTGCATAATTAAATAGAAAAAAACTTGAACCTGGAATTATAAAACCGTCACCACAAACCAGCAATTCCACTTGATATGTATTAAGTCATTACTTTTTTTTTTCACAAGGAAAGAAAAAGGGAATCAAGGAGGAGGAAAAGGGGGGAATAGAAGGAAAGAGAGAAAAAGAGAAAAAATTCTTTTCCTTGTAAATCATTAAAAATGCATGAAGGTTTAAAGCACGCCAGAAACAGCCTGTGCATTCATTTAGGAGACTACGCACAAGAAAACTCACTGCATTAAAGAAGAAAAAAAGATATTTTTCTAAAACAAGGGAAACCAAACAAGCCATGGAGGAGACTGGGGGGGTGGAAATGCTCCTGTTCCATCCTCTTTCCTGACCGAGAGCATCGGGGGCCCTGAGCGCTGCCGCATTTGTGATGCTCCAGCAGAGCTTTCTGAGTTTTATCTTCCAGAGGAGCTAATCACAATCACAAACATATGGATTATTATTCTTGCTGTTGAGTTCAGCTTCTGCCATAGAGAAGCCTCCTGGCATGAATGGGTGGTTTATTGAGCTGCAGCTGGGCGCTCTCCTTGGTGCGAGGGACGCGGTCGGACACGGGAGCAGGGCCTGGGTGCAATCACAGGCCAAACCCCTCTTTGACTCTTCCTACCTCATGAAGGCACTTCAGCTCAGGGCTTCCTGCCCTGTGAGAGGGAACACTTGCTGGAAATGGTGTCCTACAATGAGAATCAAGGGTTTTATATAAGCGGTTTATGGTTATGAAACATCAGCCACCACACAGCACTAGGGGAGGATTCTCACCCTGCACAAAGCCAAGCTCCTGTGGGACAGGGTATCTGACCTTGATGTGTCACACTGTAACTGGAGAGAGATGTCAGGAAAGAAATGGCTTTTATTGTGTGGAGCTGGGATTTTTTTTGGTTTTTTGAAGTTTTCTGCGTCATCCTCTTTAAATTTTTAGAGTGAATTTACTGCTCTTGAAATCCATATCCCATGGGCCTGGCTCTGCTCAGTGCAGAGGAGAGGAGATGGGAAGCAGTGCTGCAGCTTCCCCTTCCAGTCCTGACTTGCAGTAAATGCTTGGAGATGGTTAAAAAAAAAAGTAACTAACTCGTGATCTCCATCTCTCTCAGCACAGCAACACCAGGAGATCGCAGCCCTGCTGGTTTTCCTTTGTACTGTGCACACAGGCAGCCTGAGAGCCCCATCCATCAGCTGAGAGGCACCTAACAGCCAATAAAGGCTGGTCATCACTGGCACCCACAGCCCTGCTCACTATTAAATATGTGCTCTGTGCAGGATGCTCAGCTCGCTGTGTCCCCAGTCCCTGGCTCTTTGCAGGTCTCCAGGAGCCCCAGGTGCTGCTCCATCCCAGTCCATGCTTGAGTCACCTGTTCTATGGGTTCACTTGTACCCTCAGATGAGGGGTCAAACATGAGAAGGAAAGAGGAACACCAGACTCCATGGCTTCCCTAACGCAGGGTTTGCTGTAACCTGTGACAGGCAGACAGAATCCCCCACTCATGCCTACTGCTGAGGGCTCCTGCTGTTGCTCTGTGGGGCACCTCTGGCTGCCCAGACCACAGTCGTGATTTGGGGACCAGCACTGGGATTTTCCAAGACTGAAATTTCACAATTCAGACAAAAGGGTGATTTCCTGCTTTTCTGGTCCGAGTGGGAGTTGCTGCTGTGCTGTTCTCTGCTCCTGACCAGGCGTTGCATAACCCTGTTGCATCCCTCTAATGATGCCATTTTCTCCATAGGCAGGAGGCAGTCGGCTTTTGCCTAATCAGCAATTTTCAAGCTTTTGATTCCCACTCCTGCCCACCCCCTCTTTTTGTCAATATTCATTATAAATGCTTGAAGCCAGGGTTCCTTTTTAGCTGACTGTGCTTTCTCTGCCTCACCCTTTCAGGTGGATGGCTGACAAGTGACCACTTCATGCACAAGGAAACTTTAAATGAATCCCAAAAGAAAGTATTTGTGTAAGAATTAAAGGGCATCCCAGGCTTCTGCTGAGTAATGGATGTGATAATAATTGTAGGGGAAAAGATCCAAACAGTTGGGTGTTGGTTTTTCCTCTTTCTGCAGCCAGGCTCTTGATCAAAAGATGTAAAAAAGCCTGACAGTTGCTGGAGCAAGAGCTGCACTTTGATTCTGGGGCACACAGGAAGGACGGCTGCCAACCTGGGAATCAAGAAACTGGCTATTGCTCCTTTGAACTATATCAAAAGCTCATCATATTTACTTCTTCTAATTAACAAGTGAATTTATTATGTGTGTAAATGAAGGGCTGGTAGGCAAGGCTGGGAGCAGATAGCAAAGGGGCACTTTGCTGGTGGGAGCCTCAGCAAGGCACAGCAGCAGCGCAGCTGCCACCAGCCCCAGCCTTTCCCTACCACTTGCTCCTGGACCCAGAGGAGCCACTGTTAGCCCAGTCTTGGGTCACTTTTCCTCAGGGATAGCCTTCTGTTCCTGACAATCCACCAGTTTTGACGTGAGGAACAATAAAACTGCAATCAAACGCCTTCCTCCTGTGCGCGGAGCCCGGGGATCAGGTTCCCCCTGGATCTCTTACCTTCCTCCTTCCACTTTGAAGGGTTTGCTCTTGAATTCTATCTGGATATCTCTGAGTAGAATTTCATTCTACTTAGGCTTTTAAAGCTAGACCAGGTAAAGAATTAGCGAAGAACAGGGAGCTCACAGAGCAGTCTGGAGCTCACAGAGCTCTCTGTCACTATTTTATTGGTGCTGCCTGGAAAAGATGATGCTCTGCAGAATGTGGGAATTACCCTGGGAAGGAATGGGTAGCATCTGCTTCCTTTCTGCTCCTTGAAGAAGGAGAGCACAATACAGGTATAAATGTGCTAGCTGAGATCCAGCCAGGATCTTCCCACTGAGAGTGGCCAAAAAAGGGATATCTTGAGAAAAGGTAAAAACAATATAGGAAGGATACTGAAATTTTTCCATTTACTCCATGTGAGCTGAAAGAAAAATACGTGAAAGGGCAGATCAAAGCAGAGCCCACTGCTCAGTTCTGAGGCATATTTGTGCAGAACTGAATTCTGCTTGCTAAAGGAAATATCCTAGAAGTATCCTGGAGTTAAATTATGATGTTTTAGTTCGTGATCCAATACAGCTGACCAAGATATCTCCTTGAGCAAGCTGCGCGTATTCTGAACATACTCCAAACTAAGTCAAAATCTCCAATTTGCTGCTGCATCCTGGCACACAGCACCCTTGTGCTGCTCAGGGTATAGGAGACACCAAAGGTGCCAGCACACACTCATGAAGCTCGTGTTAAACATCTGGAGGGGAGACATTCCTCTGCACCAGAGCGGAGATGCTGTTTCCAGAATGCTTTTAAAGGAATCAGCAATGCCCTACACTTGGTCCATGCTTTCTGAATGAGATGTCCTGGCTGCTTAGCTGAGGAGACTGTCAACATGACTGATCACCCCTCACTGCCTCAGGAAAGGGCTTTTGTTTATATTTCAGGCAGACAGTTTTACTGCATTATATATGATCCTTGCAATTGTTACCACTATCTGCTTCTGCCCTAAATATAGTGCGAATGTTCCTTGCCCTTACCCTGGTGTCACTTCCATCCTTCATGCTCCCACTCCAGGTCTCTTACACCGGTTCCAGGAGTGACAAATCAGTACAAATGCATCACTGCTCTGCAGGGCTTGGCAGTGAGGCAGCAGAGTGTGCCTGGGACGTGGCTCTCCATTCACGGCTGTGCTGGGGATGCTGTGCCTTGGAGCTGAACAGAAGCTCTGATCCCGTGCAGCTCCTCTGAAAGCTTCCCATAAATATACAAGGCTTATGCTGACAAGCTTGCATTAGATTTATACCTCCAGGACAGAGCAGTCACTTGTTCAGTCACAGAGAATGTCCCCGAGTCCCTCACAGATTTAGTGGTGGGTAACCTGGTAACGGCAGAGCGTTGATCTCGCAGCCAGTCGGATTTCACTGCCTTCCTTCCTGGGGATTTTGGGGAGGGGGCAGAGAAACAAGAGGGAAGGCATTACAGGACTGAGTGGAGAGAAAAGCCCTTGCTTACTTGCTTCAGCTGAGAACTCACTCAAGGTGGGCTTTAGGAGTGATTAAGGTCACACAGGTTCTTTCTGCACTTCTCCCTTGATGATGCTCCTGTGGAGCTTGCTCTGCAGGCCAGGAATATCTGCATCCACAATTCCAGCTTTAGCTTCAGCCTGTGCAAATGAGATGGGGTAAGTCCACACCCCTGTGCAGTACTAAAGTCAGGAGGAACTTAGCAAACAAACCTTGGTGCATCTCAGTGTGACAGGCTGAGCAGAGCCTGTTCTCTCTCACTGTTGGCTCCGTACCCCTGGAAGTGCCATGGACAGTAATGTGAATTTAAAAAGAAAATATTCACATCCTGTGTGGGTCTGACTCACAAGGCATCCGAAGAGGAAGAACCATGTGCCACCATGATAGAATTGCTTTTAAATGCCAGCAATGTCTTGGAGGAAAGAGAAAAGGAGATGGTGCAGCAGGGCAGCCTTGCTACAGCAGAACAGGTCTCCATTTCCGCCTCCTGCCCACAGTGGCACTGGGCACATTCAAAATTGCTTTTCAACAGACATGTTTATATTGTCAGTGCCTTCCCCAAGACATGAAAACAAGAGCCAATCTTTTAAGACTTGACTGAACTGAGAAGGAACAAGCTGATGTGATCATCCAGCTGTCTGTATGTTTAGGGATTTGTTCAGCAAATATTCCATAGTGAAATGCAGTAAATTCTGGGATGGAAGACAAAGAACTGCCAGCAGCAAAAAATAGCCATAGTTCACTGAAGTACAGTTTTATTGACCTGAAATTACAGGTTTCAGGGAAGGCCAGAGCTAGAGCTTAGGTAGGGCACAGAAGTTAATGCTGTTCCTTTACTCACCGAACATGGACAAGAATCTTACCATGGATCTGCTGTATTTTTAATAGGATCATGTCCCTAAAAATTTTGGTTCAACAGAAATTATTCACAAGGTGAGTTTTCCCTTGGATATCTCCTGACCAGGCACTGGCCTGGGCTAACTGGGATTGAGTGAAGGATCCACTGAGGTTACAGCCCGAGTAAACTGAAAGAAGACAAGGAAAATACTGACCATGATGAATTCAATGGCAAGGCAGGAAAGTGCAAATGTCGGCAAGTCATTTCCTCTCTGTAATTAAGGTTCCCTGCAGAGCTACAGTAAATGCAGGATGATCCAATACCTTACAGATTTCAAATTTCCGATGGCATTAGTGCATCCAAGATACCCTCAGATCATTTGCAGAAACAGTCCAGGCCAGTTCAGACATGGAAAGAAACTTCTGTCTTCAGGTGAGGGGGTAGCTGTTCCTTACAGAACTCATTAGCCACTCTGCTGAATTGCCAATTATTAATTGTTTTGATCAGTGGCTCTTCAGTAACCTCCATCTCCCAGGCTTGCTCAGGACCAGCCTTTCCTGATGGGCTCTCAGGCAGCAGCCTCTGCCCTCTTGCCTCTCTTAGAGATGGTGATCTGACAGTATTCATTTCGTTGAAGTTTTTGAGCTACCATGCTGGCTAGATTTTTCCTTTCCTTGTTAATCTACAACCAAAATAAAACAAGAAAAAAATTCCTCTTGACTGAGTGTTAAAAATAGCAAACAGAGTTTTTTAACAAGTGACCCATGATGGCACATCAGTGGCTGTGCTCTGTGAAAGATAAGGAGAATGCTGGCTGCAGCTTAGAAATGCAGGCAGGCTGGTGAGGGAGTGATTTCCAGCTTCTCCACAGCACCATGAAGTACAAGGTCATTCTTCCTTAAAGTCAGAGTAACAGGGAAGTATTTCTATGTTTCCTATTTCTCCAGGGTAGTTAGCTCCACTTTCCCTTCAGTGCCCACCCAGACTATACACAGAGAAGCAACAGCAAATAAAAAACGTGACTGTAAAATTGAGCAGCGGGATTTACCAGCTAATAATACTTTAAACTTTTGAAAATAACTTGATCAAGTCTCAATGAGACTTCTTTGAAACAGCAAACCATCTCTTGCATGAAAATGTATTCACCAGAGTGTAGTTAATAGCCAGCTACGAGAGACCATTTTTACCACTGAAATTGCAGCTAATTCATCATATCTCAACGGCTGGTGTGGGCTTTTTTTTCACTGCTAACTTTCATTCCATCAATACAATTCTTTGTACAAGACAGCCCTGATAATGCAGAGTAGAGCCAAGGTTTGGAGAAATAGAGAACGTGCACTCTGTGAGCCCAGAGCAAGAGAGAAAAGCTGAATAACACCCAGTGCTGAGGAACACCAACCCCCCTAAAGAAGTGGCTGCAGAGCTCCCCCTGCTTTGGCTTCAGCTCATTAGCTTCCAAACCTCCACAAACTTGTCCCGAAATTCAGGTGAACTCTGGTGTCAAGATCACAGCTATAATTGCAGCTTTTCCCTGAACAGGGGCTGCTCAGACTTACCTGGCAACAAACAGAAATTAGACAGAGCAGCCAGTCCCACAGACTCCTCAGTCAGCTCATGCTGAGGCAAGATCTACAATCCAGAAATAACAGGGCAAACCTGCAGTGGGCTTTATTTGTCACTGTCTCCTTTTTATAAACATTTTCTGCAAAGAAAGTTAAGGACATGGTGCATGAAACAGCAGCATAAACAACAATATTACTTCTAAACAATAGTATTACTTCCGCTACAATCAAATCATGGTCATAAACACAAGAAAAATATGAGGGAACACCTTTTGAAAAGCACCTAAAGACCAGTAGAAGATTAAAAAAAGGATGCTGTATTCAGTAGCATTAACTTATCAGTTTTCACAGTGCATGATTAATAAATTAAAATTATTTTTTTCTGATTTAAGTTTTAAAACTGTCATCTTCACCACTGCCAGGTGATAGTGGGAAGCAGGGTGAGGTCTGCACCTTTGTGCTGACTGCCTTGAGCATCTCAACACATACAGCTTTTGTCAGAAATCTTTGCCCCACTCATTAAAATTTGCTGGCTTGACTCCCTTTTTGTCTATACTAATCATACCCACTCCCATATTAACTGAGGAACAAAAAATAGGAAAAAGTAGTAAAAAAGTGAACCAGACTGTGACACTCCAGACTCCAGCTCAGCAAAGCAACTCCAGACCTGGGTACCCTGTGCCTGTTTGGCACCTGCTGAATCAGGTTAGAAATTCAGGGGAGGGGATGCATATTGAAATGCTAAAATCTTCAGCAATTCTGGCACTGGCAAAAATCCATGGGATAGGACCAATAAAAAAAAAAAAAGCTAGGGCACAAGAATTATTAATCTCTCTGAAGCTCAGAGAGAGCTCCCTGCCTGGCACTGCAGCCTCCAGAGGATGCATCCCCACTGCTCCACAGCCACACTCAGCTCACATATTTATGTGTATGTGCTTTATCACATGCTAACATGGGTCTTTCTCTGATTTGTATACGGGATTAAAAAAAGAGAAGTTTCCATCAAACTTAGGGAAAACCTTAATGGTGATTTAAGGCAGTGAAATCTGGCTTGCCACCAGACTGTGACAGCACTGTATTTTTTTCTGCCAGGGTTAGGTGCTCTCTGGTGCAGCAGCATTCTTTATCTTTTTTTTTTTTTTTAAACGAAGAATATATTAATCATTTATGAAGCTGTGGAGTCTTTTCTGGACTCTGAGCACTGTTAAAGACACAGGGTAGGCAGAGTGTGGCAGGAGAGGCAGGGAGGGACGTGGCTGGAGCTCTGGGTCTGTCTGAGGGCGACGTCACGGCCACGTCTGGCAGGTTTGGAAACACGTCAGCAGGATGGCCTCCAGTTTGTGTTCATGAATAAATTTCACTTTGCAAAAACAACAAAAAACAAACAAAACAAAAAAAAATAAGGCAGCAACAGCCCTGGCTGCACAGGGTAAAGCTACTCAGCTTTCAGCCCATGTGCTTAATAACATTACCTAAGGCCATGCTGTGAACACACCTTCTGGGGAGCCTTTTTGCTCATTTTTTCTCCCCTCTCTGCCACGTTTCATAATGCTTAATAATAAAACTCAATAATTGTTAGCATGGAGATGAACCACTTTCTCTGGGAATAGCCCTGAAAAAACAGCAAGCGACATGGTGAGGTGCTAGTGCACAAAACCCAAAAGGAATTCCCAGCCCCTCGTGCCCTCCTTTGAGCAATTGATATCCCCAGTGCTTTGCATTTTACCTTGCTGTCAGAAACGTCCCTGCTTGGGAAAAGGGAGTGGCGAGGCGGCTCAGCCTCGGAGCGTGCGACTGACATATATAATCTAGATTGGCTCTCCCAGGCAGACCTTTGATTGAGGAGGAAGAAGAGCAGCTGGTCAAAGTAATCTGCTCAGAGCAATTTGCATAATTTTCTCCCCCGTTTCCTCCGGCATTGTGAGCGTGTCTGGAGAGGAACACAAGCGGCAGATGCTGCGTCGCTCTGTCACAGGGTACAGCAAAGTGGAGAACGTGGGTCAGAATTCATCTGCTAAATATCCCCAACAGGTTAAACAGTTCTGGAGAGCTTCAGTCACAGATCTCCTTTTCAAAAGCTTTTTCTTTTTTTTTTTTTTTCTTCTTCTTTTTCCCTTCACTGAGTACAAATGATTCCATTTCTCCAGCAGTTGCATGTTTCCTTTCACACTTGTGTGCTATTCAGAAAGATGCTCTTTGTGTTTCTTTATGGAGCTGGCTTCCAGGACCAAGTATTTCTTTCCCCTGCTTGGATGAAGAACCCATTACAAATGAGTTATTTGAGAACAGAAAGCCAGGCTTCTGGATTAAAAATGAATGTGCATTTAATATTAAACACAACGTTTTTAATTGGGGCAAGGAAGGTTAAAAACTATTCTCTGGATTTCCAGTTTTTAATGGGTCTGGGACACTGATGGAAGCTGCAAATCTTGCAGCTGACTCACCCACTTCCAAAATGGGTGCCTAAAATTTGGCATCAGGTTTGTGGTCCTGCTGAGATGAAGGACTCTGTACGAACAGGACTGATATTTACCCTGACTTTTACATACTTTGGGGGACAAGGGAAGTAATTTTTTTTAAGTCTTCGAAAAGCTGCTTTTCCCCAAAATTTTTTCCCAAGTTGCTGGAAGCAAATAATCCTGGTTCTATTTAAATTATTTGCAGGAGCTCACTGTAGTGGATACTACAACCCAACCCCTGCTAAGAGCCCAGCAGCCACATTTCCTAACCCAAGGGACACTGCCTGCAGGAAAGCCCCTGAACCAGCCTCTGGGGCTCTGCTCTCACCCTCTCCCTTGCTGAATTAAAATAAGCAAAGCCATCAGCAGAGACTGCTAATTTTTCCTTGTGAATGCTCCAAAAATCAAGTCTAAAAATCGTCCAGGAAAAAGCCTCAAACACATAAATATTGTTCCTACTCTTTCCTCCTGGGAAGCTTTCCCAAAAAAAGGCAGCCACTCTGACTGAGGATGGGAATTGTCTAGCAAAGGTGGGGAGGTGACAGAATCTTCTTCAAATAACAGTGAAAATGAGAAATATATTATTGAGAGGTGACCATGAGTTTATCACTCTGGATTCAGAGCTCCCCCGAGGGTGCCTACAGCAGTTTCACAGCTCCCATGCTGCATCCAAGGCCACAGGGATATGAGGAATTTGGTTCATCCACTCTCCAGCACTACCAGATGTTTGCTCCCTCCACAACTGGAGCTCAGACAGTGAAGCAATCCCCACCACGTCCCTGTTGGCCATCTGGGAAGCCACTGTCCCAGCAGGGGTAAAATGCCCTGTGTTGAGCAGTCCCACACTGGATAATGTCAGGCTGTGATCTGTGGTAGATGCCAGAACAGGGGCCAACATCTATTTCAGACTTTGCAGGAAGCCATGGTCACATGATGCTGAAAGCAAGTGAAAGGAGCCCACTGCAAATGGGGATTGCCACACTCACTCCTTCTCCACCGCATGTCAAAAACTGTTATAATCTTACAAAAAAAATTTTAAATAATTAAAAAAAAAGAAACAGAGTTTGGGGTTTTTATCCCTTCCCTCAACATCATCAACATTTTTTGTGTGATTTCAAAAATACAGTCCTTCCTCTCTCAGTTCTCTCTCCCCCATGGATTTGACTCAGGGCTTTTTCAGAGGTTTTTCAGGACTTTTAAAATATAAAGCTGGAAACAAATGGAAAAATCTCAGAGATTTCCCACCTCTGCATCTGCCCTTATTTCAGGGACCAAATTCCTTCCAGGTGTGGATACTCAAGTCCATCCTTGATGCATTTCATTACTTGGATGTTTGATCTCACTGACTGTTCTGTGTCTGATGTCACTGCAAGAGTGCCCCACGATGCCAACTTGAGAAGCTTCTTGAGGGGCACTGGCACGCACTGGTGAGTGTCCCTCTGACCTTCACAGGCAGCTGGCAGCCCCCTGGGGTTTCTGCTCACAAGAGCAGCACAGAGCAACTCTTTTCACCCAGCTACAAGCTCTGAACAGAGCTCAGCTGAGAAGAAAGAGCCGAGACCAAGATTTCCAGCATATTCCCTCTCCACCTCCATGGCAAGAGACAAGAACTTTCTGACAGGAAAAGGAGAAGCCTAATGTTACTGATTTGGGACAGGGATTTCTTCAGCCACAGGAAAAACATGGAGTCTTTTGATATAGAAGGAGAAAGAGAAAGGACAAAATTTTCTTTAGACTTTTTCCTCAGCACTCCTCCAAATCCTGCCTCTCTGAGCCAAGCCTAGCAAAGCCAGCTGCCGAAACACGGCTCCAGGCCTGGCTATCCCTCTTGGAAGGGCGAAGCCGAGCCACCTGGGCTGCACCCCCACACAGGAGACGTGATTAATTTTTGGGCAACGAGTGATTTGTTGGCATGACAGCCATAAACAACAGACTCCATTAATTAACAGGAGACCAGAGTGTCGGTGTTGTTCCTCAGTTTTGCATCCAATAGCACCTACTCTGCCCTTGCTCATCTGGAGAATATCCCAGAAATAAAAAACTAAAACACTTTGGAAAAAAAACAGATTTAGGATAGTAAAAGAGTTATCCTTTAACTCTGTGTTAACATGTCCTGTGAGGCTTTTTTTTCTTGAGGTAGCTAATTACAAAAGCTCAATGAGTTAATTTATTCTGTTGAAGCACCTTTCATTTTTCTGTTAGCAGAAAAATTTTGTGATAAAATCACAATTTTCATTTAGTAATCCAACGTGTCCTGTACTCTCTCCCTCATCTCCTATTACTATTGGTGTCAGCTTTGTACTAACCCTCCTTTTTCTCTTCTCTCTCTCTCTTTTTTTTTTTTTTTT
>VXBQ01016885.1:977671-991810 GCA_013400175.1 Phainopepla nitens | reverse complement strand
TTTTTTTTGTGTGTGTGTGTGTGTGGAAACTGACTACCTTTCAGTCACTGAAATGCTAATTTCAGAGACTAGCAGTAGGCAGCTAGAAGATAATGTTACATGTTTCCATCCTCCCACTGGGGAAAAAACCTGGAGGAATCACAACATCTGAGATGCTTTTGCATTTTGGATAGGAAGACAAAGGGAAAATAGTTCATGTGTATACACAGACACAAACACATTTGGAGACTGGGTCTTAGAGATTAAAAACATAATTGATATTGGGTGCGTTTGCTCCTTATAGGGCAGGCAAGGGAGAGATCTGAGCTTTAGATTCTCAGAAAGAGGAGAAATACAACTGGCAACTGCCTGTTTGAAATAAATATCTTGATGGGTATATTTCTTCTCAGGAATACACACTAGGAAACTGAGTATTCCTCACTGAAGAGCAGAATATTTGTCATATTTTCCTGCCTTGTCACTTTTTCTGGATGGTTTCATTGAGGCCTGTTCCTGAAGGAACAATTGCCTTATTGTCACCCTGGATGTCCCAGGAGCAACACAACACAACCAAACAAAGAGGCGGGAGGGGGAGGAAAGACTGAAAAAGTAGAACAACTTATCCAGCGTGAATCACTGGGTTTTAAGTGAATCCTTCCTTTGGTTTGGTCTGCTGAAATCCTGTCTCTGCTTCCTCCTCTCAGTGTGTGTGGGCTCACACTGTCACTTCCTCTCTTCACTTTGGGTATTTTGGGTTCTCTCTGCTCAAAAAATGATAAACAAAACCCCCAAACTCATAAAATCTCTAATGTTGCTTTTGGGAGAATATGCAAATTTCCTGTCATCTCTACCTGACAAAAAGAAATTGGTCCAGGGTCTTCAAAAAAAAAAAAAAAAAAGGTTGCTTTGCTTTGTTTCAGTTTGGTTTTTAATGCAGCATTGCTGGGTTTCATCAGCTCTGGTTTGGCCTGGATGGAGGCAATCCAGGCAATTCCCAATGGCCAGCACAAACCAGACTCTGGCAAGTGAAAGCACCAGAAAAAGGCAGGTTGCAGCTCAGGCCTTGGCACAAAAGGACAGCAGGGCCAAGAAACCAAACCTTGGCTGGAAATCCAAACTCAGACACCGTAAGACCTGTCATTAGTAGTGGGGGAGAAGGACATGATGTTGGATTTAAATCCACAAATTTAAATCCACAAACACAAACTCGATCCGAAAAGGAGAACATCCAGAGGCACTGACTACAGCAGAGTCTGGAGGTTAGCTAAAACCTCAGGGCAATGAGTTACAGCAACATTTCACAGCACACTTGAATGTGTACCACAGAGAGCTGCTAGCATGAGGAAAATAAAAAAAATTGAGTACTTACTTGGACCCATTAGCAACTAATTCTTGGTAGAGTAGGATAACTGGGCTCAGACAAAGCTGTTACTTGTCAGTCCAGATTCTTTCCTGCTCTCTTATACTCAGCTCAGTTCCCCCATGACTGCCTGGTGTGTTATAAAAGCAATCATACCAATTAAGCAATTCTGTCGGTTTTGAACTCATAATGTTTGAGTATGCACATCTTGGCTTCCACTGACATCACAAGCAATTGCATGAATTTCACTTTAAAAGTGACCTCTCCTCAGCTGAGCCACAGGGATCACCATGTCAAAACTTGAAGTCCATTGCAAACGCTATATTGGGGAGCTTAAATTGTGATCAAATTTCTCATCAGAGTGCCAGTAAAATCCTTGAGGAAATTATCCTGCCTGCTTCCCCACTTCATGCCAGAGGTATTTTTCCCTGGGGTCAGGAGATCAGGCTGACCTAGCACCAAGATATTGTATCTGTGCCTTCAAAGTGGTGGTCTGGATGCAGATCACTCAGTATTTTTGTATCACGCTCTTGGTTAGATCCTACACACATATTTAAGCAAATTACTATCGAGTCCCTTTATTTTATTTCTGTTTTTCCATTCCAGAGAATGCTCATTGTTACGGGGTTTTTGAGCTGAGGCTCAAGGATCACATTTGATTGCATAGGACAAACCATTTTAAGTGGTAAAGCTTTAGGATGGAAAAAATGAAAATTATGTAATTTAATAATGGACCGCAACAATGGAGCACAATCTTCCTGCGTATTATTGACAATGATCATCTCCGGCTGCCAGCACTGCTGGCTGTGAGGAGTCAAGATTTTCCCTGTGCCAACACAGACCTCACTCCTATTTCCAAGCTTTCCAAGTGCAAACAGACCACAGGCTGCTTTGCATTACAGGGAGGCCTGCCCATCAGTTTTCTGTGAAAGGCTTCCACAGATTTTTACAACCTGGTGTGTGCACACAGGCGTGCAGCGTCTTCCCTGCAATGTTCTGCTGGCCTGCACATGCACAGAGACAGGGGTTTGGCTGCACAGGGGGCACCTTATACACCTTGAGGCAATCCTTGTGGAGGAAGATTTTTGCTCAGCATAGAGAGGAGCGAAGTATTCCTGCTGGGCTGGGCATTTCTACAGCAGCAGAAAGCTCCTCATCATGGACTCCCATTGCCCACCTCAACATCACAGTCCTCTGGGCAAATACAGCCCCTGGTCTTTTGTTTCCAGCTCACTCTGTTTCTTGTTCCCTGGACTTCTGCATTTGAAAAAAAGCCCAAATCTCAACCAAAATCTCAATCCACTCTGGCAGCCTCTGCAGTGCTGCTTGTCTAGGTAGAGCCATATGTGGGATATGTGGTTTCAAGACCACCATTGGCCAGGTTTCTAGTGCAAACCTTTCAACAGAGTTAAGAACAGTTCCAAAAAGCTCACAGTTCCAAAAAGCCTGTGAATTTTACCTGACCTGCTGTCAATATTTAGAGCTCTCTGTTGTTTTGGAGGGGAGTTTATTGTCCAGCAGACTGTTCCCTCAGATTAACAGAGCACAGTGACACACTGAGCTGTCACACTTAGCTGGTATTCAATGGGCCAGTCCTTATGAATAGTGGTCAACATTTTGAAATTAATTAGGGAAAGGCTTCCAAGATCTATCTAAGATGATAAAGATATAGCTGTTAGTGATAGTGGCATGATGAAGACTTTTGTATTGGAGACAAGTTGCCATATTTCTCCCTGCTCATGCAGCAAGGTCAGCTCCTCACTTCCATATGATCAGGACAGTCTCAAGAGGAGGAGAGAAACACTACCCAAAGGGATAAAGGAAAATCTATTCTAAAAAAATAAGCTATGGCCCAAATCTCCACTGGATAGTCCAGCGAAACTCAAAAACCCTTCAAAAAAACAAATCTGGAGATTCAAGTAAATCAGATTGCCCAAACTATAGATTCATTTCCTTCTTGTGAAACATCTGCGGAGGCTGCTCATATCCTGGCCCTTCCACCCACTCCCACATTCCAGCACCCAAAAAGTAAAACTGAGATCTGCTCTTCAGAGGCTGGCTAGAACGAATACTTCAGTGCCAGGTATGTGCAGCTGCATGCTTGATTGCTAATCCATCTGCAGGGCTCAGCGTGGGCCACTTTTGTTTGAGCCTCAAGTAAGGATGGGAAAATGGGTTGGAATAAATAATGTGAAAGCCCTTGGCCTTTTGCCTCTTTTGAAAGCTGAATTGGAAACAAGAGTTCCTTCCAGGTTCTCAAACGCTTGGTTTGTGCCACCCATTTGATTATTATGCTGCTCCATTTTTGGATCCCATGTGGGAGAGCAGGCCCTGAAACATTGCTTTTCTCCCACTGCCCTCCCAGGCTGGTTGGAAAAGCAGAGGGAGCTTGTAGGAAACCTGGTTTGTGGAAATATTAACCCAAAGTTTTTGCATCAGAAGAGTTGAGTGAGCACAGGTAAATATTCAGCATTGGAGAATGTGAGGGAACAAAGTGTTAAATCTGGAGCTAAAGTCAACACATCAGAAGGACTGGATGCACCAAGAGTGGATAAGCCACTCTTGGCTTGATCAAGAGTTGATTTAACATAATATACAAAAGAAATGCAAAGTTCAGCTAAAAAACCTTGCTCGCTTCTCACTGGTTTATATTTCTTGTTTCTTGTCCTGGCTCTGCCTCATCCTCCTCTCTCAG
This sequence comes from Phainopepla nitens, assembly GCA_013400175.1. Classification (NCBI taxonomy): domain Eukaryota; kingdom Metazoa; phylum Chordata; class Aves; order Passeriformes; family Bombycillidae; genus Phainopepla; species Phainopepla nitens. The sequence continues at coordinate 987,776 of VXBQ01016885.1, read as the reverse complement.
TGGGCCAAGGGTGTTACCGAGCAGCATGGTAATACTTGGCCCACATCCTAAACCATGGATTTTTGTAAACATCAGTGAATAAAATTATTTAACATCCTGCCTGAACATTGTTTTAAACTTCTGGGTACACACGAGGGAATGCCAGACCCACAAAACTTACATGCAGAAGAGAAAAAGGCTTCTCTCTGAGTGAACTTTAAGTCACCAATTCTCGACTGATGAACATCTCAAAATCAAGAACTACTTTGCAGAAAGTGAGATATGGTCAGAGTGCCTGACTGACGGTAAAGCACCCACTTGAACTATGGGGATTCGAGTTTCCAGATTGCTTGAGCTGGAGAGGGGACTTTGAACCACGAGTTTTGTCTCCTAAGGCAACCCCCTGACTGATGGGGTATCAACAAACCATCACCGCTGGCACACTGGGACTAATATTCAAAGAGCCATTTCCCATCTCTGCAGTGCTGTTTCTCCCACTCTGGGGGTGTCTCACACCCACTTCCTAAACCAGCTGCAAGAGCCCCTCAGGCACCAGCCCTTCCTAGGACTGGCTCCCCACATCTCAGAGCCACACCCTGAGCCCTGTCCCTTCACTGGTTTCCCAGTTCAAGGAATGGGATGGTTGCTGATGAGAAGAAGCCTGGGAGGTCTGATCCTGACAGTGCTGGGCGAGTTCACCTCCCGGTGTCCCCTCACTGCTCATTGCCCACGGCAGCTGGGAATGCTCCCAGGTGACACACGAGTGGAAGGGGCACAGTCCTGCACCTTGTCCCATATCCTGGAGGGAAATGAGCTATTCCCAGTGCTCTGCTCAGGCTGCAAAAAAGGCCCTTCCCCTCTAGAGAGCGGCTTCCCTGCCTCCCTGCGTCTCCAGGATGAAATGGATTCATCACAAGGTGCTTAGCGGGATGAGCCGTCTCCACTCAAATCCCGGGATTTGCAATTTGTGCTGCTCCGGGGCTGTGGGAGGGCGCTGGGCTCACTCTCCCTTTCCATTTGACTCAGCCTTCTCATAGCAGGGATTATCCTCCTCTATCAAAGGGAAAGCTGCGGAGCAGACGCCCGCCTATTCTTCCCGAGCGCTGAGCCTGACAGCCGGCTTTTCAGCCGCGCTCCCATTACCAGCTGCCCTACAATGAGCCAGCTAAACTCCACACAAGGCCCACATGGAGCTCCAGAAGGAGCTGGGGGGCTGCAGGGAGCAGGAGAGGAGAGGGGGAAGCCGGGCAGAGTGGCCAAGGGAGAGAAACAACTCATGCAGATGAGGGAGAGTTAATCCTATTTAGCACATGTATATTATCAATGAGTGTGTGTGGTGGGGAAGGGCAGGGGGGGAGCCCCCCACTGCAGGCAGGCGGAGGCAGACAAAAAGGTCATTCATGTGTGGCTCACAGAATTAAGAAGGTACCACAATCTGCTGCTGGTTTGGCTCCAAATGCTTCTTCGTATTCAAATCAAGGCCCCTTCCCCCAGCCCAACCTGAAAAAACTTCCTCGCCTCCCTGTCCCTGCCTTGGTGTGCAATTACCCGGCCCAGTTTCACTCCCCATCCCTTCTGGTGGCAGTGGGGAGATAACGGGCAGCAGCTGCATCTCAGGCCTCAAAATTTCAATTTACACCAAGATTTGGGCTTTAGAAGTGTGACATTGGTGTGCCCCCCACTTTGTGTTCCAAGGGTTATTCCAGAATGGCTAAATACCCACATTTCCTCAATGCTGAGAGAAGCTTCTAAATCGTTGAGCCCTTCAGAAATTTTGGTCTAGCATTAGGATATCGGCCTGAGAGCTCAGGAATATTTTGGTTTGATCCTGGACCATCACTAGCTGGGCTTTGCAGTAAGACTGAGTTTGCAAAGATCCTTTCTGTCCAAGTTTTATGCCCAGCACATCCCAACAAATTATTTTCTACATCCTCCCAACCTGGCTGTTCAGCAGAGCTGTGCCTTCCCCTGCAAAGTTCCTGCTTCCTCAAGAGCCCATGAAAAGGAATTCAAAACTCAGAGTTCTTCTCAATAACAGTGTGGGGATGAAAGACAAGGGCTGGAGCGAGTCATTCAAAATGCATAAAAAAATCTGAGGCTTGAATCTACAGTCTGCCCCTTTAGAGGAGAAGTAAAATGTATTTTGGGCAAACCACTTGACTGCTTATGAACCACACACACAAATATTGCTCTTTAATTTGCATTCAGCGCCAGAGGAGACCTGCACTCCCTCTAATGAGCACTGCCAGCCACCCTTTTCCAGGGAGAACTCCCCAGCCACCCCAAAGGAACCAGCAATTCCTCTGGGGCCCTGGTGCTGGCTAGCTCCAGCCTTTGGATGGCTGCTTGTGCTGCATTGCACAGATCTCGCTTCACCCCCTGGTAATCTCCTTGCCTTCTCCACAGGAATCAGGGATAGAGGAGCTCTCTCCTCCCCTACTGTACATGCTCATAGGTTTTAATCCAATTAAACTGTTCTCTCCCCTTGACAGAGTCTCTTTTTTCTTCATTTGCTTTCAATAAAGGAGCATCATTTGCTTGGGAGCATTCCAGGGTTGCAACAACAGGCCCTTTGCTTACATGTGTCGCTTACAAGTGGAAAACTGCAAACGAAGCTTGAGGTTTATTTTAGGAGGAGGGTAGAAATGGCTCTGTTATTTAATTTTTTTTTAATGCTTTTAAAACCTTATTAAGCAAATTAAATTTCAAGAGACATCTCACTCTTATTCTGGGAAGTCCCTTCCTCATCCCTTTCTTGTCCCAGATTGGTTTGTCAGCACAGGCTGCCCACTGCCTGGCTCCCACAGACCCATCAAGCATCGATTTTGACACTTAACAGAATTAGAAATGCCAGCCATCCAAACCCTGATGGCTTTTCACAGGGAAGGAGCACTAACCTCCATTAAGAGGCCTCCTTTTATCACAAAGATCCTCTTAAAATTCAATTTGCAATGAAATTCTCCCCCATCTCCCCAAACCCTGCCAGCTGCCAGCCCCATCCCACTACCTCCAACACTTATTCCTCAGTCAGAAAGACCTGTATCCAATCCTTTCTGTAATTTTAAAAAAACCCATCACTTATACCACTACTCTCTGCTGGAAGGAAGCCACAGTCAATAGGTGAATCAGGTCTGCACCTTGTACCCCTGAGCTAATAAACATTGAAAAGTGGGTGAGCTAAAGCCTTTGATAAATATCTCTTGTGCCAACTGAATAAACTTATTGTCACAATGCAACATCCCTAAGTTCCTTGTAAAAATGTACCTGAAACATGAAGATAGCGGTGAAAAACTCAAATATTGTTGGCCTGCAAATCCTCCAGCCCTCAGGCAAAGAACTATCTGTAGAGAAACAAAGTCAGGAAAATCCAACTCAAAGATAAGTGGAACTGCTGTTAATGTGAGGCAGCGCACTACCTGGGTTTGATCCAAAAATTAGTCAAGTTCTTCATTTAACTACAGGGGGTGGTTGGATTAGATCCCACTTGGCTGATGTGCCAGGGGCAGGAACGTGCAATTCTCTATCTTTCTCCTGCTTTTAAATGCTCTCAGACTCTTATGGTATTTTACAAATCATTCAAAGGCTTGATGGGTTAGCAGGAAATTTCCTTTGTGCTGCTGTGCCAGAGACAAGGAACAGATCTGGTAGGCAGCTCTTCATTTTACAGTGAGATCCCCATTCAGCTGCATGCAATGTATGCACAGGATTAAAAATTATCCATGATTACAATTTAGAGTGTTATAAACCACTCAGCACCTGGAGCCCCAGCGAGGCGATATGTAAAGATTAATAAAATAAGCATTTGAAAATCCACTTCCCCTTTGGTTATTTCCCAGGATCACAGTCCAGAATATAGCATTTTCTGTGCAAGATGTGGTAAGCTGATTAACAGCTAAAGGAGAGCACTTTTGTGCACTTCCTTCAGCATGTACAGTACATGTCATCAGCATGAACAGGGGGAAGCTCATCCTGAACCTGTATCTCAATAACCAGAAACTCAGTCTGGGGACTTAATAAATAGTTATTGAAGGGGCAAGTGCTGCTCAGATATTTGGCCAAACTGACTCTCCATCAATTTGGAATGAGTTTAATTGAAATATAAGGAGTTTGATTTGTCTGATGATGATTGGACTTTCATTCACCTGTTTTGCTCCTGAGCATGGTTTTAAGGTTTCATCACCAAGACTGAGTAAGTGTATTTAACTCCACCAACCCATGAAGTCAAACTTCATGTGGCGTTCAGAGTCTGGTTCAAAAATCATTGAAATTAGTGTCTGTGTTTCCACTGGCCTCAGCAGGCTATGATTCTATCCCAGTTCAGATTGCTTCATTTAAATTTAACACCAAAGTTTACTGAAGTGAATCAAGCAATTCCCATTGACACCAGTGATCTCAGAACCATGCTTGTTTATCTCCACTTTATCTTAAAAACATCTTAAGGAAATTAAAAACAGAGCCCCTTTGCAAGGTAAATAGCATTTCAGCTATAAAGGACTCTAACCTCTTAAGCTTACATGTTAGGGTAAGGTTTTTGGAAATTAAACACATTTCTCCCTCCCATAGTGTATTTTTACTCTTCAGTAGTCTGCACCAGAGTTTCCACTGCAATGGGATGTGCTGTTTAGTGAGCTTTACCCATATAACTTCTCAAAGTGCAGACAATTGTTGCAAACGATGCCCCCAATTAACAGTAAATGCTTTCACTGTCTCCAGCTCTATAAATGGCTAAATATTATGAAGAGTTACTCCTTACTTCCTCTCATGAGAGATTAGAAATGGGACTTCTGTGGACACAACTAGTAAAAGTAAAAAAGGATTTTTCTCTCTTGTCATTTTAGTAGCTGTTTATGGAATGGGAAGGGAGGGGAACTGCAACCTCAACAGCTGATATTTTTTTCCATATACTTTCCCTTATGCTTTATATCAGAATTTCCCTAGAAGAAATTCATTGAGAAGACAATTCTGAACAATTAGCACTCCATGTTAATTTTTACATGAATCTTCCAAATACTAAGACCATAAATAAAAAACTCAGGAGTTCCCTGATTTACAGATTTAGTTTTATAGTGTTATTTGTACCAGTGGAACGAGTGGTAGGAGCACCCAGAGCATAAATAGCAGAGGCTGCAGAGGATGGAGTAGGGCAGGTTGCTCCAGCACGAGGGGTTTATCCAAATGCCAGTCGATTATATGCCCCAGAGAAAGGGACATCATTCCTTTCCTTCAACCTGTTTCTCTCAGTACTTACAGGGCAGACCTTGTTCTCACTTTCCCCTTGCCAACCCTCATCACCTCCATTGGCTTTCTAGGAGGGACTCGAGATTAATGCCCGCGTAGCAGAGCAGATTTAAGAATTACTTTATTTCAGTGGAAAGGTCTTGCTGCTACTTTAAAATATGTCCCTCTTTTTTTGTCTGACACTGCAATTAATCAAGTCTCCCACCCACTCAGAGCCTGTCTTTAGAGCTTCTCTGTCTCTAACTTTCTTTTATAGATGAGGCTTTAGTGCCTGCCAGAATTTATGGAGGGAAGTAACATGAATTCAGCCAGGACCTCAGAAATCAGGTTCTGATATTCTCATGGCACATCTTCTCCTTGCCCCCTATTACAAGATGGACCAACAGCTGTTCTCTCTCCTTGAGTCTTCATCTGCTCCTGCATCCCTACAGCCACAGAGGGCCTTGTACAGCGCCGGTCCTGGCTCTGCCAAAGGGGAAGGAAACATCTAACATGGCATGTTAGAGGAATCTCAGGGCTCCAATTAGCATAATTAACTTAGAGAGTCTGACAAAGGGCACTGTGCAACCTGATCTCTCCCAGCAAACCAGCCTCACAGGCTCTCTCAGCCCCCAAATCTGAGGCTTCAAGGACTCGGCTGGTTTTGGGGAGGGGGCCAGAACCAGGGGAGTGGAGGGAGCAGGAATCTGAGTTTTGCTCCCAGGGAAAGTACTTTTCCATGAACAGAAGTAATTTAGCCCTTTGTTTGTAACATTACAGTGTTTGGCTAAGAGTTCTGGACTCGGTCTCTCTCACGCTATCCAATAGTCAGCTTCAGTATCCAGGAGCCCAAGCCCAAACCTGGTGCAGAGTTAATGACTCCCAGCTGCAGGGCCGTGCTCAGGCCCGAGGTCTGGGTCACATTTGTCACCGAACAATCCTCTGCAGGCACGAAGTCACCACAAGGTATTAGAGCAGCATCATGTATGTACGAGGTCAGCCACAGGGAGAGGGCTGGGGTTTGTTTGTTTTGCATATGTGTTAGTAAAGGGAAATCACTACAGAACAATGTAAATGTTATACCTTCCAACTGTAAATGTTATACCTCTCACTAAAAAAAAATAGGCCTGATTATTTGCTTCTTGGCAAAACATGTCTGTTTCTCCTTTGTCAGTAGGTGCAAGTTGATTTCTGGAGCCCAAAACACCTCTTTTTGGCTAAATACCTGTTTCTTTTTTCTTTTGGTAGCACACCCTGGAGGAGCATAACTGAACTGACATAAATTACATGCAGAGGAAGCGGGAGTTTAATGAATAGAAGACTCGTGGAATTCACTTGATGCTGGCACATTAACGCACTTTTTCCTGTGCACTGAAAGTAGTTTCTGTAGTCTCCCCACATAAATTGGGAAGAAGAAGAAAAAAAAATGTGAGAAAAAGAAAACTTTTAAGACACAGACCTTAGGGTTCTATGAGCAGTTTGATCATCCTGTGAAATGACATTTGAATGAACCAAGACCAGAGAGGCAGGGCCGCTCCAAAGTAGGTAGCAGAAATCTTCTTGTGCCCTTCTGGTGTATGCTTAGTAAATGCTTGCCAACAAATAATTCTGTGATAGCTTTAATTTGAAATAAAACCCATAAGTACTAGCAATCTGGCCCTCTCAATCCTCTTTCAAATAACAAACTCAGCCCAAAAACTGGTATCTTGGAATGACTGAAGAATATAGCAGCACCAAGAGAGTAATATCAATGCTCTTGGTAATAGCATCCATTGCTGCATTCCCTCTGGTTGTTTAAATACTACACACTGGTGGACTGGGAGTCTTTTTTAAAACAGAACCTGAGTGCATAAATAAATGTGTGCTGACTTGTGCTGATGCTCTTCCAGCGTTATAGGAAACACATTTGTTTATCAGGTCTGATTAAGCTGACACGATCCAAGTCCTGCCAGAGTCAGGAGTGCACTGTACACATTATTTGATAAGAGAGAAGGATGAGTTATGTAAACACCTAGCAACATGTGAGGGAGATTTACTCTAATTGTTTATGTGCCTTTGTGGGAAGATTATAATCATGTTGTTTCATTAAACAAAACAGTTGTACAAGTTCTATAAGACAAATTGCCTTTTGCTCTATTCACTCTCAGAGGTCATCCTGTTACCACTGATTAGCACCAGACAGCCAGTCATACTTTGGCAAAAGGAGAGTTCATTCATAGCAGGAATGCAGAGTCCTTCTCAGAATAGGTTTCCCAGTGACTGACTTGGCAAAGACACAACGGAGAAAACACTTCTGCCCAATATCAAACATTCACCTTCTGACAGCTCCAGAGGACATCTCTCCTTCACAGCAGTGCTGAGCACCACTGGTTCAAGCCTTTGGCTGCATCAGAGAGAGCCACAAGTAAATATACAGGGGTGAAATGCAGGTAAATCCTTTCCAGATATTGCTAACTGATGGAGTAACCAACCTCATTGCTAAGTAATCCCCAAAAGAACTGTTAAAGTTTGAGGAAATACAGCAGCAGAGGAAGCTGAAGTTCTGCTCTAGGTGTCTCCTAGTGTTAGAGGAGCCTCTTCCGAATTCCTCCTCCTGCATCCCGTGTCTCACTTCATTACAGGCAGCCCCAGGAGCAACCATGGACCCCCTGGACACACACCCCACTCCCCAGAGCTTGGCAAGCATCTCACTTTGTCTCTTTGATAGGCATGTAGGAAACAAATGTGAAGGAGAAGATGTTTGAAGAGTCCATTAACATTGTTCGCTCGGCCGCGTTGACAATAAATCGATTCTTTTTGACATGGCTGTCGCAGTAATGAAGGTACATTTCTGGATAACTCTTCTTAATGCAAGATAAGATATGGATGGCCCACGTCTTCCTGACATGTGTCCAGCATGTCAAACGGTGCCATAAGAAAAGGTTGTTTTGTTGATGCGCTAATCAGAGATAAAGTTTAAGATTAATGATGATGGGTGTTTTTGTCTGTCATATTTTTTGAAGGATAGAGGTCGTACACTCCTGGGGATGGCAGAGTTAGTGCCCTACCTCTGAAAAGAAAATGAACACTCAACAAGACCCATATTAAAAGGTCCCTCTTCCCTCTAGAGATTGAAAGTGGCAGTCAAAGGAAAAACATGCCTAAACTTGAATGTCACAGCACATTTTTCCACTGTTGCTGAGGTTCTGGCATTTGAAGGGATCTTTTAAGGCTCCTTTCTTTGATGTATAAAAGAAATTTGTAGTACAGTGAAGTAATGTATATAAGGGTTAAAGTGGCAAGAGGAGAGAAACAAAACAAATATTAGCAAGTACCAGGGAAGGCCAAGTATGGAAATAGAAAGATCTTTTCCTACTTCTAAATATACATGGGCCTGTCACTCTTCAGGGCATTCTGCTCATTTAGCTGTATGAAATGGGGCACCACCCAAGGCTGTCCCTGCTGGGGGCATCCAGAGCACCTCTGAAGTCCCACTGTGGTCCCAGCTGAGGGCAAGAGAAGCACCAGCACCAGTCCCAGGACCATTGCACACCCTTCTTACCCTGCTGGCTGGAAGGATGCACACACCAGTGCTCAGAGGTGTCCCTTGGCAACCTCAGGCTCTAATTTCCCTACATTTAAAGCTGATGTAATACTAATACCCACCATAGCACATGAGTTTTAGCCTGTTTTGTTTCTTAGGTGAAGTATTGTCATGGTTTAACCCCAGAGGGCGAGAAAACAGAGCTATGGGGACTTGGAAAGACAAACACCATCATTCCAAATATCTCATTTCTTCTGCCTCAGCTTTATATGCTGAGGATGACACCACACGGTCTGAGATATCCTTGGGACCAGCTGGGGTCCTGGCTATGTCCCCCACTCCCTTCCTTTGTGTAAGCTCTGCTCAGCAGTCATGAACACAGCCCTGAATTATCCACGCTGCTTCCAGGGCAAATCCGAAACACAGCTCCAGACAAACCACTATGAAGAAAATTAACCCTACCCCAAGCAAAACCAGCCACAGGTATTCAATCAATGTTTGTTGAGACCTGAAATCTATGGAGAAGAGGCCTTATTACCTTGGATCACCTTGAATTCTATTGTTAGGATCAACAACAAAACCCTCGGTAGTAATAAAAAAAAACTTTTTTTTTTCTGCTTCAGAGGATCATTTCAGCTATGGAGAGAATTAACATTTAATTACTTTGAGACTAAAGAAACAAACAAGCAATTAACTGCCTTCAATTCACTTAGCAAAGTGATGAAGTCATGCGAAACATATTTTCACTGGAGATAGGTAAGAGCCAAAATCATGAAGATTAATGCTTCTAAATTTTGGGATAAGTTCAGGCACAACTCCCAAGGTCTGAATTAGCCACCAGTGTTCTGGTTTTGCATCTAATCTAAAATGGGAAAAGCACCAACAATTCATTAGAGCAACTGGTTTTGTAATACTTTTGCAAATAAAATCTGCAGAAACAAAGTTTGCAAGATTTTAGACTTCAACCCAAAGCCTAGTTCAAGACTTGGCTCCCAAAAAGCATCAGTTTTTCTCTACCAAAGAGCATAAATTCCTTCTGGAGAAGGCTTCTGTTTAAAACGCTATATTTTGAAGCTCTTGACTCTAACACTTCTATTCCTAAGCTAAATTGATAGCTCTGGAAGTGATTTAAACAAATAGAAAAAGAAAATATCAGGTTTAAAAATATCAGGTTTTTTCTTTCCAAAACTTTTCACTTTAAAATATTTGGAGTAATTTTTAAGCCTTTTTTCCCTTCTTTTTTCTTCTTCTCTAGGTTTTGTCACTGAGTGTGATGGAATCACTGATATTGCACCCACTTTTTTTCCCTTTCATTTTTCCTGTCTTTTCTTTCAGTTCTCTTTTTGCTATTTTTCAGTGTGTGTCCAGTTGAATAATTGTGAAAAG
>VXBQ01016885.1:924343-977633 GCA_013400175.1 Phainopepla nitens | reverse complement strand
AAAAAAAAAAAAGAAAAGAAAAATAAAACACCAACTCCACAACTTTAAGAGGCAAAAATGAGGGTGTTTCAGAGGGACCCATTCCAGAAAGTTCTGTAAGTTATTACATTCTCTGACTTCCTTGGCTATGTGGGGGGTAGGGAGACAGAAATGAAAGAAAGCGTCTGAAACGTCAGCATTTAAGCTATTCATATTTTGAAATTGCTGCTTTTATACCCAAATCTCCACTGGATACACAGTTTGAAATGTGTTGCCAGACTCAGGAAAGGCATCTTTTGACAATGAAAAGCATTCCATATTCTGGCTAAAACATTTTGGGTTTGATCTCTTTCCTAGGACATCCAGTGGACACGAGGCCATCTTGCCCATCTCCTAAAACATCACCAATTTCTGTTAACCTGTTCCCTCATCAACAATTTCCAAGAAATTACATTCACACACCTCCAGGGCAGCACCTGCCATTTGCAGTTTTTCCTTGCACATGGATGTTTCCCATCCAGATCTAAACCTAGGAATCAAGTCAATCCAGCTACAACTAATTAAGTAAATAAATAAACAGCAGTCCAGCAAACTGGACTGCTGGGGAGTTAAATGTTCTGCTACTGCTAAAAAGCCTCCAAAGCCATTCAGCAAGATGTCTGTCTTACCTCTCAAGTGTAGGGTAGAAGGGCAAGAAGAGAAATTTGGTCTCTGAAAAAGGAAGTTATAAAGGAGTTGCCTGCAACCAGCCTGCACCCCTCTGCATCATTAGGAATAACAGGCAGCTGTGGCTCTTCCTTCCCTCCAGTTGTGGCCCTTTGGGGCTCCTTTCTTACTGCTGGCCCAGCGAAGACTCAAAGTTTCCTCTTTTGTCCATGGTCTTTAATTTTTTTAATTTTTAATTTTGTTTAGTGTTAGTTTCAAAAACCCCGCGGTGAATTCTCAAGCCGAAGCAGGCTGAGCAGAACAGGGCAGCCAGGACCAGCTGCAAAGGCAGCCTTTCTTTAGAGATGACATGAAACACAAATTTAATAGCTCCTCTTTCATGGAGGCCTAGGGCCAAACGTGACATCTCTCAAATCTGAGACATTGTTCTCACTACAATCTGGCCTCAAATCATGGAAGCAAGTTAATATTAGCCTGTTCAAACAGATTTTCAGTCAAGATCTCACTCAGAAACAGCTGGAAGAAAAAGCCAAATTAAAAACACACTTTGCTTCTTCGGGGTTTTTCCATTTTAACCTAGACCTGAAGCTGCAAGCACAGGTTCTGATCCAAGTGCTCCAAATTCAGGGCCAGAGGAGATGGTTTCCACTCTGCCATTGAAACCCAGTCCCACTCACTTCTCATCTTCCCAGAGAAATGAAGTTTCTCCATAGATCCACTTTTCCATCTGAGCTTGCAGGTGACACTGCTGATCTTTGAGATGAGGAACTAGGATTCCAAACTGATTTAGAAAGCCAGTGCCGAGTAGATGAGCAAAATGAAATCATAGCTGCCTGACCTGCTTATACACTAAAAGGCCTTGGGGGGGAAAAAAATCAATTAATCAATTTGTTTATGGAGGCAACTTAGCAACAGGGAGCACATGGAACTTATTGGCTGGGTCTGTTAATGAGCAAGCTGAATTGCAGATAGTTGCATCAACTGATTTCAAATTTTGGGATATTGATTTTTGTTAAGAAGATTCATTTCCACTGACCCTCCTCCCAGAGAAAGAATCACTGTTCCGTTATGTCAAAGGAGTATCATGCTGCAATTAAGAATTACCACGTTACCACTTCAAAGAGATTTTGGTACACTTAGGGTTTAAACAACAACTTGTCTGCTACCTCCTTGCTTTGTAGAGGCACCTCAGGACACAATGCTTGCAAGATGCTAAAGGGCAAATATATTTTAAAATAGTTATATTATTTGCTAAGTGCCTGTTCATGTTAAATAGTAGTTTATGTTCAAAATCCTCGCAAAACAAAGGAGGAATTACTTTTTCTCTTCTAGATTTTAATTATTGCACAATAAATGCAATAAATAAATATATAAGTATCAGTACTACCTGATAGTTACTGTAGTTTTAGTTCATATTTTAAGTTATCTTTTTAGAGGGACATTTGAAACCTATGATGAATGTGAGTTTGCAGTGGAGATGGTAATTGGAATTACAAGTGGTATTGGACATTACAGCCCACAACCTCCCGACAGGCAGAGAATGGCCCGGGGGAACCCTGTGCATCCAAACACCCACACCCTGGGAATTTCTGGCTGTCAGTGTCACCATTCTGCAAACCAATGCCTTCATTTCCTGCTCTCTGCCACCCCCACCCAGGTGCTGACACCTCACTTCACTCACCTTCTCAAGGCACGGTGCTCATGGAAACATTACCCTGGCAGCTGCCCCTTTGCAGAGGGCTGCAAGTGACTCGCAGGGACACTGCAGCATCCTGGGAATGTGCTCCAGTGCCCCAACAGAGGCAGCAGCCCGTGGAACTGTTGAACAGAGAGCCCAAGGTGGGTGCAGGACATGCAGCCTGCCTCTGTGAAGAGACGCTGCCAAGGCTCACATCTCGTGTAACCACACATTCACCTTCCAACTCAGAGCAAGTGCTGAGCCTGAACAAAGGTTCTTTTACCTCAGGAAAGTCCCAAAAGAATCTCAAAGAGAGGGGAGATGTCATCCCACCCTAAGCACTGCTGCCAGAGGGCCAAGAGCTTTATGGGGAGGCTCCACCCCATTCAGAAAACGAGAGATGCTCTTGGGTTTCTTTCTCTGCTCCCTCTCAGAACCTGGTGCACGATGCACACATTTCATTTCTTCCTCTGACTGAACAAGGTTGCCCATGATTATAAATCATCCTGGTGATTTCTTTGGAAAGTTTGCCTCATTTATGCCCATGACCTTGTAGCCTCCTGATACCTTTACTTACATCAGGAATTCTTCCACAGTAGGGCCGTTTATTGTCATTCTCCTGAGACCAAAGGGGCAGAGGGAAAGGAACTACAGGCACTCACATCTGAGATGTAAAAAATATGGGTTTCAAACAAGTATAAACAAATGAGAATGTGAATGCTGGGAGCACAAGATTGCCCAGCTCTGAGTTTCTGCAGAGACCCTTTTATTTACTGAACATTTATGTGTATACGAATATTCAGCCCTTGATAGAGCAAAGAGCTGGGTTTGATACTAAGAGCAAAAATATTTGCTGTAAATGTCATGACACGCCTTGTCCATAATATGATTTTTTCCAGATGGTTATTTTTTTCAAATTACTGAATGGAAAAATATGTCTTAAGACAAGTACACATAAAAATAATTCTTTTTCCTATTATTGTTTCTTTTTTTCTTTCTTTCTACATTTGTAAAAGGGCTGCTACTTGCCATGGGATGATATGCTGGGAGAGCACATACATCCTGACATCTGATTAATCATGAAAAGGGGTGGGTGAGTAATCCTTAACTGACAGGGCAGCTGACCAGGAGCCGTTTTATCACATGAAATACAAAGTATTCATGTAATAAATGTACATTATTTACAATAATGTAATTATTTACAATTAAACAATTATTGTAATTAAACAATGTACATTATTTACACCCTCTTCAAGGTGGTTTCTAAGACCAAAACATTTCACTGAGTGAGTGGTAGGTTGGCTTTGACTCCAAGTAAGCCCATACATCCTTTGTTAGCAGAGACACAAACCTACTTCTGGATCCAGAATGATCTCAGCTGGCAGTCCCACCCAGTAAAGCAGCTGGATGATCCTCTTGATCCTGATCTTGATTTATTGAATTTGGTGTCAGTGAGGTTGTGCCAGAGGTGGCACACCTCTCCTGTAAAGCACCATCCCACTCTGCAGTGTGTTTGTTTCCCATGGAGAGGTGAAGCCAGCTGAGCTCTGCCCACACGATCTGGAGCTGGAATGAAGCTTATCCAAGACAGGATTGTGCTGGGGTGGAGGACAGACTCCTGCATAGCAGTGGCACCAGTTTGGGAGGATTCCTCCTGACAAGCACCATGCCGCGCTTTCTACTTGCTCAGGCTTTCTGTTAATCACATTCCTGAGAACGCAGTGACCTGGCAAGCTGGGGGTGAAGGCACAGGATTTTGGTGATGGAGTGCAATAGAGTCCCATGCAGTAGCTGGAAGGTGGAAGGGGAATTAAAAAGCTCTGGGCTGTTTGGAAAGCAAATGAGGGCCAGATCCAGGCCAGGAGGTTTCCCCTCCTGTTCTGCAGACATCCAGCTTCTGCCTTTCTCTGAGGCCCAACAACATTTTGTTTAGCAGCTCCCATCAGCAGGTAGAAGACAAACTACTCACTTCTCCCCTGCCCAGCTGTCTGCCTAGTAGGGCAAGAGGTGTGGGCCCCACGAATGGAAAAGCTGCTGCAGGTACAGTCTGGGTTTTTGTATTAATTCCATGTGTGACGCTGAGTGACAGCCTTCCCCAGCCAGCAGTGGGGGTGGTGGCTGAAGGGATCAGTTAACACCAACTGGAGATTGACTTTCTAGCTTGTGGCCCAAATCTGAATCTTACAGCTCAGTTCTGGCAAGGTGATGAGCATCTTTGGCTTGGGCAGGAGCTAAGAGCACTTGGCATTTTTGCAGAAAAAAAGCCCTTAATGCAAACCAGTTAGCGGAGTATGAGCCCAACAATTTTTCCTCTGCTAAAAAAAAAAAAGAAAAAAAAAGAAAAAAACCCCAAAGAAACTTGGAAAGGGGATAGAATGTCAAAGTTCAGAGTGGTTTCAGATTCCCACAATAACAACGAAGCTCAGCTCTTTCCCAAACACTTGCACATTTCCTTAGAAACAGGTGACAGACATCTGCAAGGCTGAGTTCAGCGTTGGAACAGCCCGGCCTCCCTTCCTTGGTTGTGGGTGTTCTGCTCTTACAAGAGTGAGAGAGATTCAGCTGAAATATTTCCAGACAATGCTGCAATTTATTTTAAGTGTAATAGGGGTCATTCTTCACTGAAAGAATATAATAATTTTTCTGTATGAAAGCAAGAAGACATGTGGGGAAGCAGTAGATAGCAGAACTTACACCCACCCAAGTCACAGTTAAACAGCTTTCTCATGTCCCCACGTCTTGGGTATCATGTTCAGGCCAGCAATCCCAGCACCAGCCACCAAATAACACAGAATCCTGTCCTTGTGCTATCCCATATTCCGTAGAGGAAAGGCTCTCTGGGAGTCAGATGTTTTCCCTGATCCTGAACAAACTGTGGGTCTCATCAGCTGTGTTAGGAAAGAAAAATGTGAAGAACAAAAGGGATGAAAATTATCATCCCAGCAGCAAAAGAAATATAAATACCCTGCCCTGCTGAGGCTCATATCAAATAACCACCATAAGCAGCTTCCCAGTTTTATTCTGGGCACCCCGAATGACCCTGCAGCATGGTGGGATCTCACTTGTCATGCTGGTTTCCTCCCTGTTAATAGGCTGCTTAGAGATGGCAAGAAGAGCAGGGATAGAGGGATACAAACCCCTCATCATCACCACCCCCCAAAGGATGAATATACAAGAGAGAGGAAGCATCTGCTGTCCTCAGGAAAACAGAGTCTTCTTCCACCTGTGGAGAAAAGAGGGAGAATCACCCATTAGTCACTTAATCTTTCTGTTCCTGTGTTTTCCCAGTGTAAAACATGGCCAGTAATACCTCCTTTCCAATGTACAGAGCAAGACACTGTAATTAGGGAGGCGATGTTACTGCAGAGAAGAGCTACAGGGCCTTCGAAGCAGTCCCTGTCCACCCCAAATTCTAGATTTGAAATTTTGTCTTTAAATCTTGACCAACTCCAGAGAAAATAAAACCCATTCCAAATCAAGTGGGTGAAAAGCCAAGACTCAATCATAATACCTGCCTGCCAATGAAAAAGCTTTTCTTTCTATGAATCTGATACACATTCAATTGTTTCTAGTGCTTTATTCAGGAAATGTTTCAGTTGGAAAGTATCATTACTTAGAGAGAAAAATAAAAATACCATAGATGGTTTTAAGCTCTACATCTGTGGAAATCTCATTAGGTAGTTTTAGATGTACTGGCATCTGGAAAAAATCATCCTTCTAAACAGAAAAAATATGTCATAAATGTCATAATGGGGTGTTGGAGAAGCACATGAAATTAGTTTGGTTCTTCAACTCAGCATCTCTGGCCGGAATCATTAAAAAGAAAATACTTGTATAAAGCATTAAACAGTTTTTGTCAGGGTTTGGCTGTATGGACCAACCTGGAGTCTGAAGAGCACTGAATATCTGATTTAAAGATGTAAAACTCTGGAGAGCCATTGGAGCCAACCCAAACATTCACAGAAGGTGAGTACAAGTACAGAGAACCCCACAGCATGGACAAGCTCTTCCAGCAGCAGGCAGGAGCTCTGCTCTCAGCAGTGAACTGCACTGAGTCTCTGAAGGACATCGCTGCTCTGTCCTCACTCACTGGATGGACATCACTGAAGATCTCAGGCCAGCATCACCCTCAGAGAAGCCCTGCTTAGGAGCCAGGTGTTGAAGGATCTCAGCCTCCCTTGGGGTGGACAGGGCTGGGAAACTCTCGTGAGTTGGTGGACTGGGACTGTCTTCAGCTCCTCAGGACCTTCTCTGCTGGGCAGCAGTGTCCTGACCAGTGCAGCTCTGCACAGAGCGGGCAGGGCTGCACAGGACAGCAGTGGGGAGCACACAGAGCTCTGGGTGTCTCTGAGCACAGGGGCAGAGCAGCAGGGCTGTGGGCATCTCATTTATCTCCAGCTCCTGGGAGAGCTGCTTGTCTCCTGCTCTGCTTTTAGGCTCTGTCTCAGTCAAGAACAGTCACTAATCTGGGGTGGCAATGAGCACGAGGCTTCCTCCAGATGCCACATCCACAGCACCAACATCCCTGAGGAACCTGGGAGCTCAGTGAGGTGTTCTTCAGTGCCCTCTAAAGGCCCCTCTCCTTGGGCTGAGTCACAGACACCCTGAGAAAATACCCTTGGGACATTCTGAACCTGCCCCAAATCAACTTTCAGTGCTCCTAGGCATGTAGAGCCACAGGTATTTTTGCAGGGATGGCTGCAGCAACTAAAAGCTGTTTGCTGAAGAGAAGTGCTTCACTTCTGGCTGCAGCAATCCCTTGGTGCTGACTGCTGCTTTGTCATTGCAGACTATCACATCAAAATTAACTGTGGGTGTTAAACACCAGCCCTCCAGGCCTTCACAAGGTGCACATCAAGAAGGTATAAAGCAACTGGAGACACAATTTCCTTGGGCAGTCTGTAAAACGCAAGCCATGATCAGAACTGGTCATTAAAAATCCTGTGGCAATCTCCACAACAGAACATTCGATCCATTGTCCCAAATCTAATCATTACACTCTGCCCTCTGCCCATTTAGCATCCTTCTAGAGTTTCAATTGGGGATGGTATTGCAGTGCATTTCCTGACCTGAATAGTTTAACGGATCATAATTGTCTCATGGCTACTCCATGCTCCCGCAGTCGGTTTGTTGTATCCATCTGTTTTCTTTTCTCTTCCATGCAAACTGTAAGGTCTTTGGGGCCAATGGCTGCTACTGAGCCCTGTGTTAATACAGCACCGAGCACAGGGGGGCCCAATTTTTAGGTTCAGCAGCAGAACAACCCATAATTAATAAATGGTGGCTCGTCTGTTCCAAGCAGAAAAGCAGCGCAGCAATCTGTCAGGGTACAGAGGAGGAGGGTGTGACCTCTCCCATCAGGCCCATGTCCCTGGGGATTCTCCTGATCATCCTCATTTTCTTTGGAAAAGTTATGGTGCCGATCAGTTTTTTGTGCATTCAGTTTCACTCCAGCCCAGGAACAGATGGTGGCACAAAAGAGGAGTGACTTAAAATCACTTTGTCCTGTTCTCCCCCTCCACCTGCTCCTAATCACAAGCCATCCATACATTTAAATACCAAACAAGAGGAAGGAAAGAGCTTGTGTGCAACAGAAATACCAAACAATGTTTGCATTAGAAAAAAAACAACTTAGACATGCCTTTCAGCCCCTAGCAGCAGTCCCCATGGAAAATAATGTTAAAATAAACAAAAAGCAACAATTCCTCTCTGACTGATGATTTTATAATATGGTTGGTGCCGCTAAATGCATCCAGCCATCCCTCCCACACTCCTGCTCTCCACTCAGAGCTGTCCCCCTCCTTTAAGGGTGTCTCTTCACCCCCTGACATGGGCACATGAATTCTGTTTCTTAATGATCTTTAAGCATTATTAAGAAGAAAAGAAATCCTAATAATGATATAAGCCTATTAAAGGATGACAATGATAAATCATTAATAGTGATGCAGAATGGGCAGAAATGTGCATTTAGCACTGCCACTTCTGCATGTAGAAAGAAGCAGGATGATGTATTTTTATTGAATGAGGAGATGAAGTATCCCCCAGTCTATTAGCAAGCAAATAAAATGTTAAACAACATTTATCAGGAAGTTATCTCAAAATGTACACCTAGAAAACTTGAAGCCAAAAGTCCTGTAAGACCTGGCCAAAGTGTTCTCAGGCTTTGCAGGGTTACTTTTGACTACTTTTGAAAACAATTGTCTTTCCAAAGACTGGTGCATGATTGATTTGTATCTCTCCTCACCTTGGCTTGGCTCTAGCTTGTGCAGCTCTGCCATGTACTCCAGGGCAGGGATAGAAGTTGGCTGGAAGATTCTCATGTCACTACATTGAAAAAAAAAAAAAAGATGTCTCTGGGGTTGTCTCTAAAATACCTGAAGAGTTTTTCAGCAGGTACTAAAATCAGTTGTGGACACAGAGGCTACATCTACACTGCAAGGGTGTCACACACATTAACTCTGGGCCTGTGCTCCTAAGCCACGTTTCTCCTCTGTGCCCTGTCCATGCCCCAGACCCCTCGGGAGAAGCTTCACGCAGGATTGTTGGGATGCCTGAAAGGAGAAACTGCCACGCTGTTGCATTTGTGCTATTATTTGATGGAAAATTGCCTTAATCAGGGACACTTTGGTTCCTAAGCTGGGATGTGAGGAGCTGTAAATCAGCGTTGTGCCCCTGCTTCTAGCAGACTTACAGGATTTGTGTCAGTGCTGGAATTTGCCACTTCGTTACAGAGCTCCTTCAGCAAGGGCCTACCCTGAACGAGGCCCCATGGCCAGCGAGCACAGGTAGCAATTTTCTCTTCAGCATGGTAAATAGCAAGCTCACAGACATTATTTTAATCAGCTCTAAGTGCACAGGAAGGCTCTGTGCAGATAGGTGTGTATTAACAAGGAGCACACTCATATCACTCTGCTAAGTATTTTTGGGTGGCCGGTCAAGCATAGCCGCCTTTCAAACTGCCTCGGAAGGAGAAATATTAATAAACTCCCTGCAGCATGCAGATTTGATTGAATTTCTCATGGATCATAGCCCGCCTGCAGCAGGGTGGCATACCTGTCAAACTAAGACATTGTTCCATAATTGTTCCTGATGCATTGTGTGCTAATTACCATTGCTGAAAATAATCTCCAAAGATTATGGCAGGCATCATAAATAACAAGCCAGCGCTTCGACACTGCATTATGACAAGGCCTCAATCGCTCTTATCTTTTACTGGAGTGGAGCCTATGCATTAGCTTTACTAATGAATCTTTTTCATTTGTACAAGTGATGTTTCCATTTGACAATGACATGAACATAAAGTGGAGGTTAATTTACTCTATTCCGAGAGGTTCATTATTTAACCTGACGTTGAGGACAAAACAATGTAGCCTAATAGATGGCAAATAGAAATTAGTTGTGATGAATTTTGCCATTTAACACTCTCAGCGGCGGCAGGCGGAGCGAGAGGATGAGTTTGCCTTGGCGGCAAAACCGCTTTATTTCCACAGTTCTGAAAAAAAAATTTGAAAAAACAACCAAAAAAGGATTCTCCCAGAATCCCCCTGCACCTTGTAAAATACGATGGATTTACACAGACATAAAAACTGCTGGTAACTAATGGCCCAACGTTGTCATTGTGTCAATTTTTATCAGATTAGTTGGCATTAACACTGTATCACCGATTGCCTTACAAGCCAAGCTGCTGTGAATTGGATTGGATTCAGGTAGCTATTAGAATTGCCAATTTAAACACTCGGCGCTTATCTCAGCTTTAAGCCGTTGACAAAAAGGTTTGGTCACTTCCCCGACATCTTCTGACATGTGTGCTCAGCATCCGGTGGCTGCCTGCACTCATGCCTCTAGGCCTTCAAATGTATCTATTCAACATTAATTTAACATCATCCAATGTGGTTTGAATCAAGCAAATATTTCCCTTGTTTATTGCACACGCTCATTGTGCTGTTTCGAGGAGGTTTATTAATAGTTTGCAATAAATTTGCTAAACAATTTGCAATAAATTATGCAGTCATATTTATAGCAGTGACACATTTTAGAGGACAAAAGTTGACCTTTCCCATGCCTCAAAGAGAGAAGGGGCAGGGTGTATCCATTACAACCCAGCCTTTGGTAGGCTCATATCCTGGTTCCTTCAGCTCACACAGAAGATAAAATGTATCTGCTCAAAAGCTCATTTAACTTATTTACAAACAAAGGGACGTGTTCTGTGGGACATTGTGAACGTTGCTGGGCTGGGTTCCGATGGGCCACAGGAACTGAAACCTGCAGGGTCTCTTCAGAGGAGTTTGCAGGATAAGGAATCCTTTGGATTTGGGGTTTGCTTGTTTTGTTTAGTTTTGGAAGGGTTTTTCTATTTGGGTTTTGTTGGTTTTTTTCATTCATAGCTTGACAAAAAGCAACATCTTGAGAGGAAACGCTCCAACTTCAACAGTGCTGTGTTTTCCAACAACAACAGAAATGTTCCATTAATTACTTCCAAATCACATCTAATATTTAGTCAGTGAGAGATGTGGTGATGAGTCTGGGGGTTTCTCCAGCTCTCCCCTGACCCCATCTCACCCCCTGCTCTCAGCTGTTACCTGGCTCCCCACCACAGACACCTCCAAGCCTTCACTTCTGGACCACCAAAGAAAGGGAAGTTACAGGGAGGGGACACACAGGGGTGGGAAGCGCAGCCTCTCACCACCACCCCTGGAAGTGGCTCACAGCAAACCTCCCCTCTGCCCTCAGCTCCAGGGTTTACATCCCTGTGTCCTGGGCCATCCTCCTCCACCCTCTCCACTCATGTGCAGCTGGGAATAAGGAGCAGAGACAAAAAAATACTCCTCCTTGCTTTTCCATATTTTTCCAAACATCAGGGCAGCTCAGGTTAAGTCTATCCTGACAGAGCATCACGGGATCCTCAGCGACCACATGTGGTCAGGAAGCAGTTTTCACACAGAAATGAGAAGTGTCTCTCAGACAAGAGGCATTTTTTCCTGTCAGGAGGGATCATTTCCTTGGGGGTGACTCAGAATGTGAAGGCTACCACCCCAAGAGCAGAGCCTGTCGAGGGTGCCAGTGCGATAATGATCTCATTCTTGGAGAGAGGGAGCACAGTGGTGAGAAAGTAAGAGCATCGTTTGAGGAACAACCTGGGCAGCAGTTTGACTATGCCTCGTTTTTACAGCATATTATTGCAGCATTACATTCATAGTCAAGGGTCAGCTGCCATTTCCTGGGGTTTATAACTTGCCTGTTTTAATTAACATCAGGCTCAAACTTGGTAGGGAGGCGGGGTCAGCCCAGATGTTAATGTTATTCCAAAAGTGCCTTATATCAGTGGTGTTATTTGAAATATATTAAACAGGGAACATCTAGAGATGTGCCATTTGCAGGATTGTATTTTAGATGAATCAAAAAGACCAAGCTTTGTTTTGGAAGGACGCAATTTGGGACAGACCTTGTGCCTCTGTGAGCAGCTGACCCCTGAGAGACAGGAAGAGTCTGTTCTCTGCTGCCCATGGGGAGCTCCTCTGGACAGGATCAGGCAGGAAGGGGGAACAAGCACCCAGGTGTCCTGTCCAGGCTGGTCTGGGCTCTCAGCAGGGCTGATCTTAGCTCAGATGCAGTGGTTTATGAACTCAGCAGCACACTTTCACTCACCAGGAGAAATGGTTTCTCAGTGTTACTGTGCCCAAGGAGCTCTGCCCCACAAAAGCCAAGCCCTCATCTGGGTTTTCCACTGTCTCCTGCCCTCATTATCCTGTGTAATGAAGATCTGGCTGCTCATACAGGCAATAATGCTTTAAAGAGTTGCCTTAAATTTGTGTTCTCCAATTGCCAGGATGTTTTTGCTGGTACTGAGGGTGCAGTGGCACTCTAACACAGTTCCAGCACGGTGCTCACTGACCTGTGTGCAGTATTTGCTCACACACAGGGCTATTGGCTGCCTGTGTGCAGGCTGAGGAGGAGATCTCAGTTGAACACAAAAAATTCTGTGCTCGTGGCACCAACATTTCCAATGGAGGCACCAGGACTTGGCACCACCTTTTAGAAATCCCTCTTATAGCTGGTCATTCAATTGGTTGCTTTGAAAGAAGGGGTTGTCTGCACTATTCTGGCTGTAGGTGGCTGTGGGCAGGGCTGAAGCCCTTTCTCTTGAGTTAGAGCCTGCAGGGATTCTACCTTAACTCTGAATGCCAGCACTGTTGTGCACATCGACAGTTTCCTGTTGGTTTAACCCAGATTTCTGAGTTCCCCAAGTCCAGGTTTCATTCTAAAGCTTCACCTGAGTCAGGCTGACTTATAAGCTCTCTGTTTCTCCATGCACTGCTCTGTGAACTCAAAAGTTCTTGTAGCTTTATGAACAATTTCACCTCCTCACTAAAAATGTCAAATGTCACTCTCCAAATCAGCACATGTGCTTAACCAGCCCCCACCCCTGATCACACCTCACTTGCTCATCTATGAGGATGCATCTTTAAGACAGGACCTGGCACTCTCCTCATGTTGCAGACATGCAGCTAAGTGTGAAGGGGATACAGGACTTGCCTGAGATGGTGCTGAGAATCCTTGGCAGAAGTGGAAACTGAAGATAGATCATAAACAAGACAGATAATTTCTTGGGCTCTGAATTGGCCACCCTTCCCCAAGGTATGGGCTTTTCCTGAGGACTGATACCTTCTGCTTTTGGCGTGGAGGCATGGAGGAAGCAGCTCACAAAATAGCCCTGGTTTTCATGCTTTCTGTCACAACTAACAAGAAAGACAATCAGATGTTTAGCTCGTGAGGACTATTCCCAAAGGGCATAGAAATTATAACTAAGAAAAGGAAATCTATTTCCAGTTGGCTTGAAATTATTCTGCAAAGGGTTATCTCTCTGTTAGGACAAAAAGTTAGAAATCCATACATCAAAGAGGACTAAAAAGCGCTTGTTAGCTGCCAGTTACATGATGCTGTGAGCTAAGGACTGGGCTGCCCCATCCCCAGCCTCCTTGCTTTTCTGCATAAATAAAGAGAGAAGTGTCATATCATCAGTCTTGCTACATTTGAATGCCCAGGACTACACGTTTAGGGACCTAGCTGGTACAACAGCTTTTTCCTTTGTGGTAAAGCTACCAGAAGTGCCCCAGGCAAAAAGTGACATTTCTCCAATGCTAACAGAGAAAAATGCTAACAAGCTAATTTTGCCTGTTTTGCTTTAATTTTGATTAGGGACCCACTGGCTACAGGTAAAATCTCGGTGTGATCGAGCTGCAAGTGTGCTGTTTGCTTTGCCTTCACTCATTAGTGAACAGCAGGAGCAAATGCAGTGGGTAAGCTGATTACAGCTCTTGGCTCCTTTCACAGGCCAGTGGTGAATTCCTGAGGACCACATTCCTCCTAGGTGTTATATCCCCTGGTGTCCCACACTGCAGTCACACACCCCAAGATCACGGCCAGAGGATCCCACTGGTTTGGGGCTGAGGGGTGTGATTGTTTTCTTTGGGTTTGGGGGTTTTTTCTCATGCAGAAACTTGATAATTTCACCAGCTCTTTCCTAGATGCCTTTTTATTGTGTTTACCTTCAGAAACAGCAACATTTGATCATGTGCTGAGAAGCTGCATGTTGCCTTGTAAACTCAGAAATTATTTTCAGGTGTATTCTGTGGGCATTTTTTTCTCTCAGAAAATTAAGAGACCTCTGTAGCAAATACCCAGATATAAGGTTTTTTATGGAGTCCTCCTCATTTTGTTTCTTGGAAACACAAAAGCTCCTTCTGCCTGCTCACATTGGTGGGACTGAACCAGTGATTTGAAAAGGAATTGAATGTCTGTAGCACAGCACATCAGACAGATGAGGGCACGTTCACCAAAGGAGGACAGGGACATCCCTGAGCCTGCTCCCACCACCTGCAGGCATTGCTGAATGTGTCAGTGCTAGCAAGATTTTCCTGTATTTTCCTTTAGTGCATCTTCCAAAGGGCCACAGCTCCCTTACAGAGGGAGAATGTGGAAGGGCAGGGGATGTTCCTGTAAGCCAGAAGTAAAGGTGGAAACAAGGAGCACTGGTAGCATATGTATGATAAACTGCCTGAAGAGGAATGTAGCGTGGTATTTGCTGTTCCTGGAGGTGAAAATGCTGCAAGTAGAAGGAAGAAATCTAAATACATGGAAACATCTGCTGTAAAGAGGCACTGGAGAAACAGCCTTGTATTAATATGGGAGAGGCATCAGCCCCCAGTGCAGCAACCCTGCACACGAAATGACACCAGAGTTCCTGTGGCCATCCCTTACCTTGGGACTCATGGCATAACTCTGTGGAACACTTGGATGACAGGAGAAGGGTTATCCCTGGGGCAAAAGTTACCTGGCTGCCAGAGCATGCAAGCAGAGGAAGGCTTGGATGGACTTTTAGTCCAAAACTGGCCCCACCAAGCTGTGGCCTTATCTTGCCACTCAAATCTGTTTCATCCTCTTCCTTCCATCCTATTCCTTCCTCATCTTCACTCTCAGGATCCAAGATGCATCACAAACCTGCACCCAGAACTGAGTTTTCTGAGCCCAAAAAAATTTTGACTTTTTTGTTTAATGTCAGGGGTTATTTTCTAGCTGGCAAAATTTAGAAGCAGCTCCCAAGATCCGGGGATGCAGATTCAATAAAGGCAGACAAAAGATTTGAGGTTATGTTCTTCAGAGGGGAGCCTCTTTTGTTTGGTTGGTTTGTTTTTATTCAAAGGGCACTTTTAATTTGTTCCTCAGTTAGCTGTTTCCAAATATATTTGTCTTTGCCGTCTTCCTCTTTCCTTGCCTCTCTGGTTCTGATTTTCACCATTAGTAAATACATCACCAGTGGGATCTCCTCTCTAGGATTTATGTTTGGAGTTAAAAATTAATTTCATCCCAGAAAAGAAGAGGAAGGGAAAAAGTGCAAGAAAATGAGAAAAATATAATAAAAGTAATAAGTAAGAGGAAAATCACAGAGATATGTGGATGAGACTGAAGAGTATCCTTAATTTATTGGGAGATCCCTGTTGCCATAGACTGGCTTAGAGTCACAGTGTTCAAAAACATGTTGTTCTCAATTTATTAATTGAAATATAAAGAAGATTAAAAAAATTAAAACCCATATTAGACTTACCAGTAAAACTATATTCCAGCATGACACAAAAATTGCATATGAATGAAATTGTTGATATTTGCCAGAAGCAATGGCTGCTCACACAAACTGCTGGGACATCCTGTTAATTGTCTGGTGAAATTCAACCCCAAATTGCCAGAGCTCTGTGCAGACAAGCTGGCATGTGTTTAAATTTGCCTTCTAGCAGATTAGTTTGCATTAGCATTTCCCAGGCATACATGAACATTAACTTATATGGCTCAAGGATGTTTAAATTGTTAAAAATTCAGGTAAACCAGCTCAGGTGCTGTATGTGACAAGGGCTAGAGGCTGGATTAGGGGGGCACTGCTCCCCAGCCCCTCCAAGCTCCTTCTTTTCCCCCTCTTGTAGGTATGGCAGCTGGATCATCTGCATGACCACATCCTGGTGAAGCCATTCATTAAGTAAATGCACGTTAGTGTATTTATTTATTCATTATTTAGTGTATTTATTTAGTGCCAACATAGTAAAATAGCCTTTACTAAGTTAGTTCACTTAGGCAAAACCAGCTCTAAGGATCTCCCATACGAAAAACTGAATATTGCAAGGGAAACAGCCAGACCTGGAGACACAGGAGATGGATGTGCTCAGCCAGCAAAACTGCAGCCAGAAGAGGCTGTGTGATCACAGCTTTCTGGCCTGGGGCAGGAAGGGCTTCTCCTTGCCCAAACTCCTGATTTTCCTTGCCCAAACTCTTGATTTCCATCAATATAAGTGGACACTGAAAAGCTGTAATCTTTCCATCCAGTCATTCTCAATTTATTGCATCAGGAGGGAATAAACTTCAAACATTTTCTACATTAGATCTACCCTGAGCTGAGCAGAATTTATTTTATTTAGACCACACATTGTGTGGTGTATTTATAAAGTAGAGTACTCTGAAACAGAGTTCTGCTCGGGGAGGTCTCAGCTGAGCCCTATATTGAACACACTTTGGCGAGCTGGTGAACGCCAGTGAAATCTGGAAGTGGCACAAGAAGCCGGTCAAGAGGAGAAAAAACGGGGTGGGAAAGCTGGGGCAGAGTGGGCAGGAGCCTGGAGGTGCTGTTAAACTCTGAGCTGTCCTGCAAATTGTAGGGCAGCATCTTCCCAGCATGCCCTGGCACGCCGTGAGTCACTCCCGAGGCTCCACACTGAGTTATCGCCATTTAGAGTGGCATTTCCTTTCAGACTGCACAAAGCAAAGGAGCCATATTAGTAAATTTATTGAGTATTTCATTAGATCAATATGGAGTATGATTTAGGAGCCTCTGCCCAGGCTCTTTAAATCTATTTAATCAAACCAATTAATAAAAAAAATCTAGAAAGTTGAAACATATCCTGTAAGGTGCATCGTAAATATACTCCCTTACTTAGGCTTTTGATCTCAGCCAGGTAATTAACGGCTTTGGTTAAGTTCAAGTCATTCCCTCATGGCTGCTCGTGGTCATAAAGCCCTGGGGCTATGCATAGCTCATGGATTTATTATGTTTTTTTCCAGTTGCAAAAGCTTTTCTAGCTCTGTTTCCTTTTTCCCTCCCCTCCTTTAATTCCAGTGAAGTAGATTTCTGTGGCTCCCCATCCCAGTTACAACTGCAGAGCTTTGTGCAACAACAGGATGGAAAGCAGGGCCCTTTTGTCATCTTTCAGCTTTTGGGAGACCTTAAATGCAACTGAAGCCTGGATATCCCAACAGTTTTGTTTCATCCTTCTCAGTCAGGCTTTACTTCAGGAGAGATGAGACAAATGCAGCAGGACAAGGGCCTTCTTCTTCTTTCCATATCCAAAAGCAATGAGGTGGGAATATATTTCTCTGTGGAGTAAAGAGGCTCAGTTCTTCAGCTAGAAATCTCTCAGTTGTTTAGACAAGAATAGAGGAAACTGGAGGGAGACAAAAGTTGTGTCCATCACAGCAGGGATGCATAATAAGCTGAAGAGAGAGGGAGATTGTGAACACATTTCTTCCCAGAGCCTTTAAAGTCAAGATAGCAGCTTTATCTTGCTTTACAATCAAGGAAATCCGGGCTCTGGGGGAGAGAGACAAGGGACAGATGAATGGGTTTCCTCTAAGCATATGTAATATATATCAGAGTCTGAAGAACATTGGTCAAAACTCTTGGACAGTGCCCCAGAAGAAAATAAATAATGAGGAGTGCTGGGCTCACCTCAGGGGCTGCTTGGAACAGGAGAGCTGAGCCTGGATTCACTGCAGGCAGGGAGTTCCTCTCTTCTTTCTGCTCACAGTAGGCATCTGGTTTTACCTGAACAATTATGGGAGGTGGGAAAAAACAAAACAACTGACTCCCTTTTTTTAACACAACTCCCTAGAAGAACAACATATCTTTCCTAATGAGCATCTGCTTAACTTTGCACAGGTGTGTGAACATCACAGGAAATATCCTGATGTATTCCAGGTGATGAAATGTCCTACACAAAATGCCAAAGGTCCTCTTTCTACTGGAGATCAGGTTTGTTTGGTAAAATAGGCTAAGAGAAGTATGGAGCACTATGGGAGAAGTTTACATTTTCTGTGTGCTTAATTCCAACAAGGCCTGGTGTGACAGGAATAAAACTGCTGTGCAGCAGGAAGAGGGAGATGTCCACCAGCTCCACCACAAGCTTCAGGATGAGTCAGTCTGACCTTGACTACATAAGCAGGAGTCTGCAGATGGACCAAAGCCTTAACATGAAACCTAAAAAAGGGCACAGATCGTAGCCTTGTTTTAGTTTACAGTTTGGGCTTTCCACAGCATGAGCATCCATGTGGCAGTGAAAGGATCAGAGAGGACCATCCCTTCCTGAGAACATTTGCAAGCTTGAAGATCCAATCAGAGATCCTTTGAAGAAAGCAAAAGTCCTTCCATCAACTCCAGCTGACCTTGGATCCAGCCCTGGGGTCACCCTGAATGATTCACTCGTGAGGGTTTTTTGGCTACAGCAGAGATGAAAGAAGATGCTGCTCTCAGAGCAGGATGGGGCCCATGCTGATCACACCCTTCTATTTTACTTTCAAGAAGCCATGGGCCAGACAGGGTCCATTTACTCTAATATCCACTCAGCCCTACTGGAATCAGAGTAAAGGCATTATCAAATATGCCAGAGGGTTTCTAAAGTTGCCAGGCCCCAGAATGGGGCTCTTGCCTGCTAATCCCCTCTGCTTTCCCAGGGTTTGGGTGGCCGTGGTCACTGGGCTTTGGATGAGCTGCCACCAGTGAGGTCCCATTGTCACTCAAACCATGTTCAGCTGCTGGAGAGGGGGAAGGTAAACGGACTTCTGAAAGCAGGAAAACAAATCCATAGCTAGTAAATTATATATAGCTCTTATCCCACAATTAGTTTGTAATTCTGAAGGACTGCAGACAGTCAGACTCCTGTGTAATAATCCCCGAGATCAGATTCACATTGAATTGAAGGACTTTGAAGAAAGATAGGCAACAAAAATTAGGCCGGGATCTATACCAGTTTACACTAGTAAAAGCTCTGTCCCTAAAAGGGGTTTTAGCAAAAATGTGAAGCCTTTTGTTCAGCTACTTTTCATTTGCATAAATTCTCTTCCCCTTTGGATGTTTTCTCTGTCTTAAACCCAGATTCTTCTTCATAACTACTTCAGTGTTAGCCATAGTGGAGTTACCACTAATTTACACCATTCTAAGATGCTGTCAGAAAACAGACATCACTGTGGGAGAAAAGATACATATTTCCAGTCTGAATAATTAAAAATAGACATTGAAAACAATATATGTTTTATATATCACATCATATATATATGTATATATAACATTGCAAAATAGGTGGTAGCTGCATTTATCCATTCATCATAAATATTGATTACTTGCGTAGTAAGTGATAAATCAAAATGCAGTAATCACTAAATCAAAGATTTATATGAGTAAAGAGCAGCAAAGCAATTAATCAGTTCCCTGTACAGCCAATGATTAATTAGGTTCCAGTCTGAAAGTATAGAGGCTGGTTTACAATTTAGACTATTACAGATAGGCTTAATATATTTTTTTCAAACATCCTGTTCTTGAAAAGGAGATAAGTTGACCCCAAACAAACAATGCTCTGAGAAGGATCAGATGATCAGTTGTGTGTTTACATTGAGGGCTCTCAGTTCCTAGAAGCACAGATCACAGCAGGCGGAAGCAGCACAAGTTGTTAAAATCTCATAATCAGGCCCTTCACTCTGCCTGGGCTTGCTCTGCTCCACAGCTGGGAATAGACAC
This sequence comes from Phainopepla nitens, assembly GCA_013400175.1. Taxonomy (NCBI): domain Eukaryota; kingdom Metazoa; phylum Chordata; class Aves; order Passeriformes; family Bombycillidae; genus Phainopepla; species Phainopepla nitens. Next base: position 957,984 of record VXBQ01016885.1, on the reverse strand, counting down.
CCACCCCAAAGCAATGGGATTTGGGAGCTAAAGCCATCAGGAGGTCTCTTTTGGGGCACCACAGATCCTGGTGGCTGTGTCTGACCAGCATCTGCTAAAGACCCAACACAGACGCGTGGTCCTTCCGACACTCAGACACAGCAGCTTTGCACAGGCAGGGGAAAAGCTGGAAACACCACCAGGAGCCCTTCCCATTGCAGGGGAAAATGTGTCCTGCTGAGCCCCAGGGAGCAGCAGCTGCAGATCCCAGCAGCGGGCTCTGGTGACAGCACCCACACAAGGCACATCTCTGCACACAAAGTAACATGAGCAGGTACCAACAGGGTTATCAGAACTCCCTGGTCTAGATCACAGCAGAAATTGTTGGTGGGTCCCCCACCACACTTTGACATGATCCATACAGGATTCAGGTTTGATCCTCCAGCACTGCCCCAGCCCACTGGAAGTTCTGGAGCTGACATGGGATCAGCTGTGCTGCTCAGCAGAGCTGGCACAAGACAAATATTTGTTCCCGAATTCTCCTACTAGCAAGAGCTTCTCCTTATGCCAGCCAGCTGTTTGGCAAGAGCTGTTTCCTGCTCTTATTCATTGTGATGCCTCAGCCAGGCCAATTCTTGTGCCTGGGAGAGAGCAGCATTAGCACCATGTGATGTCTATTTTATCCTGCTCCCTTCTCCCAGAGAGCTGAAGCACAGGCCTGGGAGCAGCTAAAAACCAGAGAAGAGCAGCAGGACATGCTACCCAGGTTCAAGGCGAACCCTTAGTTTAGAAGGATGAAGCTCCAGTTCATGCAAAATGCTCTTTTTGTGCCTTTCTGCAGCATCACTACAATGTAAATCCAGCTGGGTGCTGGCAGTGACCGTCTCACATCTACATCACAGCTGTGCCAAACTGTACTTGTGCCAAACTGTACCTGTGCCTCTCCTCAGACACAGGTGAGCAACAGTCAGAGCTGGAAGGGAAGCTCTTGAGGAAGAAAAACCACCTTGTACCAAAGAAACCAGTTTTCTTCCTTGTCTCTTTTTGTTTTTTATTTTCATGTGAGTATTTTTTAGGGTGCTGACTGCTCCTCCCTTCCCTGGGAGAGGACATGATAAGGATGTGGATACACAGATGTCTCCAAGGACTCTGTATTTTGGCTGAGAGGCTCTAGCTGGAGCCTCCTTCACCCAGACACTCCAAATTACTCTTTTTATAGGATGAGAATTTATTTTTTGAAAATGCAGAGGTCATGAGTATGCAGCCCCACTTGTGCACCTTCCCAAGGCTCTGTAATGTCCTGCTAAGCCAGGTGGAATCTCTGGGGCTGTGTGGGCAGTGACAAGTTCTCAGATAATTGGTTTACTTATCCTGAAAATGCAGTTAAGACAAATCCAGATTAAGAAAAAAAAATCCAGTATTTTTTAGGGAAAAGTCCAATCACGTTGTTTGACATTTTCAAAATGAAATGTAACAGCTCTGTATTTCAGCTGGAAGGTTTTTTGAGACCAAATTTGCTCAAACACAGGCATTTTATATATAGATGTATACCCTTTTTAAAAACGGAACAAAACAACATGTTTTGCATAATTCAAAGTGATAGTTTTTAGAAGAGATGACAGTGGGGAAAGTTATTTCAGAAAAAAACCTGCTTTGTGTTCTCTTAAAGTGGTGAGCAAGCTGAAAAATTAATTACGCACACATCTCTAAAGCACAAACTGCACGGCGCAGCCTGGGCTCAGGCAGAGGTGCCTTAGAAGTCCCTCCTGGCCAGCAATTGGTTTTTGATCCTGCTTCACCTCTGAAGACAGAAACTGGACGAGGTGTGAAAGCATCATGTGGTTAATGGTGGGTGCTCTGCACAGGGGCAGGATCCTTCCAGCAGAGCAAATGCTCTTTTTGACCTCGTTTTGCCTCAACGCCTGCATTACTCACTCTGAATTTGGCTGTGTCTACCTTGCTCTGAAGCCTCTTGTCTCAACTTATTTGGGTTAAGTGTAGGACACCTGGACAAAATAACCAGAGCGATGCCAAAGCTGTAACCCAACCCTGCGTGTTCTGAAAACTGCAGGAAAAAAAAAGGAGCACTTTTTGGTGGGGAGAGAGGGAGAGGAAAGGGGGAACTGGGATAAGGAATCAGCTAATTAGCCTCATCTACATTTCAGCTGCATGGTTCACAGGTACTAAATCATTCCTGACATATTTGGGTTGCCATTTATTACCAAAATTATTCAATGTGAATTTTGCCATTTAGGACGTGTTAAGAAAAATACTTATGCCTTCGGAGTGATTCCAGCTCTGATCCCTTCTGACATAACAGCACCAGTGGGCCCCAGTTTAAGTGCAGGCATCCCTGCCCACAGTAGCAGCTCAGGCACACAGCTGGATGCACAGCTGGATGGACAGGACTGCAGGACTGGGTTCACATCAAGACACTGGGGTGCTCAAAATTGATTTCTTAGGCCAAAACTCCCCCATCTTCATCATCCCCCACAAAGCTACAAGTTAATACCTCCCTCTCTGACAATCTCAGCTTCCAGTGTGAGTGTTCCTGAAATATATTGGAGATTTTGCGTGCCTAAAGACTTAAAACTTGGTCTTGAAACTGTATAATCACAGTGGAAACACAGCCCCATGCCAAAGGATACACACAAATATGTGTACACACACATGCTGCACATGACTGTTAAGAGGCCTTATATTTTTAGTTAACTCTTCATTGTTCATTGATGGGTTGTCCACATTGTGTTGAGCTGCAGCTCTACCCCACTAAAAACACCCAAAAAACAATACATTAACTCAAACCCACTCAGCAGACAAGTCCTCCTGAGTGGGGGGATTTAGAAAGATGAGTGTTCAAGTCATTTCCTTGCAGCCTGTTGCCCTCCTGAACCTCTTGGCCTAGCTCTCTTGGGATCCCCTCCCAGCTCTTCTTCCCTTTCACTCTGCATTTTAAATCCCAGCCCTGTTAAAGTCTCTGATCCTTTCAGGTAAGACCACTGACCTCAATTATCACCCCCTAAACTCCACCCCAAACCCTGACACTTGTGTGGCAGCATCACCACTGCAGGAGACTTGAGCTGCTTCACATGAGGCAGACCTGGACATGGCACAGCTCCACCCTGTACTTGCAGCAGGCTGTGGCTCTGCTCAGGTCACCACTCACCTGGCACTGCTGCCTGGGAGCACCAGTGCAAACAGCTTTTCTCTGTCCTGCTGTACTCCCACTGCTCTTCTGAAGGTGGCTGAGAGTCAGCACGCTTGTAGAACTCTTTGGTTACGTCTCTAGGTCCCCATTTGATACCTTTAAGACACAATTTCAAGGAAAATTTCAAGATCTTTGAGATAGGAAGCTCACACAGGTTTTATGAAAATAGATTCCTGATAAGGGAAACTGCTTTTATTAATTCCTGCTACAGAGAAGATGCTAATAAAGTCACGCTTTATTAGACATTAGACAGTCAATGTAGAAAAGAAATGTTGGAATCCCAACTCATGAGTCCTGTTGTTCATGGAAAAAATTTTCTAATCTGGATTTAGTTTTCTCTGGGCCATGGCAGCCAAAGATAACTCTAAAAAAAAATAACAGTTGCCTGTACATTCTCTTATAAATTAGTTAACAAAGCCCACCCTACATTTGAGGTGACATTCTCCACATTAGTGACAGGGTGAAGATGAATTTTAATGACATATTTTTAGCTGGCCAGCTCCTCTGCCACCGAAAATCAGCACGAGTCCACAGGCGCAAAAAAACCAAAGCTGATTTCCACCATTTTCTTTATTGTTGTTGAGAGTATGTTCATTCCTGTGTCTCTGAGTTCAAAGAGGAAAACAAAAATAGCCTTTTTCATTTAAAAAAGTCAAAGTGGGAGGGGTTAGTTGGCAAGATTTTTCCAGTGAATGGGTCTTGCTTTTGCAACTGGCTTCCAGCTGAGTCCAAGGCAGTCTGAATTTGACTTTCAGACTATCTGCTGAGCTACTTTCCCAGGCATTTGAAACAGATGAGATGTAACAGCAGTTTTTTTCCCCTTAGCCGGGGCCAGTTTCCTATCAGAGGTGCAAATTCAGATTTATCTACTACAAGGAGCTTAATAAAAAACACCCTTTCCCCCTCCCCCAGTCACTGGTTATCATAAACAAATCCCTCAGCAGAAGCTAAAAAGAAGATACTTTGAGGTTAAAAGCAGCCTTTAAAAGAAAATGATGTTGTACATCATCCCAAAATTTAATATGACTTTATGCACAATAGTAATGTGCCTGGTAATGCAAAGATTTTTCTAAAGTAGCTTAATAACAATCCAATATTCTCTTCCTTAAAAAATGAAAATGTATGTCAAAAAAGGATCTAATGTAGCTGCATCTTGTATCCATTGATGGAGAGAGCTGATTTACATAGATAGCATTTAACATACTATCATCATTATCCTATCAGTCTTCTGTCTAATCTGGAAGCCTTGAGACAGAGTTCTCAATGTTCTCTGAGGTAAAAAAATACCAACCAAAATTATGGTAAAGGGGGTGAAAAAAAATCAGTGAGGGACAGATGAATATCAAATCAGATGAGATAAAAATGGGACTTTTTTTTAGCCAGCAAAGAATGAGCTTAAACTGCTGAAAAGTGGATAAAACAAATAATGTTTAAGACTGTAGCATACGGTACCACAATGATGAGGGATAAAAGAGAGAATTATGTTAATGGTCGGGCCTGTGTGTGCTTGTGGAGACTGCTCTTAGATTGCTTGTGATGGCTTGAAGGATGCAGATAGATTGTGGATCTCTGAAATCCAGGCAGTGTACAATATTCATTTCCTTTCCCTCTTACCCTCTTTTGCATGAATTTAACGCTTGTGGAGGATGTAAACAACAGAAGGAGGCCTTCTACTGTGAGCAGGATGGAGCCTCATGTAAACCCAGACAAGGTGAGACTGTCTGAAATGAGATTTTGTGCTTCTCTCTGTTTGGACCAAGTTTGCATTAAATTGCTCCTCGTCAACACAAGTGTGTGGTTATGGCAATATCTCCTACCCCTTGCTCTCTCTTACTTTTAGTCTTTCTTTAAGCTCAGCAAACCCAGCAGTGCTTGACCCTTTCCCAGCCCTGGTGTGTCCGCCCCCACTGCAAAAGGCTGCCCCAAGCCCCCAGAGTGCCCTGTCAGAGACACATCCAGGTCTGCAGGTCCCTTCACACCTCCCAACCACACCACGGGGCCGAGCTTTTCAGAGAGGAAGCAAGGAAGCAGCACTTCTGTTTGTGCAAAACCCTTTTCTTTTGAAAACAGGGCAGCTAAGCAGGTGGCAACTCAGAAAGGCACATGAGGAGACCGGGGCAGGGCTCAGGTCAGCAGGTTAGGGCATCAAAAACAGCAGAAGAGAGCCGGCAGCTCAAGGAAACGTGCGGGCTCCTGTGTGAGGTGACATTACGGCCTCGTGGCTGCTTTTGCTGCACTCTGCACATTTAAACTCTTATTGAGGGGGCTTAACTTCAGCCACATGAGCCAGGCCTGATGCAGGGACGTGTCCAGGAGCCACCCAGACTGTGCTGTCCTCCCTGTGCAGCCCTGTTGTGGGGTGGCACCCCCTCATCCCTCCGTGCACGGCCCAGGATGTAGGGCAGGAAGGCATTTAGCACAGAGCTATGGGGGCTGCAGCGCCCCATTAGCATCCCACACATGTGATGCTCCTGCCCTGGGTCCATGGCAGGACAGGAGGGCTGGGCAGACCTTTTGCACCCCTTCCTGCCCTGAGCAGGATGAGGTACATGCCTGTGCCTCACCCCACAGCATAAGAGGACATGGATTTTCCTTAGAGTCTTGTAGGGGCTGTAATAGCCCAGCCAGCTCTCCTGCCAGTCCCACTTGTCTGCCTGCTTGAGAGGCTGGTTCCCTCAGTCAAAACTTAACAACTCTCATGATGTAAGGATGTGGTTACCCTCTTTGTCTGAGAAGGCATGGCAGGAATTCCTGCAGCAGAAGAGCTCCAGGCGCTGATCCAAATGTGCCTCGAGTGAGCTGAGCTAGGCAGCTTTACACGTCACTTGGATCAGGCCCTTCAGGAGGAAAAACAAGCAACACCTCTAGCAGAAAACAAGGATTTACCTTTGTGTCCCATGCACCTCTCCCAGGACCCAAAACTACCCCAGGTCGTAGGGGAGAGATGCACAAATTCCCAAGTGATCCCCAGACCGAGCACAGGGACATGAAGGAAATGGAGGAGCCCTCTGGCACTGTCTGTGCCACACATGTCCCCGTGTCATGTGGCTGCTCAGCCCTCATTCAGTGCTGCATCTGCCCCTGCAAAGAAGCCAGTGTGACGCAATATAAAGCCTGGTCTAGTCACTGCACCTCATTATGAGGAAGAATAGAGCAAATTTTCCCCTTACATGGACACGGAGAGCCAAAGCCGTGCTGCTACTGGCGGAGTTCCCCTGTGGTTGCAACTATAGGGCACCCAGCAGGGATTTAATCCTGTTGTAAGCAGCATTATCTTGAGCTCAGATATTTGTACTGGGCTTCACAGGGTTAGCAGTAGGGATCAGTCCTGCCCCAAAAACCTAGTGGCTTTCAAGGTGGAACGTGATCATTTTATTAAAGGGATTATGCACCATTGTTTGTTTGCAACCACAAAGCACCCGACTCAGTGACTCGGGAGGTGCCTTCCAGTCTTTTGCTGCTGTGTTGCTAATTGAAAGAAAAGCTGTTGGTTCCCTGTCCTCGACATTTATCATACACAAATCCCTTGGAGATCTTGCAGGTTTCCCTGGGAGCCCAAGATCCTGGGACACAAAAACTCTTTTTAGAATTTCTAACTCATATATACCTGTCTCAATTTCTAGGTTTTTTTTTTTCAGAAGTGGAGAAAAAAACTGGGATCATGAAAGAGTGAGATGTGACATTATTTTATATAAATACATCTTGCTTTGACTCCTTGATACTGTCCTTTTCAGATGCATAAAGCCTGATCACCAGAGCTCAGAGCAGCAGACAGGAGGCAAAATGGCAGAGATCCAGACTAGGAAGAATCACTTTCTTCTCTAGTCACCCAACCTAGACCAGGCTTAAAAAATATCTCCTAGAAAACAAGTTCCCCCATGTGAATTGCCTGGAGCAGATGAGACAAAGGAAAAATGAAATGCAGAAGGTTTAGCAATCCTTTTCCAACCAACTATGGGGTTAAATGGGCTTAATGAAACTCTGGAAATTAAAGTTTTCTTGAGGAGAAATAGAAATATATGGATCTTACCACCTTTTGGATGAGCAGGCACTGCTCTGGTGCAGCCTGAGCTATTTACCTTCACTCTGGTCTGAGGGACTGGGAATAAAAAGCTGGTGGGTACCATGCCCACTCCTGCCAGGTGGGCTCGTGTGATTTAGAAGCAAGACTGAGGTTGCAGCACAAAACTTTCAGCCCAGGGAAGCAATGATCACATCATCTAACCCCCCAAACAGGGGAGAAATTGAAGGATTTTCCTTTAAATGAGTTCATCTGGAAGAAATAGAAAATAAATCTTCTTCTTAAATACGATAACTGAGAATGCCCTGATCCTGGAGACAGACATCTAAGCAGATGCAAAAGACTCGTTGAAGACAAGCATTAGTGTTTGTAAGATAAAGCCTTTATTGATACTTAAAGTTCCATCAGTTTAACTAAATGTATTTTTAAAACTCATTTAGTGAAAACATGCAAAACCCTTGGGCAGACACTCTAAAATTGTTTTAATGGTTTTAAATTGAATTGGCTTCATGATTCCTTACTAAATTAGACTGTGCTAACTTTAAATTGTTCTGCAAGTAGCCACACAGCACTGTGCACAAGAAAAACTGAGCCAAGTTTTCAGTGCAATTTCAGTCAAACCACCTTAGATATAAGTGTGGAAAAAGCTTTAAACACAGGAAGACCTTTAAATAGGGGATGGAGACATGGCATCTGACTAAACATACAGAACAAACTGAACCTTGTCTGCTGAGACACAGCATTAAACTTCTAAAAACTCATTTATTTGCTTTCTTAATTGTTCTGTACAATTTTTAAGTACTCAGTTGACTACTGATAAATGGTTTTCTAGAGTAAATGTCTGCAGCTCTCATGTTCATTGGAGTCTACTGGGTTTGACACTCCAGGAGACTTCACAAGAACTTTTTAACTTTTTTTTTTCGGTTCCTCCATGACTTTCTGAGACAGAAAGCAAAGAGGTGACAATAAAATGCCAGCACCCAGAGACAGCAATGACAGCTCCATAGATTGTGATACTGAAAGAGTGACAAGTATTTCTAAAGGCTGCTTTGACAACTTATACTGGAGTTTTCCTTTAAGTTACAATCATTCTTCTGAAGCAGTGAAATTGGTGCCTGGAGGATCTGAAAATGAAGAAATAAACTTGTGTAAAGTTGGCAGAATCTCACAGTTCTCATGGAGCATCAGTTATATCTGTAATGCCCTGTCCTACACCTGCCAAAGTTGCCTCAAGACCTTTTTGCTCTGCCATGGTACTGCAGATTATTAATAAAGCTCCTGCTCTGCTCCACTCCAAGGCAGCAAACACGGTGTGGGTGTGGGATGATGGCCTGGGCTGCCTCACTGGTGCCTGTCCTGCTCCTTGGTGTCACCTCCAGGCCTCCTTAGGACCTTCCCAAGGTCTGACAATGGAACTGCTGTCACCTTCCCTGCTCCAGGCACTGCTGGTTACCGGGAGGGGTCACTGGATCAGTGTCATTGTCACGAGCATCTTGAGCTTTGCTCCCTGCTCTCTGTGCAGTGACGAGCCTCTGTGGCCATTCTGCTGGACAATCCCTTCCCCAGAGCCCAGCAGGGAAGAGAAGGGACAGCTGAGGCCGTGAGGAGTGGCTCTGCTGGGATGGCACTGGCCACCCCTGCTGTGTGTGAGTTATAACTCTAACTGCTGAGGTGTTTGAACCAGGGAAATCCAGGTTCACATGCCTGCCCCAGCAATGCCCCAAGCAGAAAACAGTTACCTGCTGCACTCTCCAGTCAGGATTTAGCATAACCCTTGAAATTTGCTTTCACCTGCCTAGTGAAATGATTGCTTGCCTAAATAATTCAGTTGCTGCCAGCTTTATCAGCTGGACACCAGGTTATTATTGTTTAGAGGGCAGCAAATCATTCCATGGGGAAGTGGGAATCATCTGTGAACTGCAAAAGCTGGCAACCAGACAAACACCAAGATGTCAGGGAACTTCTGGGCCTGATGCACTTGGCTTACACAGTTTGGTCCCTTCCACCAAAAGGCCAACATCCTTAATTTTGTCTTTTCCCTGGAATGGGGAAATTCCTTCTTTTCCAGGCCAATCAACAGAAGCTCACTGAGATTTATGGCTTTGATGAGTGAAATTTTCAGCCTTGAATCTACAGACTGATGCTTTAAATACATTATAGAGATTATCAGCAATGTATCAAGGTGTCTTTGCAGGATGGTATAAACTTCTACTGCACTACTTATTGCCATAAACCATACTCCCAGGTTTTTATTTATATGCGCATTAGCTCAATATGATTGGATCTGTAGCCAGCCCTGTGGACTGGAGTAATTTATATATATCAATAAAGGTCTCCAGCCAGCCACTGGGTGCTCTGAGGGGAACAGTAGTTCCATTTAAAACATTAGGAACTGGAGAAATTGAAAATAACTCTCTATTTAGAAGCCAAGAAGTAAGACAGCAGGCAACAGAGGTCCCAGCACAGCAAGGCTATACTAAAGAGATTGTTAAAATGTCATTTCACTTACATATAAGCCCCAGAAAAAAAATTAACCCTTTCCCTCCCATACTTGCCTCAAATAAGACTTGAAAAGAAAACATATTCTTCAAACCTAAAGTGTTTTAAATAATCTCGGGGGATATGACCATAAAACTTTGAGCGACACGTTCAAAGAATTCAGGGGAGTTTACTTGCAAAATTAGTTTAAAAAAAGACAGAAAATCTCATTACCTTTGCATTTGTTAATGTTAGAGCTGAAATGTAAAAGCAGCAAAAAATCCCTCAGTGGCTAGATTTTACAAGGCACAAAAAGCTTACAGGAAGAAGTGTCATCTTGTCTACCTAAAGCAACCCAACCCAATACTATTAAATTTTAACGTTAAAAAGTGTGGGTTTTTTTCCTTTAACAAGCAAGGAAAGCACTGCACAATCATCTAGCATAGATCTGCTGAGGTTTACCTGCCTCCACCGCTCCCAAGTTTCCCATGGTTCATGGATACACTTGGCTGGCAGTCTGGGTTTAACAGTGTTTATATAGTAAAAATTTCATCTTACAGTGAACTTTAATGACCTGTAACTCAAACCCAGCTTGATCGACTTCCTATAATTTTTTCAAAAATTCTCTTTAACTTTCTGCAAAAGATAGCCAGCAGGTCACAAGGAGGATAAGGCAAAACTGTTTGAGCCAGAAAAAAAAAGCCATATGAAGCTACACAAGAAAAACAGGCTGTAGGGGCTTATTGCAGGGTGAGCTCTGGAGCCACACGATTCACATGCCAGGACAAAAAAGCATGTGGGATTGTGAGAGAGAAGAATCTGCTAAAAGAGGGCCTTGCCCTGTCTTGCTGCTCTGTATTTTCTTCACTTTGAACTAGAAAAGCCATAGGAAATGCAAGTTCCTTCCTTCCAGCCCAGCCCCTCTTGCAGGAGTGAAGTGCCAATGCTTCATTTTGCTTTCTCAGAACTGACATTTTTTGTGAGGGTCTGAAATAGAGGCATGGAGGACCTTGTCTCCTGCAAAGAGAGCCCACTGGGTTTTCTTTGTCTGTTTTTTATTTCACCTGGGGAAAAAAATAAGAACCAAAAAAAAGGAACCCACCAAATGTGGTGCTAAGCTGGGGAGCAGTCATTTCTCTGCATGGCTGATGTGACCACATCCCAGAGTGAGCCTTTCCCCTCTCCCATCACGCCCCCACACCCCAAGAGGGGAAACAAAACTTTCTTAATGCATAACAATGCCATCGTGTGCGGGAGAATTCCTGCCTGGAAGGAAATGTCCCCTCCAGAGCCCCTGCGTGTGGCTCCCAGCACTCTGAACTCTCCTGCTGTCCTTGTGCCCCAGCCAAACTAAATCCATTTCTATTCAAAACTCAGATACTGCCCCGCTGTTCCAGGTTTTGTTTTGTTTTGTTTTGTTTTTGTAAAGGTTTGTTTCTTACACTGGGTATTTATTTGCAGTGGGTTAATTGATGGTTCACGAGGCTTAACTTTTCCAAGGATATTGCTTTCTGCTCTGGGGAGATAGTGTGGGCTGGTGGACAGAGCCATTGGGTAGAGACTGTGGAGACCTGGAGTGGGGTTTGGAGCAGCCCATGCCCTGTAGCCTCTCTTCCCATCCCTCGAGTGAAACCACCCACCCTCCTGGATTAACGGATGGTTTCAGTTCTCCCGCTGAAGGAGCGGTTGCTAATTAATATCGTGAGAATGTTGTATTTAATCCCTCCAATAAGCGGACCTGAGTTAATATCTGGGTCTTGTGTTAGACCTTGTGCCCTGGAGAAAAGTCATCCTAGGATACATAAGTGGGAGGAAAGAATGATGTGATGTAGAGGAAGGATGTATGAGAGGAAGAGATGTCAGCGTGACAGGGCAAAGGTGAAGGAAAACTGCCCGGAGATGCATCACAGCAGTGGTAGCTGATGCATGTGCAAAGTTTTGCACCATCTACTGAGAGTACCCAGCTCTTTTAGAGAAGGGAAACTGAGCTGATGCTTGTGGGTGAGGTGTTACTGCACTGGCCTTAGTGGCCACAGCCTTTTCTGGGCTGGACATAAGAAGAGGACTGTGCCCAGATCCTGGCCAAACCTGCAGGCCATGGGCAAGGTCCAAACTGGAGCTCCTGAAAGTATTTTTGTGCATCCTGCATGGTATCAATGGTCCTTCCTAGTTGTTGATAATTATGGGATTTTTCCTGAATAAGTGCATTAGTGCCTCATATTCTCGCTTGGTCGGAACCGCAGGCACACGGCGCTGCAATGGCTGTGTTATTCTAACATTATTAAATGTGCACTCTTCTTTTATTAGGCTTTTTAATAACATTTAAGTTGTACTCCTGGGAATTTTTGCAGAAAGGGAACATTGGCCAGCCTAATTTGTACATGAAAATACCCTATAGGCCAAAGAAACAAGATTCAGATGAATTTCACGTAGAGTATGACTATGAATACAACAAGCACTGAAGGAGCTTTGGGGTGTAAAACCATTCATCTAGGAATGCTTGGATCTCATGTGCTGTGCTCTCAGGGCTGTATCTTGTTTGTGCACGTCACTGCTTACACTCCACATGTATTTTTGCTTCTTTAGTAAACGCACCCAGGTTTTCTCACTCCATATCTAAAGGGCTCCTTGTTACACCCCACAATGGGACAGTGGAAAACGCACTGCCCTCACAGGAGACCCTGCTCTGCATGTCAACCCTAAACCACTTAATTCCCAGGGCACCAGAAACACAAAGCCCTAAGGGACATCCTGGGTGAGTTGTCCAAGTGCGCTCCCAGCCAGGAAATCCGTGGGTGTAGAGTGATGCTGAAGAGAAGGCAGATGCTTGTGTCAGGCACTGTGGGGACAGATTCCCCTCTCAGGGAGCTCACCAGCTCAGGCATGAATGGGATCAAAGCTCTGGAGAGGAGCAGGCTGCCAATGCCAGCTAAAGTCTCTGAAGACGATTCTCTCCGCTTTGCTCTGGCTGACACTGCTGTTAAGGAGCTTTTATCTATAATCAGCTGTTTGTCATCTTCCTTGCTACTTCATTATCCCTTTTGAAAAAAGCATTTTGCAATAATTTTAGAATAGTAAACAAACAAAGCTGTTTTAAAAGGGAGAAAGCTGTGCATAACCCTTTTCCTTTCCCTGGGAAAATCATAACTTCAGCTTAAGTGTTTTAGTTCATCTCTTTCTTGGAAAGCTAGCACATGGACATCCTGACAGAGGGGCTGCAGGAATTCACAGGAACAGCACTGCATTTTCTTCCTTACAGCTGCCTTCACTGCTGCAGGGTTACTGTGTTCCTACAATGCTACACAGTTTGAAAAATTGAGCTGTTAGAAGTGTAGGAACGGCACAGCATTATGTTCAGAATTAAAGTGTCTGAAGAGATGTTCCTCTGACAAGAAAGAGATTCCAAGGAATGGAGTTTGGCTTTTGGGTTTGCCAGAAGTTCCCTGACTTAGCTTAAGTGAATCATTGAAATGTCTGTGTTAATTATTCTTTCTTTCTGGATTGTTTCTTTAGAACCAGATAAATAACTTCTTCCCCATCAGTATTCAGCTATTTTCAAAACAAATGCCTGTGTTTTTAAAAGGAAAATTATTCAGATAACTGCTTACTGATGGGAAAATTATAAGTTTTTTCATGTTTGTGGAGCACTTTTCTCTTCATCCAGTCACTCATACACAGGAACTCAGATCTGGCTGCATAGTTTGCAGAATTCCCAAAATGCACATTGTCAAGGGCAAGAGCACAAAGAAAAGATGGGAGAGATTGGGGCACAGGGGTTGAGGGGAACAGTCCATTTCCAGGGCTGCAGCACCCAGTGGGAACCCTGACTCAGCAGTGGGAAATGAGTTGCATGGTCACGTCTCTCTAAAGCTTGCAGGTTATTCTGTGGTTTCTTTCACACAAAGTTCATGGGAACATTTTGTTCAGTTTCATCATACAAGCTCTGTTTTCTTACTTCTCATGTTTCATTTTGGGCATGAAATGATGAACAGACCCAGAACCTCAAAGAGAAACTCATTGGAAACCACGACATTTCTTTGGTCTTTGTTTTAAATCCAAGAAAATCCACAAAATGCTCACACTTTCTATGAAAAACCATCAGCTGGTTTAAGGAAAGATCCTAATCAAACCTTCCCCTGATTTTAGCGAGGAATTCCTGATTTATGCCAGAGTAAGCAAAGACAGTTCAGGGGAACAGTGCCCAGGAACTACGCAGTGAACTTGGCCTGGGTTTTCTGTTGATTAAAAAAAAAAAAATTGAAAGTAAATGAGTTAGAACAAGATAGTCTCCAAATGGACTCACTTTCAGGTTGCACAATGGATATTTTGAACAATTTCAGTCACAGTCCATTTTCCCTTGAGCAATCTATCTGCATCTCCACAAACCACGCTGGGTACAGGAATATCCACTGGGAAATGCAGGTCCAGACTCAGTGGAGATGTGCACAAGGGACACAAATACTGGGCTTGGCTTGTGGATACTCTTTCAGTATTTTGCTTTTGTGTTGGCACCAGAAACACTTGTACCACCAATCTGAACTGGCATTTGCTGTGTTCTGTGGTCCCCCAGCACGTCCCTGGGATGCAGGGGGGAGACAAGCCTGTGGTTCCCTGGGGAGCAGTGGTGGAGCTGGTTTTATCAGCACTTGGGAAGTGGCTGCAGTGTTTGACGATGGTGCTGATACATGAAACAACGTGAGGACAGAGCAGTGCACGTGTGGCCTGGTTCACACATTGCCTTGTCATTTTCTCTTTCCTGCAAGACAAATGCAAGGAGGGTGATAGACTTTTCAGAGGCTGGGAAATTATTTTTGTGTTTTGCAATTCTGTTTTAGCTGGTGGCGAGACTGGCACAGGGTTGAGTGTGTTTGTACCAAACGCAGCACTCTCCTAAATAACCCTGATGTCAGACAGCGACGCTTGCAGCATCAGTCCAAATCTTTCTATATATAGTGACTTATTGAAAAGGTCTCACTTCGAAACTGCTGCTGCTGCAAAATCGCTGTTGCTGAGTAATATGACCCATGATATTTTATATTTACTAGAGCAGATCTATCTCATCCCTGCTCCATTTGATACTGCAACAAGAGATATGTGTAAAGAGTTAGTCACTGTGACTCACATAACCTCAGTCCCTATAAAGGAGCTGTGTTTCATGCTTTCTGTCTTCTTTTATTTACATGGAAAGAAAAAAAAACAGTTCTCAGTGAATCCAGAGTAAAAGGAGGAGATGGTAGTAATCAGTTCCACCTAATGATTGATCAGTTTGTGAGGAATGCTGATCAACTCCAGATGTTGCATTCCAGACTCAAAATGTGATCATCAATTCAGAATTCCCATCTGGTTTGTCTGACACCAACGGCAGAAGAAGTTGTCCAAGAAACTCTAAAAAAATATGTGGGTTTTAAGAGAATCTCTCTCAGCTCAGACCAGCCTACTTGCCAGCCAGTAGGATGTGGTGGTTCCCTTCTGTGAATGTCCTTTGGGTGTTCCAAGTGACTGGTATTGATGGTATCTGACAGGAATCCACCCATTTTGGAGATATCCTTTTGGATCACCCTGACTTTCAAGGCCAGGGATTTCTGGATGCTGCTCTCTCCAGTTGTGCCAGTGGAGAACTGTTGGTAATACTCTAGTGTTAATATTTTAACTCTCCTCCAAAATCAGAAGCTAATTCAATTCAGCCATCCTGCCCATTTGCCAGATGTCACAGGAAGCAATGACTGCCAGGGACTCCTCAGTGTTTTGCATTTGGAAACTTTCTTTTTTTTTACTGTCCTCAATCCCCAGAGCTCTGCTTCCCTTATGTACTCACCTACCCCATCCATTCTATAAATCAGTCATGCCTCTTCATAGCAAGGTGCCAAATCCAGTTCTCAGCTAGTGATTGACCATTCCCACTGATTTGAACAGAACTTATGAATATGTTATCCATGGACCAGTCCAGCTCTGACCCAAGTGCCTGTACAAAACTGGTACAAAACTGTGCTGGAGAGAGTTCCTCAGGGAAGGCACTTGCCAGCAGATTTGCTGGATTCTTGAACCACAGGTGGTCAACACTGAAGTGCAATTTGCCTGCAAGAGGCAGGAGGAGGCCAACCCCCCTCACAAAGACACGAGGACAGAGGGGGAAGGCAGCCAGTGGAAGCCTTGGCCACCTGCAGTGGTTATATCCTCACTGGGTCCATCTGCACCCCTTAGGGAGCAGATCTTGAATTACAGCCTGTAATCACCTAACAACAGCTTGCCCTACCACAACACAGGGCAGCCACCATCAGACACCCAAACAGCCAGGCTCAGCCATCCCAGACAGCAGCACCCACACGGAATCCCATTCCCATCAGGAAAGGAGAAACAGGAGGAGGCATAGAGAAATGTAAAATCTGCAGGAGGTTTAGCTGCTGTCCTTGCAGGAATGCAAATCCAGCCCTGTTCTGGAGAGTGGGGGGCCTAGGAGGGTCCAAAGCCTCCCCCAGGAACATCCTGGGGCTGGGCATGGCAGCAGCACTCACAGCCACCCTACATCCATGGCACAAAGGATTCCACAGTAACAGGCTTGGTCTGACCACCCCTGCTACTGCACACCCCAGGGGATTATCCAGGGGGACTCAAGCTGCCCACTGCAGAAACAGAAGCCGGGCTTGGAAACCAGTTGCATCACGAATGATAATGGTGCTGACAGCTTTAAAAGCTCTCAGGGACTTTTTAAAGCACGGCTACCCTGCCTGAGAGAACCTTTCACGGGGCAGGCCCACAGCCGTGCAGGCGGAGCAGCCTGAGCTCTGCAGGGAAACAAGGAGCTGCTGCCATGTTGGGCATTTCCTCTGCATTTCCAGGTTTCCAGGCATGCTTTCAAAGTGAGGGAAGTCCAAAAAACACAGTGCTCCTCACAGAGTTAGGGCCTTTGGTAGGGACCCTCTCTCTTGTTAAGAACCCCTTGTCTGTGTTTAAGGGCATCCGCTCAGCGAGGCAGCGCCAGCGCCGCGGGGACTCCGGCGCTCGCCCGCGTTGGATGGGTGGTTAAGGTGCCTCCACACACTTAAACACATTTCCTTGCTAAATTCCCTGCAGTACATTAATTTTTACTGATTGCTAATGGCTGCCTGGCTGTCTCTAAGGCAACTGGTCCAGTTATTATTAATTTCCAGGGTAGAAGAACAATAGACGTTCATTTATCAGCGAGGTACAAAACAACAGCCATTTTTTTGTTGTTGATGCAAACTGGTTTTTAACTACACAAGTCCCACACTGATTGTGTTTTTGGTCATTTCTTGCCATAAAATGTCCCAGTGGAGGAAAACTTGGAGCAAGAATAAGTGAAATTGAAGCAGTGCTCAGGAGAAATTTCAGTCTCTTTCAGTGAATGAATATGAAGTGAATGCAATTTTTCAGCTGTCACTGACCTATTTTAGACCCTCTCTTTGCAAAAAAAAAAAAAAAAATTCCCTAGGAAACTTCAGTTGCCATAACATGATTTTTCTGGAAGGACCAGCGGAAAAAAAAAAATAAAACAGAGGAGGAAGTTTAAATATAGGGTTCATGAGCTGCTTTTTACTTGATGCAGGAGCAGGGACAAGCAGAATAAATGGGTTTATATTGGTGCTATGACCATGTCTATTCAGCCCACAGGCCAGTGGGGAGAAAAAATGACCCAAGCAAAATTAGCACGGCCTTAAATCTTTTCTGACATTCATGATAGGGAATCCCAAAATACATAAACCTAGCTGGCTTTAAATACATTTGCTTGTGTATGCTATAATGGAATTCTGCTGGGGTTTGCCAGCCCTTGATTTGATGTATTTTGGGGGACAAAGTCTCTGCTGGCATAACTGTTTTGTGGCACTGGATTTGCTCACAAAGACAATTTAGTCTGGTGTGTTAAAGGCCTGGTTAGGAGAACATAAGCACATGATAGATTAAATTACCCCATAATACCATTTCTTGCCTCGGAATGGAGATCTAAAGGAACAATTTCCAGGACAAATTTTGGTGTCACAAAATTCACTGGTAGTGTAGGTTTATTTAAGACTATTTAACTATACATCATTTGCATGTTTGTTTTAATAACTATTTATTGTCATGTCAGCTGAGAGACACAGATTAGTATAGAGTGTGCAATATCATACAGAGCAGAAATATTTTAGCACAGGCACTCTGTCAGGCTGTAGCATTTACCAGCCCCTGAGCAGATGCTCAGTTTCCTATTCACACATAATTTTGTGAATTTGCAGAGGCTTCATTGTCTCAGGGTGGGTACAGGAGACAATGGGTGTTAGGTGTAAAACTGTGGCAGTAGCAGAGTGGGGTTTTTTTATTTGCAAGTGTTTCTGAGGTATGGGATGTTTATTTCCTTTCTTTTCTTCTTTCTTTTTTGAAATGTGACATTATGACATTACAGAAAGAAAACAGTAGTTTACAGGCAATGGGAATGGCTACTTGCACCTGCTGATGTACACTTGAAATAACAGTTCTGCTGAAATATCTGTACTCTTACGTTTTTATTAGGTTTCAAGATCAAAGTAAAAAATGTAGAAAAGTTCGCAAATTGCTTTATAGTCTTCATTTTTAACAAGAGTTAGTCACATTTCTTAAAATCACAAAATTCCAGTCTTTCATTTATGAGAAAAATTTTACTTCTAAGCCTCTTTCCTTTTTTTTTCCAGACTACCAATTTCTCTCTGTGCTTCCTGTGCTCTGTGCTTCTGTGTATTTATTGTAAAATGGAGTTTCTTTGTAAAATGCTTTGAAGAGGAAGAATTAAGTATGTTATATGGGAAACTACTATCATTAACATTGATTTACTAGACCATTTTGAGAATATTGTGGTTGAATTTACATATTTAACTGCAATCTCAGCCTTATTCACAGAGTTCTTCAATGTGAATAACTTTGAACTGAGAGTTAATGATTTGAATAAGTTCTGTACCAAGAAGACACCCAGGTGAGAGTTACAGATATGAAAGAGTTTCAAATTATGGGGTATTTTGGGCTTCCTTTGAACAAAGTTACAACAGCACAGTGAATAAATTAGCAATTTCTATTTGAAATCAATCGAACCATTTGCATGACACCAGTGCAAGGTTCAGTCAAGATGTTTCTATAGCTGAGAGCATGTTTCAGTATCAGTGAAATAATCAGGGGATTCCAGGAGAGAAAAAGTGCTAATAGATAAAAGTGCTACCCCTCAGCACACCTGCTATGAGTCAGGTGGTGGTGGCTGAACCTGACAGCACAGAACTCTGATCTGGAGCAATGTATCATCCTGAGCTCATCCACAAGCATGAACACCTCAAAATCACTGCAAGCCTATTGCAAATTGTCTGATTGTATCATTCGGGTTTGCACTATGTCAGCTGAGTGAGGAGTCAGCCGTGCAGGAAAGAGAAATGACACCATGCAAATTATTAATCTAACAAAACGTAGATTTGCCACAAAGTATTCACGAGCTATTCATAAAGGTAAACCCCTTCCTCATACAATTTCACAGGATGACAGAATGTCCTGAGTTGGGAGGGACCCACAGAACATTCAGGAGGGCTCCTCAGGTCATTGTTGTAATATCCATCATCCCCAATGTGCTACTCTCTGCTACGCTGGTGTCCATCTATTTAATATCTGGGTGCTTGGAGGATGAAAACTACTCATCCCTACTATTACATCATGCCAAGGGCTGGAAGTTTTGATTAATTTAAGAATGTCCAACCAGCCAACATGGACAGTTCCAGGGGTCTAGGCTGTTTTCCAGGCTTTCTGACAAGCAAGCACTTCCCTGTCCCACGAATTTCCTCTTCCAGGGGTGGAGGCTTCCTCATACCTCTTACCTCCCACCAAACTCATCATCTTCTGAAGAAGCAGCCCCCTGCAATTTCCAAAGCTCTCTAGAGAAACAATCTCTCAGCTGTGCTTAAAAATAAACTTTTCAGTCTGCAGTCCCGTGGGAAACACGTCGTTAGGAAAGGTGAGGAGTGAAAGGAATTAAATCATTGACACTATTAGCTCAAGTGGCCACTGCAGCTGGTCCAGTAAATGCCAAGCCAGGCAAAGCTCAGTCATTTTCCCTCACACACATTGTGTATAGTGCATCGAGAGTGTCTGCAGATTTATTAGCTTGTATATAACACTAAATTGATGAAAACATCCTCTAGGCAACTTCATCTGCTTTCCACTTGCCATGTTCCCATGACAGTGACAACTTGTTGTGTTACAGCTGACCTGTCAGCCTCTGCTACTCCCTGTTCATCGGGGGCTGTCACTGGATGTGTATGAAGCAGGAGGTGAGCAGAATACAACAGGCACTTACACACACATCCCTCCCAACCAGCCCACTGAAAAACTGGCAGCACTGACACTGGAGAGGTCATTGCTGAACCTCCACACAGGTTCACCCCATATGTGAGTCTGTTCTGACAATGAACGGGCGTGCTGCAAACATTTTTACTGAGCCATAAATAATCAAATTTCTCAATCCAACGGTCCAAAAATAGCAGCTCTGGGTGTTTTCTGCTTTGGCAAATAAGTGGTGAAAGGGGCATTCATTAGATCCTGTTTTCCAGCTAAAACGGTGACCAGCACAAATCAGGTATCAGGCAAGGAGCGCTCCATTGTTACTGCAGATGTGTCAATCCCTGGAAACAAAAGAATCCGCACCCGTCTAGGAACAAGCTCCCGGTTAGTTAGCAATTCAGAATGACTTCCAAAAGCAATCCCTTAGTCTCCAATGATATCTGTCTGACAACTACTTAATCTCGGCAAGAGCTGTGTTAAACCAGCCTGTCATCATTGCTACCTCTCAGGTGTAGCTTGAAAAGGGAGAGAGAGAAGGAGAGAGATCTATGAGTTTCAATCACTTAGAAGAAATTATAACTTTTTTGAAGCCTGTATGCAGATAGCATTTCCCATATTGAATGGAAGATGACAGTTCCCATATAGACAGAATGGTACAATGCAAAATGCCAGCTTCCAGGTGATTCTATCCCATCTCCGAGGCTGTCGGGAGCTATCAAATTAATGTTGAAATAATTGTCACTTGTGAATACCTGCCAGTGTAACCAAGTCGGGTTTAAAAAAAAAAATCCCAATTGATCAGCCTCACAAAATGTTCTGCATACTTAAGGAAAAAGTTTCACTGAGGTGTGATGCTGTTCCATATTCATTTTAGCAGAAGGACTTTTTTTTTATTTTAGAACAGAAGCAGTAATGAATTTGTTTCTTCATTGAAGCAGTGTTAATACCATCACTGATCCTTTGATTGTTTAAAATTTTACGATAAAAGAAGCAAATAAAAATTAGCTAATGCTTGAACCTCTTGCTACTAGTCATTTGCAATAAATCTCGATGCCGCTCTCTCTCTCTGTCTCATTGCTATAAAAATTTCCACTTTATTGAAGTTCTCTTTTATCTCTGCTCATCCTTACAGGGGTTTTATTGGGGTTAACAGTTTTTCTAGGTCCTATTGCTGCAAACTCTTAAGTGTTCTTGGTGTCAAACATAATGAAGAGCAGGGATAGATCCACTGTGTCACTCCAGTCCCACCCTTAGCATTTCATAATAAATGACAGGATGGGAAAACTACATTCTCTATTCATGGAACTCATGCAGCAACAGCAACAGCATTGCACATTTTCTCTATATTGACTTGCCAATGTACCTACAGGAAAGAAGAAAGGAAATCAGTGTCTGTGCAGCCTGAGAGCATTCCCAGCTCCCACTGAAACCATGCTCAGTACTTGGCAGGTTTGAAATTTTGGCATTCCTTCTAAACCTCTTAGAGGCACCAGGTTTCAATATTCATCAAGCACACCTGAATAGCCCAGGCCATGGCAAATGATTGTATCCTCCTCTTTGAGAGACATCTCTCACCCTTTTGCTCTTTGCCTTCACGATTTTTCAGAGGGCTAAATGCAGTGCACCCTGAACCAGCTGCATTTGAAATCTGCAGCCAGTGCTGAGTTCAGCAGAGAACATCTTGGGAGGCTGTTCATGTAGGCAGGACACTGGACCAGTGCTCTGGGACCTGTGCTGGCCCTCACCTGAGTGCCAGGAGCAGTTTGAGATCCCAACACACAACTGCCAGCACTTGAGACACCTGGTCGCAGAGGAAGCGCCTCACTGATAAAGCAGCACATTTCATCAAGGGCAACAAACTTTTCTTTCCTCCTGGAAGGCAAATATGCTGTGTGCTCAGTGCTCCCCAGTCCATTGGTCTTCTCACTTCTATATTTAACCTTCAGGCTGGTCCTACATGTAAGCCTTCAGTTGGGGGAGTTTTAGTGAGCCATGACTCAAATCACGGGATAACACCACGCAGAGCTCCTGTGCTAAATCACAGCACAGGCTGAGACTGTCCATCCATGAAAATTACCTTGGAGCCTCACAGTCCTCTGCTAAAGGTTCTTGTGTCTCTCTTTACTTCCTACCAGCAGACACCTAAATTCCATTTTCTAAACTGATAAAATGAATTCTCTGTTAAGAACCCCTGTGCTTCAACTGATGAGGTCTTCTGAAATTAATTTTCAACCACTTAATATTTACAGTAATTTAACTATGTCCTCTCCATCTTATTAGATCTCGTTAACAAGTACTGACAGTTATTCTTTTTCCCTAAACAACTTTTAGAACTTGGGGTACGTTATGATTTCTGTATTATGGAGCAAACTGGATGCATTCTACCCTTGTACCTGGATAAATGAAATATCATTTTGATTCTTGTGTATATGGAGAGAGAAAATAATATCAGCCAGCAGAGATTTATGTAGGAAATTTGTATGAAGTCTATCTGTATGCACAGCCCTGTGCATTTACACAGTTAATACATATTGTATTTACTGGGTATATGTGCCTGCACGTTTCTCTTCCTGCGTAGCTAAAAATTCTGATAGTGATGTTCAGAGACAAAAACAAAGAACATTCCATATTTCATTTTCAGCCCATATATCTCCAAATTTTGGAGTCACCTTTGCCAAGGGATGAATGCATGCTTAAAAACTTTTCCCTTGGAAGCTCTACCCCACAAACTCCCTAACACTGTAATGACAAAGGCAGCAGCTGTTTTCCCAGGCCTTTGCTGAATTATTCCAGCAGATTAAAATATACATGTATATATTTATGCCGACAAGAAGGAGGGAAAGTGCAACTTCTAGTCAATGCCTAAATTTCCTGCCTCCGAAGCCCAGCTGGAGAGCAGGAGTTATAACAGAAAACAGCAGCACAATTAGCTGGAGTTCTGTAGCTGTCTGCAGCAGACTGCTTGCTCCTGTCTCTCTATAGGTGGTCTCCCAGTTCATCAGTTCATAAATAAGTAATTTGAAATGTGGTCCTGGGGGAAATTTTCCTCCTTCTCTCCTG
The DNA here is from genome assembly GCA_013400175.1 of Phainopepla nitens. NCBI lineage: Eukaryota > Metazoa > Chordata > Aves > Passeriformes > Bombycillidae > Phainopepla > Phainopepla nitens. The sequence goes on along the minus strand of VXBQ01016885.1, from coordinate 934,954 downwards.
AACAGACTGTACTCATCAGTTTTCCTGTTCTCCAGGTACCTGGCGTTCTCATTTATAATGGCCAGAGGAACTATGCTGTTCTAATTCTTGCTTCATTACATTTCCTAATGCTTGTTTTCAGCAGCTTCACAACTCCACATTTCTTTATATATTGATAAAAAAGCCTCTTGCATATATTATTTATTGGCACTTTCATGTTAGCTTTACTGCTGATTTAAATGGAATATTTTTACATACAAAGTAAGACTGTGAAGTTGGTTTCAGGTCTGAGGTTTAGATATTTTGATTTAAATTATGTGAGGGGAGGAAAAAAAAAAACAATCAGCAAGAGAAATCATTGTCACTGGCCATTTCCCTCCCCTCCTCATCACAGAATCTCCAGACAGATAGACAGCACATACCAATGCTTCCACAGAAAGAAACAATTTGTACTTTAGAGAAAAACATGAAGGCCAAATCAAAAGCTTAAGGAACCAGTTTACAAAGGTTTTAGGTAGTCAAGGATGCTGCAGGATATACAAAAACTTCGCAAGTAAATGCTTAATCCTAAATGAACAGCAAAGGAAATCAGGCATCCAATTCACTTAACTCATTTGAAAATACCTGTGATGACTGGTGTCTCTGCTCTTGATGAGGAACAGAGTCCATTGGCATGTCAGAAGAAAACATGACTTAAAAACATGACTGGTGGGAAGGATAATGATGTTAATACAAGTGCTAATGTAAAACAAAGCAGCCTGAACCCAGGCAAGGGAGTAAGAAACAGCCAGGTTAAATATTTTGGAAGCTTTGTTGAATAATCTGAAAATGTGACAACAATGAGCCTCATCATCCTGGGAGTGGATGGCAATGGCTCGCAGCTGTCACCCCCCTGTGACCCCACAGCCTGGTCTGGGGGGGCCCAGGGAGGAGCCAGCCATGGCACTGGCACTGCAAAATGAGGTGCCTGGCTGCCAGCAGTGGCACAGGAGCCAAAATGTCTCCTGGGGACACAGCACTGGGTGTCCTGGGGACACAGCGCTGGGTGTCCTGAGCTCCAGGTCTATTTTGGAGTGGTAAAGACCAAGATTTCAAGGCTTGGTTGCCCACAACAGGCAGAGATTTGAGTCGCTGCACAAACTCCCCTGCCCTTTAACAGCCGCCAACAAACACCTCCACAAAACTCAGTGTGGGCATCTGCCTCGGACTTGTTTGCTTTTCATTCCTCTGCAGAACAAAAGGAAAGCCTTGCAACCTCAAAAGCCTGGGTGAGATGGAGTTGCTGCTCCCCAGGAGGTCCAGATCAGGCACTGACAGACCCTGAAGTGGAATTAGGGATGCAAAGCAAGACTGTGTCTCTGTATTGCCTGGAATTAGTGTGATTTTATATTGCTCTTTTTGGGCTTAATCAAAGACACCCATTGACTGCATGGATGATCGATCAGGCTTTGCTTTTTGCCATATTACTCTAATCAATGGCTCCAATATATTACACAGAACAGTTCACCAAATGACAGATTTAGAAGCATCTATCTTTTCCCTTAAGAAATTACACTGAAAACACCTAATGAAGAAGCACTTATTATTGCTTCTAGCTAGGGCCAAATGTTGCTCTTAATTAAATCAGTGAAAATTCAGAATTGGGCTGTTGAGTTCAATAATTGGCTTGTGAATAACAGTTATAATTTTGATTTTCCTGTATTCAGAAGCAGATGAAAACTTACATTGAAAAGATTTATTTTATATATGGGAACACTTCTCATTTTCTTTTAGTTCCTTGATATATCTATTGAAATTAATTCTATTACTGGATCATTGGTTGGTTACTGAATGGTTTGTTTTTAAAGAAATATGAAAAATATTTTAACTTTTAAAAAAAGAAGGGCTGCTATGTAAACTGAACTGAGCAGCCCTAAATAGCAAGTCAATATTTTTTTCTTTGGTGAAAGACATCAACATGTAGTTAGGCAAGCTGAATTCTAATCCTTTCTCTACTCTATTAGACAAAAATTATACCACAATCAATGTAGAACTGCCAAACTCAAGTCTTCAGGCACTGCAAATCAGGTCCTCAGATCTGATAAGCTTTGCTTGAAAAAATAGAATTCAAAATATTTAGAATGCTTTTGTGCTTTTATTTAAGGGTGCACTAAGATTGACCAGAGTTCTTCCACCTGCCAGGATATTTTTCATCCTTTGCCACGAAAGCAGGTATTTACACGATGCCTGGAGCTGGACTTTTTAAAACATGGTAACTACTTTGATATCCACAGTCATGGTTTATACAAAATTACAAAACATTATTAACAAAAAAAAAAAAAAAAAAAAAAGCAAAGACAGGAGTTGATGGCAATTGGTATTTTCCAAGAGTTATTAAAAATATTCAGTGAGAGGTGAAGGGGGAATACTTTGCAAACCTTCTGAAAAAAAACTCATTATAATTAAAATAATCTTCTTATCTTATGGGATTTTCTTTGGTGGAAAGGGAATTCTGTCACCCAACTGGTGCTGCATTTCTGTGTTAGCCTTAATTATTTGCTGGTTACCTGCATAGCTCAGCAGTCATAGCTGGGACTAGGTTTTTCAGAAAAGCTCCCTACACATTTCAGCTCCTGCAATGAAGTTCATGCCATCAGATCCTGCCTAAACTTTTGAAAAAATATTATTCTTAATGGGTACAGAAAAAAAAAAAAGAAACTTGTTGTTTCTTCTGAAGGCTGAACAAGCAAAGAAAACAAACTGAAAGAAAAGGCTGGAAAGAAATGTTTTTAGCAGACTACTTGCAAAATGAAATCAAAACATCTTTCAGAGCCTTTCCTTGAAAGGGACGTGGCTGGAGGAGGGGGGAGCAGGAGCAGCCAGGCTCCAGCAGAGCATGGATGCTTCACTCTGTGCCAGCCAGGGCTCGGGGCTGCAGGGCTCACTTGGGCTACTCCTTTCCAAGTTTCAGCAGCCCCCAAGTGACAGCAGCTCAACGTGGGCACTCAGTGTGCTGGCAGGGACGAAGAGAGAGGGGCAGAGCAGAGCTGGCACCTGACAGATCTTGTGGATAAGTGGAGCAGAGAGAGGGGCACTGGCTGCATCCTCGGACATGCCCGTCCTCGTGCTGCCAGCTCCATGTGTGCCCCTCACTCCCTCCCACCGAAATATTCCGGGCAGGAACACACAAAACAGGCTCCCTGGCTCCAGGAGTGCCTTATCTGAAGTCCTCCTCAAAAGAGGAGATGAGCTATTTGCATTTTCCCATGAAGCATGGAGGGATGTTTCTTGTTACATTATTCCGCGCGCTCAGGTTTGCCCCAGGCCTGCTCGTAGGCTGCAAGAGCTCTGAAAACACCTGTATCCTTCCCACTTAAATGCATGCTTCAGACATCTTTTTGGAGGCTTTCAAAAGACATAGACTAATATTTTGCCATACTCACATGTATTTTTTTTCCCTATGAGATTGCTGAAAACAGAAATTAACCACTTGATTCCCACTTACTCCCGTTCTTTGGATTGCATTTTTATCTGTAAAAGCTTCCCTCTAGGTTAGTCTTTGCATGAGCATCTTCTTCCACAGGAAAAAAAAAACAAAACAACCAAACCTTTAGAAATGCACCATAATTCAAGCACCTGTCACATACTTGAATGAAAGATTCAAGGGGACTTTTCTATTGGAAAAGACTTGGCACATTCCTTGTTAGAAAATTCAAAATCCATTTAGCCATCTCTCCTATGGATTTATTCTCTCTGTTGAGAACATCCTGAAAATTTATTGCAGCACAGCAAGCTACCACTTCAAAAATGGTTCAAGGCAGCTTCCCTTCGTGTGGGGCTGTTCCCTGCTACAAAGGCTGCAGAGATTGCTGGGACTTGATCCAAAATTTACTGAAGTCAAGGCAAGGATCCTTACACGAGTCCATGTGCATCCATCCCGGGCCGGATGGAGGAGAAGCTTTTCTGTCTTCAAGTAATTGCACAAAAAATTCTGCCTGGATGAGAACACACCCGGCAGAAACACTTCACAGGACCTGAGTTTAAAGATCGGTGGCTGCAAAAATAAGGGGTGCCTATAGAAAAAGCTGGGTTCTCTCCCCACACTGCAGGAAACTGATGGAGGCACTGCCTCTCCCTGTGTCTGAGAGGCTCCAGCCTCCCCTGTGACTCAGTTTCCCCATCATGGAAAGCTGTGAGGCCAAGCCTCCACCAAAGGCACAGCACGAAGGGCTCCTGGAGCACATCAGTGCTGCACACCGTGGTGAATATTATTATTTACACACACTTAATTACACAGTGTGTGTACACGATTGTGCATATGCACATGTGGTTACCTTGGTGACAACTTTATCCTGATATGAAGTGGCCATAAGAAAACGCCATAGGGGATTGGCAGGAATAAGGGCAGGAGACAAATTAGTTCCCATCAGGATCAGCTACAGAGAGCCTGATGCCAAGTTACATAACAGGGGGCAAAAAGTCAATGTTCCTTCCCCACATTTTCTTGGTAGAACACAGATGTCTCTAAGTCTTCCCTCTCCCATCATCTTTTAGTGTCTTTTCATTAAAGACAGAGTGAGGATTTTTCTAATGCACTCAGTAATTTCCCACTCTCTCTCCTAAACGATGATTTCATGTGTAACTGGCAGGAGATGAAATTCTAACAGATTGAATCTCTCTCTCTCTCTCTCTCCTCTGCGCGCGCATACACACACATTCTTTCAGTCCCCAGATAGAAACTGTAATTCCCCTATATAAAAATGGGGGAAAAACATTTTTTTTCCTCCTTTTCAAATGTATAACATAGTTGTGAAGGCTAATTATAAAATAATGTTTATACCTTGGAGACCAAGACAGGAGGTTACGAAAATGCTTTAAAAGTCCCAGTGCTGCAATAGAAGAATTTCATTAACTGAAACAAAGCAGAGCTGGTGAAAGTTTGAAAAACAAAGTATGCAAAACATTAAAAAAACAAAGCCAAATCTATTTACTGGTCTGGTACATATCAAACTTTCAAGGTTCATAGTGATTCCTTCACATTCCTAAGTGAAAAATGCAATTAAGAAGTTCACTTTTGTTCCTAAAATCTTGGCTTTGAAATGGCTTTTTCCTTTCAAGCCTGGAGAAGTGCGGTGCTGACTGGTTCCCAAAGAGGTTCAAGTGCTGCTATCCCACCCATAACCCTGCAGGATGAGATCTGTGTAACCCAGGCTGTGCAGAGAGTGCCAGCACCAGGAGATGATCTGCTAGCTCCAGTTTGGGATGCAGATGTGCTGGGAGCCAATTCTCCCCTGCACAAGACAAGCTGGCACTGCACGATTGTCCAAAGGACCTGTGAAGAGGAGATGAACCCTGGCAGATGTTGTCTTTACCTAAGAGTAAAATTGGCTCACAGCAGAGTCCCACCAAGGGGAATGTCACCTTTTATAATTGCCATATTGCTCACTGCAGTGAGCTCTGCCTGCCTGGGCCTCGGGCAGGCAGCAACAGCCCAGCCCTGCAATTTCACAGCTGCAACTTGCTGCCTGCATCATCCAAAAGTAGCAAAGAAGAGCAGAACCAGCAGCATCTGGCCTGACCCCTCATCCTCCCACACATCCAGGCCCTGAGCACAGTGAGGCTCACCTCTGGACACGGAGTTCTTCCTTCCCCTCCTCCACAGCACATTCCCAAGGCCCAATGCACCCCTTGGAAGGATCATTCCTAGCAAGGGAGTGCTGGGTTTTGGAGCATCTGACCCTGCTGTTCATTTTGAGAGGGTCTGTCCTATGCAGGTAAAGTTTGAGCTTTCTTGCCTCAAACTGAGAACACCCCATGGCTGAGATCACTGAACTCCAAGATGATGCACAGTTTTTGTCATGGAAAAGCTGTGCTTGATGCCTCGCACTGTTACAATCTTCCTACTTGCCCATGAACCTCTCAGTTCCCATCTGTAAAATGGGGGAAATAACACTTCCTTAGCTCCCAGGGGAACTATTGAAGGTGGAAAGCACAGAAGAGCGTGTGGCATTCGGAAGGGTTGCAGCTGGAGTCTTCCAGAGAGCTACAGGATGGGCTATAACTGCAGTGATAGATGTGTGTATACACACACACAGTTCTAAAAGTGCTCAAGAGCATAAATCTGGTTTGAAATCTTGCCCTCGCCTCTGAGGTCTCGGACTACTGATTCCACCTAAGAATAAGTGTTAGTAAAAGACGTCAGATCCCGAGCCAAGGCAGTCTAAAAGTATTTAACTTCTTGAATATCAGAGAATTCATTTTATTTTGTCTCACAAAGGACAGCCTTTTTGACAAATATATCAAGCTCCTTCTTCCTGCTAATCACAAGGGGAAGGGTGACCCATGAAAGGAGTAAGATGTTCATCCATGTGACAAGCATGGTCATTTAATGAAACACAACTAACAAAGCTTCAAAATCTCTGCCATAAAAGTGGCTCTGAATTTTTAACTGAGACTTCAATGAGACAAAAATCTCATTCTTAATGCTAAATATAGCCCCACAAATGCTGAAAGTTTTGCACAAAGAAAGCAGGCTGCACGTTTTCAAAGGCACGTTATTTTTTTGTACCTTTTCTTTTCCTGATGAGTGAATAGGATTTCACAGAGCTTGCTGAATGTTTGTTTGAGGTATTCTTCTTTAATGAGGAAATTCAAAATTTTCCAGGGAAAGATTTTTCCTGAGTTTCAATTAATCCAAATCACAAAACTGAAGACAACTGCTTTGCAAAAACCAAAATCGAAATTTAAAGAAAGCTGAAGTTTACACAAAGCTTCTAAAACCTTGTGCTTTTAACACCTAAAGAAAAACTCTGTGGATAATGAAATATAAAGCAAACTGAAAAAAAAATTTGTTGGAAGTAGAACCTTCCCATTCTTATTAAAATAACTCTCTAATTCTTCAGGATTTTTATACTTTTGTGTGGTATTGTTTGAGCAACAATTTGAGTCTGTTTGTATTTTATTGAGGCCACTTGACCTTTCCCAGGCCTATAGAGTTTTGCTCTCTGTTTCTGAAGAGAGAATATAGACCCCAGGAATGGAAGTATCACATTCACAATCAGGGACTTTGATTTAAATAAAAAGAAAAAAAAATGCTTTAAATTTGAACATCTTGTGGTGGGATCTATGACACACAAACAAGGAGAATTCTGTCCTGGAGCAAACTTGCTTCCTGAACATACTTGGTTTTGCTCCTTTTTAAGTAGCCTGGGAGATTTATGCTGAACTGACAGCAGTTTTACATCCAGTCAACTTCATCAAAACCTTTGGATCTATTCCTAATTATTTACTTTGAATTTCTCAAGAGGACAGTCAGCTCCTCACTTGGTTTGTTTTTTTAATATATTTGTTTATTTGCTTTGTATATTTTCCTCTCTGCTAGAAAATGGAATAGCAAAGAAACATAAGAGAATTGTCCATTTAAGAATGTGGCTCTGGAATTACAGTTCCTCTGAGGGCTTGCATTGGAGTCCCATAAAACTCAAGGTGGGCTCACAGGCTACTGGAAAATTTACTTGTAGGCTTGAATAGCATGAGCAACAGAATACACCAAGTGTGAGTCTTTTGCCCTCTTTTCACCTTGAAAAAACAGTTGAAGAAGAAATAAGAATGACAGTGAAAGGAATAAAAATTAGGATGCTATATAAAATTATGTCAGAAAAATCTCCTTCTCATCCAGTTTGACAACACCAATCTTTCAGATGAGACCAGGAGCTCAATTCTTACTGATTCGAGGGAAGACAACAGTTCCTCCAGCGAAGAAAATGAGAGATTTTCCCTGGATGTGTCTATGGCTTCTCCTGCAATGAGCTGAGCACAGTTTCTATCACTCTGAGATGGGGGGTCCCTGTTATAGCAACCTGCTCTGTAACCAACCTGCAGTGCCCTTGCTAATTAAAACCTCTTGTTTCTGATCCACCCCCTGAGCTGTTCCCAGGCTGGCAGGAGTGTGAGAGACACTTGATTTCACTGTGGAGAAAGCACATTTAGAGGGTTGGGCTTTGTTTGCTTGGAAAAGAGGCAGGGGAGGAAGGAAGGATGGGTGACTGACAGCTGTCAGCGACAGGTTTGGCTCACATGAGCACTCCCTTCCTGCTCCCCACCTCTGAGTACTCCTGCAGAGCCAGGACTGGGAATCTGTGAAGCTTTCACTGCCTAAAAAATCTGCTTGGGTTGTGTGTCACATCAAATCCAGATTACAACACAACCAGGGCTTGAAGACTGCACCACGGTTGATTATTTGCTGATATTTAATGTTTAGTTTAAAACAACATACTGATTGTATCAGCCATAAAGCTTTATGGAGGTTAGTTTATTCCCCCCTTCAAATGGACTGTTCTCCTCTCTGTCATAAAGTTAATTTTATAGTCTTTGTTCATTTTCCTAATCTGCAAATTACATCCTCCTGTACTCTGATTACTTACTATTGGAAAAACAGACCTTCTATATTTCCCCTCTGCTTCCAGTTTGAATATTCTTTGTATTATCTTGATGACCTTAATCTCTTTTTTTTCCCCCCACTGGCCTTTCAAGGAAGCAGCAAATGCACCAGCAACACTAAGTGTGTTGGCCAGAAAAAACACTCTCAGCTCCTGCTCTGTACTTAAGCCATCTGAATCCCATCTTCTTTTTCTTTCCTTTTTTTCTTTTCTCTTTTTTATTTTTTTCCTCCCCTCCTCCTCCAACAGTAAATAGTGTGGGAACAAATGGATCTGTGGCAGGGAGGATTTGGCATGCTTGTAGAAATCCTTCATTTCCTATTGGAAAAGAAGGCAGTTTAATATATTGGAAAGCAAGGTAGAAATATGCCAGAAACTGACTATTGAACACATTGCAACAAACAGGTCATTTTCTCTTTAAAAATACACTCATGAGCACATGCTCATGTTTTACTTAGAATGGCCACACCCCAGTATTGGGAACGAGAGGAGTCTGATGGGAATGAATTCCTGCCTGGGCTCTACTTAAGTCCTGCTTGAACTTCAAAACTAAGTCACAGGCAGGTTTCAGACTGCTCCATGTCCTCATGTACTGGATGAGCACCCCTAGGTGTAACTGTGAAACCATGCTGGCGAGTCTGTAGAGGGAAGCTCTGCAGAGACAAAACAGAAGTGTGGTCCCATCCCAAACCCAAGTTCTTCATCGCTGTGGGATATAGTCTGCCTGTGGTTTTCAACCCTTTTCTCATTGCATATCTCTAAAATTATGGCTGCACCTGAGCTAACTAGCTATAAACTCGATTTTCTTGATTTGCTTTTATAAATCCCTCTGAAAGCTCCTATGATTACCATGGGATTCAATGGACTGTGGTTTGAACATCACAGTACACCATCCATCCTCTGCATCAGACGTGGCTACTATTTATTTATAGGCTACAAAGACAAGAAATCAAATCACACACATTACTGTCAAAATGCTGGACCCTGGTCACAGTCCTCGCTGGGTGGAGCATCCCTGAACATCTCCTGTGATGCTCCAAATATTCCAATAAACCTTGTCAATTGATGGAAACACACACATTCTGTCTGTTGGGATTACTGGAGCCTTAACTGAGATTTCCAACCCCAGTTCCTAGGCAGGGGAGCTTCCCTGGGAGAGGCCAGCCCAGCACATGGGGCACAGCAGTTCCCAGCAGCCTGTTGAAAAGTCCCTGAAAGAAGTTTTTGCTCCTGGAGCATGCAAGGGCTAAAAGCTGTGCACTCCTCAGGGGGGAATTCATCTGCTTCCCTGCTATCTGTGTGTTCCCTCACTCAGCTCCTGCTGCCACTTTTCCCCTCTCCCTCCAGCTGCATTTCCCACTCTGCCCACAGCCACCTCTGCTCTTTCCTCCGTGTTTGTCCCCTTGCCCAGCCTCCCTGGCCCTGCCTCTGCTCCCAGCTCAGCCTCACCTCCCCTCAGCTCGTTGCCTCACTCTTCCCTAATCCCTTCTGTTCTCTCCCCTCACCTCTCTGTCCCATTTCTTTTTTCAACTTTCTTTTAATTTTAAAACCTTCTCAGAGGTCCTCTCTGTTTCTCTCCCTCTCTACCTTCCACCTCCTCTGCCTCTCCTGCCTCCTGTCCTCTTTGCCAGTGAAATGCTGAGGGAGCAGCTGTTCACAATCCCACTTTTCCATGCAGTTTTCCACTGCCCATGTGGCCCTCACTTGCAAACAGCAGCTCCAGCCGGAAAAAATAAGACACCAATTAATTCTAACAGCCAACTTTTTGCTTAAAAACCTTACATTATTTCACATTAAAGACCGGCAGCCTCTGTCTGCCTGCAAAGTACCCAGTGCCAGGAACATATTTATAGGAGGACCTGTGGAAGGAAGGGGTTTGGGTTTTTTTTTGGTGTTTTTTTTTTTTTTTTTAGGTTAAGTACCCTTGCAAACTNGCTAGTAAACACAGAGATACGGGGATTGTTTCATTTCAAATGCATGTGCAAATTCTCCAGGGCGCAGCTCGGGGGCCGGAGCAGGAATGGGGCTTTATTTGTAAGCTGTTAGTCTTGGCAACTCCGCGAAATGTTTTCCCCCAAATGTATTTTACACTCATAATTACTGCATGGTGGGTTTATATCAAATCCCTATAACTTCAGACGTGTGACACAATCTATTAAAACCTATACATAATTCAGGGGCACGTTTGGGGGCGGGAGTAGCTTTATTTTACTCG